>CM017910.1:9039507-9506995 GCA_008369825.1 Triplophysa tibetana | reverse complement strand
TTGTGCCACAAAAACCCTGAAAGAAAGGCCGGCTCTCGAAAGCTTTTGTCCATGAAGCTAACATCATAAGAAAGCGTGAAGCCATTGACTACAGACATCTGGGCTGAACCATGCAAAACAAAACATTATTGTGAGGGCAGGAACTTCTCATCCCTACATTCAAGGAACACTTGGCAGTTCAAAAATCTCCTTTAAACTCGGACTTAAGAGGTAACATCATCTGAATAGGTGCTTGATTCCATGAGCTGGTGGGGTGCTGGAATACGTAGGAAATGCATTTAAAGGGGATTCATTGTACAGATAAACCGATTCCACTGACACATTCCATTGGCTGTGCCAAAAAGCGACAACCCAGACCACATTAATAAAACGATTGACTATAATCAGCATATAGAACTAGTGGCGTCACTTTTAAACAAGTTTGTTACATCCCTCAAGCTCTCAGATGTCAATCTATCACATAAGATCCTTTAATACCGAGCTTTCTCGTCAGAGCCAAACCGGGTCGATGCAAGTGAAGTTCAAAGAGCAGTAGGGAAGATGAACTTAAATGTGTTAGAGTTTGCGTTTGGCTAGGTGAGAAGTCTGGAGCCCTGGTTCATTTCCTTCTAATGCATTTCCTATACCCTTTCAGCCGGCCGGGGAGCAAAAATGAGATCTGAATCATAGCGCAAAGTTAAAAATATCCTGGTCACGGTCAAGCATCCAATTCTTCTACCTGAAATCATTTAATGCGTTATGGTCGAGTGATGTGAAGCCTTGGGTAATTGCTTCTTAGCAAAATATTCATTAGCATTATCAGGGATGTCTCATGCGAGAGCCCACATTTCTTCAAGTTCAAGATTATTTGAACAAATCCTACAGAAGACTCTACAACAGACATTTTCTCCTCGAGCTGTCTGCTGAGATCAAAGGAATGTAACCGGCACACAGGAGAAAATGACTGCTAATTACCATCATTACACTGCAAGGCCGTTGCCACCGCTGCATTCTCGTTTCCAAGGCAACAAGACAAACAGAGGATGCAGCCAAGCGCTTTTCACCCCACCTGAGCAACGGCCGAGCAGGTGTTGTGAAACTGGGAATCAAGCCTGTGAATGGGAACCAGAGTTTGAAATCCTTCAATGAACTTAACTGGATGTTGAACCACAATCCTGTTCACCGCAAAATTCAACTTACAAATAAATAAAAAAATCTCCATCTCTTACGCTAGGATGCTGAGGCTGGTTGCCAGGGCACCGTAATTTAGTTGCTAGGTATTTAAGGCATTGCTATATGCTTTTCTTTTGTGCAGGTGCAAATGTCTTTACTAAAATGTAAAACTGATCGCATACCATGTGGTTCCAATCAAGCAACAAAGATGCATTGCAAGCACATACTAAAAAAAAGGGCAAATTATTTTCCAAAAAATCTGCTTTATTTGCACCCTTGCCAGCTGACATGGTGATTTCACTCTTGCGTGAATAGACGGGCATTGTGGGAGGATGATGAGATCGGAATGACTCCAGGAGTTCAAAGAGACCAAGAATTTTAATCCAGAGAGGAATGTCCCATGTTAATTTCTCCATATAACATCTGATAATAAATATCAAGGAAAACACAGATAGCGTTTGCAGCATTCAAACTGATCACCAAGAGCTTATATAACATTTATCATCTTTGGCGAGCCCAGCACAATAGAATTCTCAATGCAGGAATATTCACGCTCTGCTGAGCTAAACCTGTATTTAACCTGCCTAGGAGGTGTGCAGCACTGGTTGCCATGGTGATCCGTTCTTTTCAAAAATTATCCACTGCATTGACAGAGTCTATCCTGTATTTCTAATGTGATATCTTAAGCATTAAACCTGATAGTGCCCCATGCATGCTGTTTCCATCAACAAATGGGGCTTGGTGTGTGAGAGAGACTCCCTTAAACGCGTGACCCGTCAAGCAGACAATGAGTGGACTGTGAAATCTCTTTTATCGCTGTCTGTGGGTTTTGAATTACAGCGACCGCAAAGTCAGACAGACAAACAAATCTGTTCACAACTCTACGGCAGAAAAGGAACAAAGCCACAGAAGTGAATTTCACACAGAGCAAACACAGTTACAATCCCCCAAGGGAGATAAACTAATGAAATTTGGTCAGTCAGTAATAAGTTTTAATTGACCAGCTGTTATGAAAACGCATGAGCATTTCTAATGTTTGCAAGCCAAATCTGACCAAAAAGAACTTCAAAAGTTTATTATGACTGTCAAATATTCAGACTTGGTAAAGCGGATGTAACACACACAGTTTCTGCCAATCTTATAATAATCTTGAGTACCCATAGAGTAGTATTGCATACTTTGTATCTTCAAATCTTTAGTTTGATCACATTTATAAAAGAGGGAAACAGCTGTACGATTATTTCCGTATCAATGTATTGTGACACATGGGTTTTTCCCAGGAGAATTGTCCAATAAGGGACAGAAAAATATAAGAATGCTGAGGAAGTGTATCAAGCACAGAAATACTACGTCAGACATCCAAATCGTTTTTTGACAAGTTGACCTTGTCAACCATGAGAAGCCAGCACCTTTAACAATGTTAACAAGTCAGAATGCATGAAACACTGTGGAACACCCCCTTTAGAAAATAAATAATAGAAGTTTCAATTATTTATTGCAATTATTCACATCCAGGATAAAAGTTTGTGTTTACTTAATAACACAGTAACTGTGCACTGTGCGTGTCAATTTTGTATTTATAAAAACATAAAAGTACATGTTTAAGATAAATATAAATCATTTTTATTCTGATTATCTGGAATCGGGTCGATACGGACATCTTTACTGGATCAAGTATCAGACTGACGGGTTTGATCCAAATCCAATCCTGTGCCTTACCCACAGATGTTACTCTTAAGCTTAAAAAAAAAGACAAACTATCATGAAATTCATATTCATGCGCTTTATTCCATGTTTTATGTCACTTCATGGCTTTGTGAGGAACAAACCAATACAGCGTTATTAAGAAATTCTAACCTCAGCTGGTGTTGGATCTGTCCATTCAGTATGCATAACAAGGTGAAAGTCAGGACACTGCTCTTTCTGAGATCTTCCAATGTTTTCATTATTCTTCATAATCACAAGATAATAGTCTATAGTTTTGTTTAAAATGTTTTTTGCTAGAGACGATACCCGCCGAGTGTATTATTAAAGCACTGGATGTCTGAATGTTGTCCTTCAATCATACACAATAACTCTGATTAAACTGTAAAATGTTGGATGGATGCAATGCAATATTTGTTATATGTGAGAATATATATTCTCGTTGTGTTCTGTGTGTTATTAACTTGGGGAGCAAAGATCATTATTAAGAAAGAAAAGGTGCTTTCAAGCACACCATCCAAGTATAAAGAAACTTAAAGCGGACTATAAATAATATAGAAGCGTTTGCATTAACCGCATAATTCTGTATTACTGATGCGCATGAGCGCCTTTCTGCCACTTTGACTTTTATATGGTGATGGTTTTGTGAAATAAACAGACAGATCATAGTAATTTTACTTTTACTCAAATACATATTATAAGAATCTGTACTTTGAGAAAAAAGTTACCTCACTACACTGTAAGCATATATAATAGTCCACTTTTTCATAAAAACACTAAAAAAAGTTTTTTTCCCTTTAATACAGTACTTAAGTACATTTACAAGTATAAGATTTTTTTTTAAGTAAAAATAGTTAAGGATTGAATTGGTAAAAACAACATTAATTTATAATGTAGTTAATTTTTTCAAAGTAAAAACACTCTGATAATGAACATATATCTGAAAAGGTACTTAAAAATAAAATGGCTCATGTACCTCTGGCAATATAAGAAAAAATATATGCAATTCTACATTAATCATAAAACAACTACTCGGATTGGGATCGGTATCGCCCGAATTTCAGAATTCAGGTATCGGAATTGGATCGGTAAAGGATGTGTGCATATCAAGCATGTCGACGCGTCGTTGCAGCCCTAATTGTGCGCAATCAAGATTAGCTTCAATGTTAAAAAGCATCTTTATGTTCACATTTTTAGCCAACATTTGACTTGCCCAGATGAAGCAAACTTCACTCCACAATTGTATAGTATTACTAAATCTATTATTCTCAAATTGGTGATGCTTTTGGTGATGACAACTCTGAACAATGGCTAAAAGTGCTCAGCGAGTTTGACGTGGCCCACAGCCATTTTCCTAGCAATTACCCAAAAGTGGCTCTTGTTTGGCATTGTTTCACGGTTCAGATCCTGGGCAACACTGTTTGCATGACGAATCATTACTGATGAAACACTGGCAGCGTTGGGATCACAGGCGCATCGGATGATCACAAGATGCGAGTGCTTTTCCAAAATGGCAGCTTTTTAGACACCTTTCTGCACGCTATGATCAAAGCCATTTTAACTCATTCACTGAACCCGAATGAAAACAGCCGACTTGTTTTGAACGAGTGTGTACCAAAAACAGCTCCTCATGAAAGTGAATCACTCATTTCAAAACATCTGAATGCCAATGAAAAACAGTGGCTTCCACAGCTAAACCGTGAAGCAAAATAACTGATTTAAGGTGGAGAAGCTCATACAACAACTATCAGTTTAGACCACCAAAGTATATCTAAACAAAATCTCCCCCTAAGCAAAAAGGGAACATCTGTGACATGCCTCGGTTAGAAGTAACAAGTGTCCGACAACCAAAATCCACATGGTTTCATTCCTGTTTGCCCAAATAATCATTAACCTTCTCTTCTCCGTCAATGTTTGCTGTGACTCGCAGGGAACCTAAATTCACACACACATGATAGTATGGAAGGGTATACAGAGGGCACTGGGGCATGCAGATTTGATTGTTCCTGTGCTCAGCTCAAAAGGATGACCTCACTTTTACTGACTCCATCTCTCGCGCTCATTTCACACATGGCCCTTGACCGTCGGCCTCGCCCTTGGCCTGCTGGGAACACCTTTTGAAAACAGTGCGGTGTATTTCCTGCATGAAGTGTTACAGTTTGCCTGCATCTTTTGTAAAGTGATTAGAAAAAGTGTTGTGAGGCATGCTTCTGAAAGTGATATCAAGCCCAACTGTTGTAAATTCAAACAAATTCAAAGCAAACACAACTAAAACTGAAACCCAATGTTCAAAAATTATAATATTTCCTCTAAATTCTAGATTGAATTTGATCAGTTGAAGTCATAAAATGGCCCAGTGACATTTTTGGCATAAGAACTACACATTGTCACCAGACTGCCACGAAAGCAGCATTACTTATGATATTTAAATAGATTTCACATGGACATATTCGGATTCCTGGCAATATATTTACTAGGAGAGAGACAGGATGAGCTCACAGGTCAGCCAGAAGTTCTGCTGATATCAGCATATCAAGATAAAGAGAGAGAGACACACACACATACACACACAAAGTACAAGTGATAGCACTGGAAACTACTGTTAAAGGGATAGCCAAAAATTACTCACCCTCATGTCATTCTAAATCTGAATGACTTTCTTCTGCTGAAAACAAATAATGATATTGGACTTTGATAGAATAAAATGAGTCATCTTTTATGTTCCACAAAATAAAAGTCATATACAGGTTTTGAATGACATGAAACTAAATGATGCAAGAATTTTCATTTTGGGCTGAATTATCTATTTAACACGAGTGTATTAGACTGTTGGTACTGTTATCACAAAATCAAATGTAGGGATCAATCCATTATGGATTAATCATTCACTTTAACACTACCTCAAAAAGGCGATTCTACCGAAACTGAATAAACAGTTTCCCTAAAAATTGTCTCGCACACATGTTATTCCAAATCTGTACTATCCTACTAAACAGAGCAAAAAACAAGATGCCTCATTCCCCATTCATTCTATGACCAAAACAAGCAGCATTAATATTAATCAACATTTTCTTCTTCCACAGAAGCAAAGAAAGACAACCAGCTTTACTTCAACATGAGGGTAAGCAAATATCGAGCAAACATCGAAAAAATGTCTGGTTGATTTTACCTTTTAAGCAGATTAACACTAAGTAAAGTTAACCTGTATAAACAGAGGGATGAAGCTTGTAAATGAATCCCAAAAACCAAGACCAAATAAAATCTCTTTCACCAAAATCTAAGCTAATGTTTCTTACACTAGATCAGGGGTCTTCAACTACTTCTCTTTGAGGGCCAGATTCCAAAAGTATAAATAGGATGTGGGCCAGTTGTTTACCGTAATTTCTTTTGTTGTTTTGTATTCCTGTTATTTATTGCATTTGTTACTTTTAAACTGTTTTTGTTGCCTGTTACTTATAGGTCATATATTAAAACATTTAAACAAATATTGGATCCAGTATTTGTACCTTTTCATTATACTTAATTAAAAGTGATGTTGTCTTTTTAATTGTATTTTATATAACTTAATGCACTTACCAAAAAAGGAAATTGCAGTTAATTTACTCACCCCCAGTCCCCCAGTACTTCCAAGATGTAGGTGGCATTGTTTTTTCATGAAGATATGTATTAAGATATTTTGTTAAATTAATGAAAGTCAAATTAATAAAGTTAATACATTCAGCAAAAAAGTAATCCCTGCCCCTTGTGGTGTTAAAATGGTGACTTATGAAGCGAATCAATAGGTCTGTGCAAGAACGTGAACATTATTATCAAAGAAGTGGCTATTCGCATCTTCGGGATAAATTACAATCGCATCCATGCCCCACGTACTTAGAGGGGCAGATTCTTTGAAGTGTAAGATCTGGAGGGAAAATAACAAATGTTTTTGTAAATAAAGCCATTTAAATCATACATAATGAATGCAGTATAAAAACAACATAGTTTTTCTCCTATCTGAGACAACAGTTCACGTGGTGTAGTACACTTCCTGCAGCTACTTTCGAGGGCACAAGACGCGCTTGTTTTTCAAGCCTCCTCAGGTATTTTCATGATAATAAAGTATATTTATAATGATGATGTTTGATGCCTTTTTGAAATGCATGTTTTATGCGACTCAAACGTGCAGTGCTTTCAGATGGAGCAGAATTCCCCGCTGATCACAGAGTCGTGCTTTACGAACAAGCTGCGCATAAAACATAATTGAAGCCTATGCAATTTAAAAATCTCGATAGCCACATAGATTTAATCACGATTTGAATGGGAATTGCGAGTAATCGTGTAGTGTAGCCCTACAAAGAATGTAAACACAATGATTAAGTATTACTGCAGTTGATCAGTCCGAAGTCATCAATAATGACACCAATGGTGAACCTGATGACTACATGTTTCATAACCCTGATAACCGCGAATAGGCCGGAAGTGAATTGCACAGACACAATCATAATGCAGAGAGAGGCCTGGCCTGGCCTATTGCTTATACTTTCAAGGGAATTTCAGAAACAGCTGACCTATACGCTGAACTGCTTATCTGTTACCAGGAAACAATATTATGACTAAGATATATGGTAAAATGAGTAAAAGGGTAAAAGGTGTTGACTGATAATGGTCCAAATCGCAGTGTTCAAAAGCATGGAACACTTGGGGATTGTGACAATGACAACTTTTTATTTTAAGCGATTCAATCCAAAATGTCATCATATTAGCAAACATCATCTTAAAGGAGACATCATATGAAAACCCTACATTTTCTGTGTTTAAGTGCTATAATCGGGTCCCCGCTGCATCTAGCAACCCAGAAAACGTGAAAAATAAGAACCAGTTAAGCATGTGAGGAATCGAGCCGTTCGCTCCGGCTGTGATGTGTCCATCCGAATTAATTATAATGTTACCGCCCCTTATTCTACGCAGTTCCACCCACCGCACTCCACCATTGTTGTTTTCAAATGCGACAGTGGTGTCTGTGAGTGAAGCCATGGCTAAAGTTTGTGGAGAACATCTAATGTAATCGCTGCACAGAGTTCCAACAAGGAAGAGAGAAGAGTGGATTTATTTATTTTTAGTGGAAATCCATCAAAAAGCATAAGTAAAAACCTGCTTGTTTGCGCAAATCACTTCAAGCCCGAGTGCTTTTTCAATCATGAACAGTACAAACAGGATTAGCTTCAAAGTTGTTCCTCAAGAGGGATCGAGACCGACTGATCGAGACAAAAATGCCAATGTGAGATATTTCTATCAATAGTCTAATTTGACGTAAATGTACCATATATATGAAAATAACGTTAGCATATGATAGCGAAGGAAGTCAGTCACAGGCTTAATAAAACATTCAAAGCCCGTGTTAAACTTACTGTATATAAGTGCAGATCGACACTTGGAGTTTAGCTGTATGTTAATAGGTTAATAAATTATATGCGTTAATATGTTTAGATACGGCAAGCTGTTTGTTTTGCTAATGAACAGGGGTGAATACTCAAGGTTCGTTTCGTTTTAAACTTGTCAAATCATTTGTGCTTAGGCTGAAAAATTATTCACAGTATACTAGGTTATGCTTTCACGTTGTGTGTGTAACGTTATAACTTGTCAACGACAAGTGTTTAAATCCACGTTATTCCGCTGAGATCTGCAGGTGCGCAATCCATGGATTTTAGGCAAGCACACACGCACATCGTGAGCGCCGTTTGCGGTGACGGACTTTTTAGTCTCTGGACGAATGATTCGAGATGTTTAAAACGAAACCAACCACAGAGGAATTCAGGAAACATAATTTAGCTAAGCCATGGCAGTCCTACATGTGTGCTGTTTAGACACGCAGGAGGGAAGGGGGGTGAGGTGTGTTGTAACTCATTATCATTTAAAGAGACATGTACCAAAACGGTGTGCTGTAAGCAGAGCTGTTTTTGACGAGGCAAGAAGGGTTTTGTTTGCACACCCATTGAGTGTTTAAAGCAAAATACGTTCCAGACATTTCATGATGACCCTAATAAATCATACCAACTTGTTGAAAGTGGTCTTCTGAGGAGACCTTTAAGAAGGTATTCTGTCACAAATATATAATAACAGCATACTGCATCGTGACTAAACAACTACACAACAAAACTGCAGGATTTAATAGGTTTATCTGTGACAGAAAAACTAAAATACTTCAATACTGCAAGTCTCAAATAAACAGCATGAACCAAAATTACAGCAAGTACCTTCTGCAAGCCTCAAAAATCCACAGCCATCATTTTTCACCTCCAATTTTTAACTGACTGTCTTCATGACTAATGGCTGCATAAATCTGAAGCTGTTGCTGAATGCATTAAGATGGAGCCCACAGTGGTTGAGAAGACAAGACTGTAATTATTGAGTCCAAGTGTGAGATGGGTGCTTTCAGTACTAATTTCAGCATTTGGAAGCCATGTTAACACCCATCCTCTCTAACACAAGAGGCTGAAAATCTCTGCCCTCCCGCACGAAAACCCAACGAGCGCCGTCAGGCAGATGGCGAGACAGTTGGTGGGAATATTAGCGATAAATGCAGATACATTCTGAACCTTCAACTGTTTCTTTATCATTCATCAGATCCGACTCAACAGCTGCTCCATCCAATAAGATAGGAGATTAAATGAGATGGCAAAACAATACGCTGGAAAATAGTACTGGTTGAAAGTACAAGTGGCTAAATAAAAAAATGATCAATCTTTTTTTAAGAGTATGTAATTTGGGGTAATGACACAGCATGGATGCGATGCATTGAGATAATGTTTTAAGTAAAGGGTCATTTCCTTCCATTGTTTGTGCCATTGGCTCTGTCATGGTCACCTGTGTTTAATTCGGTGGTTGCTTCCCAAACACCACCCCAGCCATTGTGAACATTCTAAGAAAGCACACACTGTCGGGTGCAGGCTCGCCAAATATAGCACGGAGGATACATTGGAAATCAAAAATAAATGGGATATGCTTCAGTATAGGTTATTTAAATCTGCTCCTGCAAGGTCGGCGTGATGCAGAATTTTGCTTCAACCTTAACCAAACACATTTGAAGACGCTAATCAAGGTTTTAGGATACCTTAAAAATACTGCCTTAAAAAATAAGTGCATGAGCGGAGTAGGAACTAAGGACGGTGGCTCTCCAGAGTCAGATTTGAATAGCCCTGCCATATAATTTTAGGGACTTCACAGTAGGTCACATGAGGCCATGAAGGTCCACATCAAGTGCTGCATTTAGGACATGTCCCGCCCTAATTCATCCATAAACATCCACAGATAAAATATTTACACAAAACTTAATTTTTACTACATAATTACTATGGCCAAATTCACAATAACACTATTATCACAATATCTCCTGAAAATAAATAATCTCCTAGTTTAACCTATTTCCAGTCGGGAAAACTCGCCTTAAAGCAGTTTTCATCTGTTTTGAACAACATTACTTAATTCATCATCAGATTGAAGCGGTATCACTCTGCGGGAGAGTTTCCTAGAGCAGCATCCAATAGCCCCGCCCCCTTCCGCTTTGTAAGAGAAACTGGGACTGTTGAGTGTGTGAAGTGTCCAGTAGGACGGACACTTTAAATTTTCAGTTGAAAAAGTGCATGATCCGGGTACTTCAAGTGCACTTCTTTTTGAGAATTTTCAATGTGAACGCACATTTCACAGTATTTTACTACAAAATAACCTTCCTTTAGTACCAAACAAATTAACTTTTTAGAGTTTAATATAGTTTTTCTGCTACATTGTGCAGAGGAAACAGATTGGATTAGACCCATCTTCCAAGATAGATCGTAGTGCTGTGCTGGCCTATTAAATTATATTACTGGTGGATTTCATCTCGGGCATCTGTATTGATTGTACTAAAACTGTCCACCTCAAAACCCTGTGAATTTGTAAGTGTGCGATGACAAACACCTTCAGATAATATATTTGGGATTCTTCTTCGCAGGAAGAACTTGCACAAACACTGAAGCTGAGACAGTGCACCACATATTCCAGTGCATTTTTATTAAATTCAAGTACATCTTTATCAGTATATGTGGTCCTTGATGTTCAAATTCATTCACAATTTATCTAGAGCCCTACGATCTGCGCAATGTGGGAAAAACCCGAAAGGTATCACGTAAGCAACATTCTACTATTTAAATATATCCTCTGCGTTTTCTATGTGCCTACGTGTGAATTAATTGCACAGTTCTGCATCTCAATGTACAGGGGAACTTCAACCACGAGTAGTTCTTAGTATATTTTACGAACGTTTCAATCCTTGCGTTCCGTTCAGAAGTGTTCATCCCTATGCCCTAATCCTTTATTCGAAAAGTAAAGCTCTAAATGTGTAACCTCTAAGGGGAAAAACGCAAATGTATCTCTTAATGTGTCATAGTGTTGTCACGATACTGGAATTTCTAACTTCGATACGATACCTTGAAAAATATCGATACTCGATACCATTTTCGATACCACAGAGAAAAAAACTGCCACAACATTAAGGGGGTAATTTTTTTTTTTATTATTATTTAAAGATAAATATAACATATATAATGTATTATAAAGAGTTATTAAAGGGTAAAATGCATTATAATTCTTCATAATGTGTGTTGTAACGCATCATGTACTGTTGCAGGTCGAGTCTCATCTTCTTTCTAGTGCTACAAGAGAATGCCAAACTTTAATAAACATATATATTTTTTATATGCACATGCACTTTTAAAATGAACTGAACTTTGTAACTAATCTCAGAACTTAAGTAATTGGTTATAGATATTTGTTAACATAAATAAACAATGAAAAATACTTCCAAAACATGTATTCATCTTAGTTAAAAGTTAATTTAAACTAACATTTACTAATACATGTACTAATTAAAATCCAAATCTGTTAATATTTTTTTTCATTGGACCAGAGCAAACATGATCCGTTTTATTTTATTACATACTGTCATCAAAGATTAAAATATACTGTAGCAAATGCATTGCTCATCGTTCATAAATGCTCGTCAATACATAACATTATTTGATGAACATATTTTAATGCCGGATTCAAATATCACCGATCCACACACGTAATCATTTTTTGAATTAAGTTAATTAAGCACAAGTAATTTACATTTGACCACAGTTAAAGTCTTTAAAGATTCACAGTTAAAGATTCCTCAGTCGGATTATATTAACTTTAAGAACTACGCTGAAAAAACGAGACAACACTCATATCGCTATATTAGAGGTGTTAGCGCCTTTTGTTAGCACTGCTCTGTAGCAACTCTTGCATATCGGCTTGTTTGTGTCCTTCGGCTTTCCATGTTCATTTGCCTCATATCCAAAATATTTCCAGATAGCACTCCTGCTGTGTTCTTTATCAACCAAAGCCGGTTGCGGAGGCGCCGCACACGCCATATTTATATTCACTTCACTTTGCTATTTAACCAGAGCGAATCAGACGAGACACGTGACAGGCACTGCTGTCACGTGTGGTGTTTGTCAACTCGCCTTCGGACTTAAGTGAAAGTGACAGCTCGGCTAGGATCGTAGTATCGATACTTCGGGAAATTAGTATTGGTACCGTTCAGATATTTCAGTATCGATACTTATCGAAATATCGATATTTTTGACAACACTAATGTGTCATGTAAAATTCACTTGGAAAAAGGAGCAATGAAAACAACGTCATATTCTTTGTTTTAGGAGCAATGTTTTGTCTGGTGTCCCCTTCCCAAAGAGCCCTTCGGAGGGCGATATATCCCGTTTGGATCGGAACATACCGACTGTTTGAGTCAAGCTATCTCAAGCACATACTGAAGCGTGTTCACGACCACCCGCCAAAATAAAAGTCAGCTCAATTTAAACCAGATGAAAAAATTATTTACCTAATAATAATAAACACTATCGTATACTTTAATATTTACTATAGTAAGGTTAAAAAAACAATAAATACTATAGTACCCAAAACTTTCACTATGGAGAAATGATTATATTATAATTAATTACTATAGTACACCACAGTTTATTATGGACAAATGTATTTCCTATTGTATATCAAAACATTGAATACAGAACTCAGAACAATTATAAAAGGAAAAGAAATATTTGGGAAAAAATAAAAATTATATGGCCCTAATTTATCCATCTTTATGCAACATTAATATCCTTTGTCATTTATCTACCTATTTATGTGATGAACCGCAACACAAAATATTTGGAACAGTAATAGACATGAACAGTATTAGTGCTTCCCTAACATTTTGAAAGAATGGCACCCCTTTCTAGTCTTCTTTTAAATGCATTTCCAGTGATTAAATTTACATGGATTAATCCATGTAAATATATACATAAATAAATGAAATGCAGATGAGCAAACAACTAATGAAACGTAAATAAAATATAGCACAGAACCTAATGGATTCCTGCACAAACAGCTCATACCTTTTGAACGGTATAACAGAAAACCGTGAATTATCCCATTACGGTATACCTTGAAACCGGTATTCGGCCCATGGCTACTTGTGCTACAACTATTTGTCCTGTGCTACAAAACTTTAAACCTCTGCAACACCGGTGCTATGTGCAAAAAAGGTTAACGTACAGCCCTGCATGATTTGTTAAGCTTGAGGCAACATTAAAAACTTGTTTTGCCCAACCTTAAACCTTGCTTTATCTATAGTCCGGAGTTATTCCACATGTGAAAAGCTCTTGATAATCCCTCTGCTGCCAATCATCCAGCCCGTCTTTTTCTCCTCGCACATTTCCTTTTCTACATGTTTCACAACATGTGCGTTTCCACCTACACACTCCCTTTCAAGAGGCTACTTAATATTGGAAATGCGACACTGCCTACAGATAGCTGTATCCTTGGCATTCTTAGATAGCGGCTTAGGAAAGTAAACATTAAATGTGACAAAGTTACAGAAAGCGACACAATTTTGATACTGATTTGGTGTCTAAATCAATTTATGAATACGGCATTGTTTTGGAAAAAGATGCTGACTATGTGTCAAAAGAAGGTATGCAACATGAAAAGGATTTGTTTAAAGAATAGGAATTTGCGGACCCATGCTGTTCCACAGGTGCATGCTAAAACAATAACAAAGTGCAATTCCGAAGGTGGGCAACCATCTAAAGCTGTCAAATTAGTCAATCACATCAAGACAAAACAAAACCGGTGGCCGTCCTGTTTAAGGACAGTGTTGCATCCACATCTCAAGGACACGGGGATACCAACGCAAAGTTTAACCACTGTCTTTTCATGACCTTGTGCCTGCTGGGGTACATTTTTATACATTTCAAGTTAAAAAGAAAAAGTCAGAACGCTCTTCAAGCATGGCCTGTCTCTTCAAATCCACCCCCACACAAACTGCATTTAGAGCCTGGCCAATACACAGTGAACACACACCACCCACACAACGAAGAAAAGACATGCAAATGACAAATCAGTAAAGCCCTTAAAGGGAGAAAGCTGAGTGAGGGGCCATTAGTCAACCTACAACACAGACCTCACCATTTAGACGTGACAAAATGTTATACGTGAAAATGCAATGTGATCCACAGCCCACTCACACTCGGATACTTATGATTATCAGATTCTTCCGAAGACACTGGCGCCTGTGATGTCCAAAAACACTTTTCAGCTCACTAAAGCCTTTGTTCTCCGACACAAACTATACAAAGTTCATCTATATTGCTTGTCAATTAAGAAACTCCCGATGTTATAATCGAAAAAACACCACATAACTATACCAACACAGCTTTGTAAATTGATATATTATTAGTTCTCGTCTAGGTCGATTAAAAGTGCACGTATTAAATGAGCCCCTTCATTTAATATATTGAGCATCTGTCAGTCGCGAACGTGCATTTCAATTTATAAAAAAAACAACAACCTTCAGATCGAGAGTTACACCAAAACTCTTCACCACAGCATTCCCATATTCACCTTGCGCTTTCCACATCAGATGCGATCACAACACAAGGGATGACGCGTTCGTATTTACAAAATATTTACAATTTTCTATCAATACAGTCATATGAACTGTAACTTTCTGATCGATTACTGAATTAATACCGAGCTAAGATAATCAGGTGAGTGCGTTCGTTAACCCTCCGAATATTTCTCTGGGTCGGTAATCGAGATATTTCAGAAATCACAAAGCAACGCTTTCGCGTAACAATCGCATCCGTCGACCCTCCTGCGGACAGTTCAGCGCGGTCGGGAGTTGGCACGGACAGTTAAATCACAGACATGTTGGAAACTCACCTTCTTCTCTTCTTCCCACCTCTCGCTGCTGCTCTCTCGTGCAGTCTTCTCTCCACAAAAATCTTGCGATAAAAGTCCGACACGAGCTTCTCTCCGCTCGGTGTTTCTCTTCAGCTAAGCGCTGTCTACGTTACACTCGCTGCGGCCCTTATTCCTGCAGTTTTCCCGCGTGTCGCAATTGATTTTTCGGCTTAATAATACATCTACACCAGCAGCGGCACCGTTGGCCCCAGCGTCTCCTGCACAATTATTCAACTTCGAAGTTCACACAAAAGTTGCAGCTCCGCCTCGCGCTGCAACTGCTGATGAGGTCACTGCAAGCCGCTACTTCGGTTAGAGAGGAATCTCGCGACAAAAACGTTGAGCGTGATTTGGTGGCTAAACGCTTATTTGTATCAGTGGGAATGGGCCCCCTATGGATAGAGTTGCCTTAGCAACAGCACAATTTATGTGTTATCACACGACTGGTGTTCAGTTGTCTTTGACAAGAACAGGGTTGATTTGTGTATTATTAAATTTGTGTATTGTACAATTTGTGTATTATTCCTCAACATTTCTTATCTTTTAATCTTATTTTTTTTGAGCGTCATAGATTTTTTCTGTGGCCATTTGATAATTTGTTTTATTTTCATGAAAATAAAGTATATTTTCTCCCGAAACTTTTTATTTTTTTACAGCAATAAAATGTAAAAATGCTGTCATATTATATTACAATATCATTTATATATTACTGAACTTTTTTTCATTTCTGCCCATTATGTTGGGCTAGAATATTTCGCCATTCACCTTACTGTGTCAACCAGGTGTTTCTGCGGGCTCCCGTATGACCTTTCCTTCTAAATTATTGAGGAATGCCTTTGTCCCATTTGAAAAAGAATCAATACTTGACACCCCCTACGTGATGACCACGCTAGCGCATATGTGACCTCTCCCAGGAATGTCTCTTCAGGGATGCTAGGGGACCAGGAAGAATGATCCCATTCATTTAGCTCTATTCAAGCGATGCAGATACACTAATGCAGACTGACATGAAGAAAGGTGACAAGTTGTCACAGGACACAGGGTCTTTGTGTGGCATAGAGAGAAGTGCACTGCAGATAGTGTGTGATGCCGCCAAAAGGGCTGATGCACTAGTTAGTCTAAGTGATTAACATAATTTAGCATACAAATTAAAAGCAAGGATTGTTTATCATTGACATTTGTGTTATTAGTTTTTATAGAGTTTGATAGAAGTAATTACCAAATACACACAGAAAGAGATTAGATGACAACTACATTAACTGACTTTATCACCAGTTCCCTTAGAGCAAAATTAATCAATCCTAATACAAGACAGTAATTATCTTCTCACAGAGAAATTAATAATCATGCATCTTTTCATCAGACTTAGAAACAATTTTAAGATGCACAATTGGATGCCAGAGATGTTTGCTGAATGTTTCTCAGGTGCTCTGTGATTCAGTCAATATCCTAAAGCACCTCCATGGCTGATTTCCAACTGACTTCAGGCCAAAAAACAAACATGTCAAACTCAGTGCTTTAACTCAGCGACAAGTAAACTGGTCGCAGTAGAAGCCATGAAACATGGGATTTACAATACTTTTTATTTCTGTCTGTGGCATATTTAAATGTTTTACAGCCCTGTTAAAGACCTCTGCCAAAAACGCAACAATACAGGTTTGAAAACACTTTATCTACAAATAGAAAAACAGTCATTTATGATAATTCTGTGTCATGTCATTAATAGTATTCAACCTTTATCTTGCATGAGTTAACTTATTCTCTGGAGAAAACAAGCAGAACCCCTGAATGCTGAATATTCAGTATCTTACATCAAAGGCTCTGTCCATTTATTGTTTTGATTAAATAAATCCCATCCTAGGAATTAACAGCCCTGTATTCCTTTGAGAGTATTCAGCCCCAAAACCATAAGAGAATAGATAAACCAAAACAACAGCAGGCAATTTATGTTCATATGCTCACGAAACCACGGATCAAACGCCTTTCTCTCAACCTTTCTCAGCATCACCAAGCTGGTATAAAGGAGAGACAAGAAAGAGTCTGAATGCTCTGAAGATCTCTCAGGGTGCTTAACATTCCACATTCAGCACCTCCAGAACTCCAGAGAGCCAGCGTGACTCACTTTGGTGTGAAAGCAGTGTGGTTAGGTAGGAGGATGACAACACAGTGCTTAGCAGAAGTGCCCTGAAGCCGGACCCCCCAACTGAACGCCCCCGCTGCATGCGCACACACCCCAAAAATAACACTGAAGCACATCTCGTTTCTCTTTCGCTTGTCCATAAGGAAAACATTCATTCATTTCTCTCAACGATTGGCAAGTTTTGATGGTGAGCAAATCTGTGGACAAATGAGGAGAATGTGGGTATTGTATGACAAGATTAGAAAAGAGGATTCAAGAAAGAGAGAGACACTGAGAGAAAGACTTCAAAGGTTTTTTCTCTAAAGCCCTTCCCTAGCATTAAAATCAGCTCGATAACACATCTAAATTTTGGAATGCTTGGAATGGACACACACACAACAGATGTGATAAGTCTTAGATGTCGTGTCATGTTGTTTAAATCAAAAGTAAGAGTAATGACAGAAGCAGGATTAATGTGGAATCTCAGATAAGTTCTGTTTAAAAATGTGAGTCACATTTTTTCACTCTTATGTAATCTCCTGCTATTGGCTGCTGCACGATAACAGTGATTATGTTATCCGGTTTGTCCTTTATTTTAATGTCTGTATACCTCATCATGGGTAGCAAAACTTGCAACTATGACTGAGATGATACCCGGCATATGTGAGATTTGGCGCAGACTCCAGATGTGCAGCGCTTTTCATTAGAGACACCGTATGAAGCTCATTCAATTGACACACAGACCTCTGCAGGTCTCTCAGAGATCAAATAAGCATTGTACGCAATGTCAGAGCTGTCATCTGAAGAACACCCAGTTATATCTTTATTGCTGTCAGATTTGATTGACAGTGATGCCCTGTTGTTTTAGGAAGTATGGGGTATTTTTACACACTTAACCTTTCAATGAATGCATGCTTTAAGATTTGCTAAGCTTTAAAAAAGGGGTTATTTCAAGAGGGAAGCTTGAAGGTTGGTGAAACATTTTGTTATTCCTTTTTCAACATTGCCCTGCAGCAGGTCCTTAATACGATTCTTTTCTGCTATGCAGACAAAAGCATCTGCGTTTGGCACTTAAACAAGATGCATTTTATCAGTTGTGTTCCCTGAAAACCCATCTTTGTACCACTGCAATGCTTTATCATTGGAGAGAAAATCATTTCAAAACAAATTTCTCCGCAATACACTGTTATAGGATACTATTTTTGATAAACAAGATTGGTAAACATATCTGTATCTACAGAATTGCCAGCAGTAAGTTGTGGCTTTATAGCAACACTACAATTATAAAATATATCTGATTTTACTTTGAAACATAGTGTAAACTTTGATTTATCAGTGACCAACTTACAAATGCTTACAGGACAAAATTGCAAAAAAATAGTTTAACAAATCATAATTTCCTATTTTAAATGTTTCACGGGCTTTCCACAAAATGTACAGGATTCTTTAACATGGTTGTATGTATTGACTATTATAAAAGGACATACTAATTAATTATTAGTGTCATAGTATAAACGCCTGAAAAAATTCTGATAAACTAAACTCACATTTCACACTGAAGAAGAATCATTAGATAAAAAACACACATTTTTCTTCCCTGTTCTTGCATACCAGTGTGTTTTAACAAAGTAGCTAAGGGTCTTCATTCATTTATAGCTTTTGCACAACTGCCTCCAAGTGGTAACTGTTGGTGTTGCATTTCAAAAACAGAGTACTTTTATCCCCTTCATTAATTTATGGTTGCAAGTATTTCACAATACTGTAAACGTGATTTATTATATTCATTATAATACAAATGTCTCTATTTTCTTTTTAAATATTTGACGCCTAGTCAGAATTACATTACTACATCTTATCCCGTCAGAACTACTTACATCTTATCTTTTAATTGTACATAAATAACCACATACACATTTAAATGTATCAAATTGTTTTTTGTGGACATACTTCATTCAAGTTTTGCAAATAACACAAGCAAACAGTAGCATTATTCAAGAGTTCATTCAAATCAACGTAGTACAATAGCACTTGCACATATAAATGTTGCAGTAGTACAATATACATGAAATCATTTGCAATAAAACCCATGTTACGGTGTACCACACTGGGAATCGAAACAGTTCTGCATAAATTTCACCCAGGTTGGGATGGAAGTGACATTGATCAAAGCAGGATATAAACCTTATTCCGGTGTTGCTACGGTAATAATTAGTTGCTGCTGTAAATGTCAAACTGCAACATTTCCAGAATCATTTATAGTGCAACGTCAACATATTCCAACATAGCTCAGCATGAAGAGTACTTATGGAATAGGAGATGTTTGTGGTACAATGATATAAAATACCAGATGTAATAATGTTTTTTTGTACATCAATTTACAGAAATAACAAAACTGCATTAATTTACAATCACAGTGGACTAAAACTGAAAAGCAGTATGTTAGGTGACACTTTTTTTTACTGTGCTTTAACAACAGAGAAGCATTTTCTTTGTTAGAGTGAGGGGAAAATGTAGCTTCATCAAGAGAAATCATAGATTTCAAGCGACCCCTTCCTTCAAATAGTTTTAGTTATAGGTTCACATGAAATGGACACTTGACTCAAAATTGTAAATGCTGCAATCTTTCACTTTTTGTCATATTGTTCAAAGCCATATGACACAAAAGAAGAAATTTAGATCTGCATTCACTGTACTACCAAAATTGGATAATTTGTGTTCAACCAAAGAAAGTCATACAGGTTTGGAAACAACAAGAGGTACACGATCAAAGTATTTTTATTTTGGTCCAACAGCATAAACACAAAAAGTATTACATGTAAATTTGAGGGCTCCAGCTATAAATCCATATGACATAAAATTTACCCCAAAATGTTGCCTGATACTTAATAAACCTTTTCCTAATATCTGTTAAATAAATGACTCTCAATGTGTCCTCTGATTGAACTGAAATATATAACTGAGAAATGTAATAGAAATGAATAAAGATGAATAAGACCGGAAATACTCATAAAGGTTTCAGCTTAATTTATATTTATATAAATAAAATAAATAGTAATTCATATTAAATAATAACAATCAATAATAAATAAGCCATTAAATGCATCAAACACCGTTTAACAGGAATATGTAATTATTCAAAAGGATATTCAAAATGCAACATAAATACGGAAAAAATATCATGTGAAAGGGTGGTCGTGTCACTTCCCGTCTTCAGCACCAGCAGGACTTACGGGTGTTGTCGCCAGCATTGCACAATCCTTCCTGCTCCTCCAAATCAGCGAGACTGAACTCGTCATTAATGGAGCCTCCCAACAAATCAAGATCCTTCTTATTGGCTTGTAACACTAATTCAGCCAATCGTGTGAAAGACTGTCATGGAAAAAGGTGGAGAGGACAGGAATAAGTAAAATAGCTGCAGCCAGGAAAACACAACACAAAAATGTGCACACAAAGTCAAGGTTGCAGAAACACATGCTGCACATTTTGTTGTTTAATTGTATAAATAAACAACTTATCAATTACAAAAAAAACTGACAAGAAAATGACGATTGCAGACAAATGTGTACCTCTGTAATGTTTTGGTTGGTAAAGGCACTTGTCTCAAAAAAGTCCATCCCATAAGCTTTGGCAAGCTGGAGGAACAAAGGAGATTAGGATTTGCACAAACAAGTAAAATAAAAATAAAAACTCGCCCGTATTGACATTACGAACCCGAATGCATGTTATAAACATGACTGATTTTGTTTCTTGAACACAAACTGTGAACAATTTTCAGTTTGCTAATGAAGTGCTTTTAGGGGTATAAAAATGTATTTACCTTATTTCCCTGTTCTGTTGCTACCTGTCTCTTTTGTTCTTCATCAGACTTGTTCCCGACAAGTATCTTCTGGACCTTTTCAGGGGCATACTGATCATGGTCAAAACAGAGACAATATGATTTATGAGAAGATTGAAAATCGTATGTGTATATATATATATATATATATATATATAAAGACATGTTTAGCATAATAAATAATGCAGAAAAAATAAAGCCACGTTTTATTTAGTTATAGTAATATAACCAGACATTTTTCATCTCCACAGCCTCACCTCATCTACATCACTGGCCCACTTCATGATGTGCTGAAATGAGCGCTCGCTTGTGATGTCATACACCAGAAAGATGCCCTGTTGATTCAATATCACTGATTTCGATCATACACTACAATAAGATTTTATCACCATGTGTATGTAAACTGACTTCTCAATGTCATCCCCATTTCTATCTAACTCATGAATAAGAAGAAGTCACCTGTGCTCTTCTGTAGTACTGTTTAGTGATGGTCTGATATCTCTCCTGGCCTGCTGTGTCCCTGCATGCATACATCTGATTAGCCAACATAGTCAACACTGTTAATAATGAAGAAAACAAGAGCATAAACTTACCATATCTGTATTCGTACTTTAATGCCGTCGATCTCTAAAGTCTTCATTTTGAAATCGACACCTGGAATAGATAAGAGAATCACATCAGAATTAGCAAAACTAAATAAACAAACTACAACACCTACATATTTAGTAATAAACAGTACAGGCGGTTTGTCCACAACTTGAGAGTTGCATACAAGAAATTAGTCAACTGAAAACTGCACAGATGGGTTATAATTACAACATAAGCATGTCACAATTTTTCATTTACTAGAGGATGATGTCATTAAGGAATTAGTGACCTTTTTTTAGTGATGTTAATATGATGTGAATTGCTAACAGGATTTTTTTTAATTAATGATAGAATATAAAACAACATTCTAGTGTTATAGAGCTTAAAAATGCCATAAAAATTTTGATTTATTACGACATAAATAATGAAAAGATAAAAATGTACAGTATAAGAAATTGCAAGGACTCTGTGATTCTTGCAAGGTGTGAAATCCTAATGAGATCTTGGGCTCAGACATCGCCACATTTTTAAAGCTTAGGTAGGCTGAAAACATGAAGAAAAATTGTGCGCCAGAGGAAAACTGCAATAATAGTGGGCTATGTTTTAATAAACAGGACCATTGTGAGTTACAGATCTTGCAAGAGTTGTTCTGCTAAAAAATTTCTCCCTCAAGAACAATTCCAACTGCTCCAAACAGCACTACACGCCTCTCTTCTATTTTTTGAGACAAACTGACCACTTTTCACTGGTGCTTTCCAATGCTTCACCCAAAAAACCTTTTTAATCAATAACATGAGACACCAGATATATCAAGGCATTAAATGGAGACTACCGCCATTTAAGAAAGGATGATGGGCATTTAATTTGTCAGAATGAACCAGAACTGTAGCAATTAAATCATGGTTTTCACACTTCCCTTCAGAGACATTAGCTAATTCGAATCTGTAAAAAAGTCAACAGTAAAACCGACAGACAAGATATGATGATTAGCAAGTACGTATTGAACACATGTTATCCGAATACTCTGACAACAGCATTATAAACAGCAGGTCAACGGATTTAGGAAACAATGAAAGCAAACACAATGCTATCAAATAAACCCCATATCTTGCGTTTACATCAAACTATAGTCAATCTATAGAGGTTTTATATAGCAAGAACTATTTACCACAGCAGCATGTTGCCTGAGGCAAATATACAACTATGAACTTTTACAAGCTGAGAAGAGTAAGCTTAGAGACATACACAAACAACTTTCTCTTTATTTGTCATAATAACTTGACAGTCCAGTATCATACTAGAAATGGGTCATAGCCCTGTGAAATAAAGCTTATTGAACCATTTTTAGGGCTGGGCATCAGACATCTCTCAGGGCCAGTCGGACTAAAGCTTTCAAGCGCTTGCAGTTAAAGATTGTTCTGAATTACATCAGCGTTCATCCAAAAGTTTCCTCCCAGCATATTAATTTAAGCAGGACAGGACAGACAGCCAGATGCAAGTATGAGTCAGGACTTCTGATTCTTTATTGATGCGGAACATAACATAATCAGGAATGCTGGACATGCTTAATGCTAAACATTACTTGCTCCCCTCGGTGAGCAAGCTATACAAAATAAATAAACTATGAACTTCTGTGAAATATCAGTCTGACATTTTTTCCACGTCTAATGAAGAGTGTGGGTATAATTGAGGGCAAAGTATGAGTATGAGTATGAGGTATGAGTTATGAGTTAAGCCTCTGAAATGGTTCACTACAAGAATAGTTCACCAGAAATTTGAAGAATTTGAAACTTCTTTTGCCTCCATGGCAGACAGGAGGAGATTTTAAGCAGGATATCTAGGACTTGCATTTCTGAGTGAAATATGCGTTTTTTTTGTCAGTGATAATCTATTACTTATCCTACTTTACTTTTTACTTAAGTGTCACTTATTATTATGCATTAAGAGAAATGAAATATGAAATGAGGAGATCAATCAGCATTTTAACATTTTATGTTAACATTTAAAAAAATTATATAGAAAATATTAAATATAATATCTGGCCAATTCCAGTGTTATATATATGACATTTTCAGTCAAAACATAAAAAGTAAATTCTTAGAAAATGTATTTATTACCAGTATTGAACAATCTGTTTATCTTACTAAACCCCTTTTTTTATAGTGTTCAGGCATTAAAAAGTATATCAGTCTATGCACAAGTTTTGGATTTGACAAATAAGGAGAAAGATGTTTTTGAGAGACAACATACTTTGTAGGATTTCTGTGAATTAAAATGTACAAACCATGAAGCAATAATACAAAACAAATGGAGAAGAGATGGGTCTACATAAACGTAAAATGGTAATTATAGTTTAATGTTGCCCATTAATAGGATGTACCCATATGAATGTGACAATTCACAGACCTGACTACGAAAAAGAGCTTTAAAAAGTTTAAAAGATGCTGTACTTCACATGGTTATTTAAATAACCCAATATTGAAATCTGACCTATTTGTATTGTGAAAACCATTGTAAAACTTATTTCATTGACATTTGCATATAGAATTAGCCATATAGTAAGTTAATAAATGGGCTGTTATTGTTCCATCAGACCAACTGCAAGCTACATGAACACTGAAACAAGTGAATAATGAAAAACATTTTAACAACCCAAAACGGTTGATTGTGCTATCCAAAGATGAATAAAAATAATGGTATTCTCTGCTGGATATGCTCAAATGCTTGCCGTGAGAAAATTGCCCTTTTACAGCCAAACGGTATTTGACTTTTCAATCTAATCTCTTCTTTATTTCTCACTGCTGAGACTTAAATTTGTATTGTAATACCAAATTTCATTTCAATATCAATCCACAACACCTGCATAAAACAGCATGTTTATGTTCGCATGGATGCTGTCAGGACCCTTTGTTGATCATAACAGGAAGAATTCATGCAATAACACACCTCCTCTTGATCTGTCTTTACCATAAACGATTGACTTTCAGGGCTCATGTGACCTATAGATTTCCTAAGTAAACCTAGAAAACCTCGTATAATAAAAGTGCAGTTATTTTTTTAACATGGCTTGTATACATTTTATCAGCTTACATAGTGAGTGCCATAAGATGCTTCTCATGAATAGATTTGCGATTAAATTACAACATCTTAAACATTCCAGCACAGAGATACCAAGGCATCTTAGAAAGAGGTTCTTTGAATGCATCTCAAGTGGTGTAATCCATTCTTTTCACGGCTCATAGAGTATAATGGCCCAGCGCTGCCATGGGCTTGCTTTCTTAGCGGTATAAGCTGTTTGTTCGGCAACTCTTTGAATGTATGTATGAAAGTATCTCTCTTACCGATTGTGGAAATGTGAGAGGGATGAAATTCATTGTCCGTGAATCTGCATAATAAACAGGTTTTTCCGACACCGGAGTCTCCGAGAAGCAAGAGTCTAAACAGCACATCGTACTGTTTGGCCATTGTGTCTTACGGTCAGAATTAAAGGAACTCAGCGTCGGGTTTCCATGTCTACCCTCTTCACAGTATCATCTTCTCGCCTTTTCCATCGACCGCTCCGTGCTTCTGTGTCGATAGCCCGAATAACTGTCTAGATAAAACGCGATGTGATGTGTGCTGAGACGATCCAGGAACGCTGTTCTGGTGGGTGCGGTGGACTCACTGGTGTGCGCTCTCAATTCGTTTCGCTGACATCCATCACACCTCATGAAATGGGTGGAGATTACGGAGTAAGAGCATCACGCCCTTGAAATTGAAAACCATCTAAATTGATTTCAATTGCTGAAATCTCGTAAATTAAATGAATCTAAAATCATTTAAAACATACGAGAAAATTGTCTTGGGTGTGTAAAATCATGGGAGATTTAAATGAATGAAGATTTAGAATTAAATGCGCATTACGTCACAAATTTATAGCACCATCATTTTATATTTGTATATTTATGTTTATTAGTATCGTACGCATTATTCTTGTTATTTTTACCACATCAAACAACAAAACTCCACGACAAAACGCTGTTACAATATTTTAGCGATGCGCCTTCGTGCTTTCCGTACTTCGGCTTCCAGTCACTTGACTCCTTTCAGGAAGCCCCGCCCCTACCGTCTTGACACTTGCTCTGCTGGTAAACCCATCGCTTTCTGTTAGCGCATGTGTTTTCAAACATCACCATGGAAGGATCGTCTATGCCGCTGCGATGTTTCCGTGAGTCGCACTCATCTGAGCTTTTCAACGATGACGGCGTGCAAACGGTGACCTCGAGAGAACAAGTGAGCTCAACTCGTAGTATTAGTTAGCTAATTGATATTAGCGCAGAGCTAACGGTCTATGAGTGACACAGTCTTTATGCTGTATGTTCTGCACGTGCAAGGAATTATACTTCTGCATCCACCTCACCCGGTATTTATTCCGATTCTTCCGTTGCACTGCTGTGTGAGGAGTGCAGATTTATTTAAGTTTTTATGTGAGCATTGACCAATAAGGAGCGATTATAAGTACTCTACACCAATAAGAATCGTCTCATTCTTCATTGATTTATGTTATGTTGCTATGAAGTGTTGAGGGGTATGGTCTGCATTATTATATGGGGGATACTTTTCATCACTCAGTACTTAGCTTTCAGCTATATAGAATAATTGCTATTCTGGTATGCACTAGTGCTAACATATAAGAATATATACTGTATATATTACAGTATATGTCACCCTGGACAGGATGTGATGTCATCCACTCATATGCACACTTAGTATCTGCCACAGTGAATTTCTTTGTGTGCATGTCATTTGGCTTGTTGTTGCTCACATTTTCTGTTTGGTTATCTCACATCCACATTTCTGTTTCTTGTTCTATCATTGAATGCAGAAAAAAGTTGAACGCAGTATTCAAGAGGTTTACAGTGTTTACCAGCAAATGCACGCCGCACCACAGTAAGTAAAGTTCAGCATTAACACTAACCAGGACTGCTTGCATCCCCAAAGCCTTCTGTGTGGCTTCATTCACGTTCAGTGTACTTTTTAATTAAAGAAAATGTCTGCAGAAGCAAAACCACCATTAACGTTATTATGTTGTAGTCCTGTTACAAACACCTGAATCCTAAGCACTTCAAATAATCATTCAATGATTAAATTAACAGTAAAGGCATAAGGTAAACTACAATACATGTATTAAACCCAACATGGTGTGCAAATAAACGGAAAGCAATGAATATTATAAAAACATTATATAAACCATTTGACAATGTTTCTGAAAAGGTAAACGATGGTAGTTCAGAAGCAAGACTAAGCATCTGCATTCATTCATTCATTCATTCATTTATTTTATCGTATCAACTCTGCAGATGGGATATTGGTATCAAACGAAATTATAATACCAGTCTGTGTTTTAGGTAAATGTAGGTGCAGACTTTGGTGCCATGTCAATAAAATGCTGAAAAAGGGCAACAATGCTGTTGTTATAACTTGTGTAGTCGGTTATTACATTATTTTGAATGCTAAACAATTTGACAACTAAGGGATTTTACATAAAACGTAATTCAGAAGAAGAAGTAAATAAAACAATAGTGAATAAACAGATAAATAATGCTCTCACAAAGTATTATAATAATAAAAAAACAAAGACAAAAGAGTCCTGCAAATAAAATATTCTAAAATGAAATGTATTTATTTCAATAAACACGTATTCAAACATTTTTTCACAGTGTCATTTTAATTTAAAAAAAGATACCATATTTATGCATAGAAGAATACAACCAATTTACCAGTTTTAGCATTAATTCACAAGAATCCTGTTTGTTAGAGGCTCTGTACTAGAGATCAAATGACAGGATTGTAACAAATCTAATGACTATGCCCCGTAGAGAGAACAGGAGAGTAGAATGAGGCATTGTGATCTGTTCTCTCAGCTGAGGTACCCTCAAATTAGACCCCAGCATCTCTGTGATGTCAAGCGTACTGACTCACTGACAGTTTCTTTGATGTAAATAATTGCAGCATGGCAGCTCAGTGATTGGACCTGCTTATATTATTTTAAATCTTGATGAAAAGGTGACATTGATCTTTTGTTAGGGAGCCTTCTATTAAAGTTGTGTGAGTCAACAAAGCAGATAAAAAATAGACAAGTAATGGTAAGTTGGTTCTAGATGCATGACTCTACACCCCGTCTATTTCTCAGGCCTGCTCTGCTGAGGGAACAACACTATCATTACTTGAAGAAAGGTTTACGCCATCTTTCTGATGCATACGAGGTAAGCATTGTCTTTGCAAATCAATTTAAAGTGACAGTTCATCCCTTTACTCATCTCTGTCCATCCACCATCATGTTTTTCTAAACCTATGTGACTTTCTTTTTGGTTATAACAAAAGGTGTCTTAACAGATTGGTATATAGTAGTTAAATGTCCAAACGGCTCTATGCTTACATTATGTTAGTGGATGGAGACTAGGGATGTCGGTAATCATATGTATTAAGTATTAAGTATTTAACTTAACCACAATTTTTTAAGATTTTAACATTGTAAAGGGATACTTCACCCAAAAATTTAAATTCTGTCATGAATTGCTAACTCTCTAGTTCGGAACCTGTAAACACTTGTTTGTTCAGTTGAACACAAAGAAAGATATTTGGAAGTATGATGGCAATGGCAAATGTGTTCTGTGGCTTCATTGAGTACCATAGTAGAAAAAAATGTAATTGTAGTCAAAGGTGACCCAGAACGGTTGCTTTCCTAAATTCCTCAAAATATCTTCTTTTGTGTTCAACAGAACAAAAAGATACAATAATTATTCCTACTATGGTAGTCAATCGTGCCCCAGATTTGTCAGTTGCTAACATTTTTCCAAATATCTTTCTTTGTGTTTGACCGAACAAAGAAATGTATAAAGGTTGGGAACAACTTGAGCGTGCGTAATTCATGACAGAATTTAGTTTTTTTTGTAGAGTAACATTTTGTAAGAGGGAAGAGGCAGAAACGAGGCCCCCTCACGGTAGCCCCTCCCTCCCACATAACTCGTGACAGAAACAGAAGTCGTTTCGAGGGGGGAGGTGTACATTTTTGATTAAAAATGATGAGGACACCAAAGAAAGTGGACAAATAAATCATTTGTAAAAAAACACTACAATATTCCATAAAAAAACAAGAATAGTACATTTTGATTTCATCGTGCATCTAGGACTTTTAAGACCATGTAATCCATGTGTTTGGATGAGAAAGAAAGAACACCGTGTTCCAAAGCAGCTCTCTGTGTGAGGGGGGTTGTAATGGCTGCTGAATCTGCATGTTGTCTGGCTTCAGTGTTTGGATGCCAGCCGGCCTTGGCTCTGCTATTGGATCCTGCACAGCCTGGAGCTGCTTGAAGAACCCGTGCCTGCGGCGGTTGCATCAGAGTGAGTACTCGCTACTATACGTCTCCACACATCCGTATTAAAACCCTCTACACATGACAAAGTGGCTTAGGTGCACTTACCCAGCAACCATCCTGGTTTTAATTTGACCACCAGACATAAAAACATGACACGATACATGACTTCTGAGGAACGCTTTAGTAGTATGAATCATGTTTTATCTTTGATGTAGCTTTCAGTGTTTAGTTTCATAATACATTTATGTGATTTTCATTTACAATTGTCCTCTAGCGTGTGTCAGTTTCTGGCGAGGTGTCAGAGCCCGACAGGTGGCTTCAGCGGAGGTCCCGGTCAGCATGCTCACCTTGCACCCACCTACGCCGCTGTTAACGCTCTTTGCATCCTGGGCACAAAGGAGGCCTACAATGTTATCAAAAGGTTTCACATTCGCCTCCTACTATAATACTGTCAGTTGTTTACCTTTATACGTTGCTTTTAACATCTCGCCATGGAAACACTATGTTCCCTCCCCCATTAGAGAGAAGCTCCTGGACTTCCTGTATTCTGTGAAACAGCCAGATGGCTCCTTTGTGATGCATGTGGGTGGAGAGGTGGACGTCAGGTGAGCGTTTCCATTATGATTTCAACATACCCTGGAGCTTTCTGACAACTGCAGTGCATCTCTATTCCCCAGGGTCTGACGTAACTGCAGCGAAGCATTTTTTTTTAAGTGGTGACCTTTTACTGTTCTCAACAGACAGATCAGGTCTTCATATTTCAACGCTAAGCAAATAAAGTCACTTTGATAAGCAATTGGATTTTACAGAGTTATAGGCAAAAAGTCTCATTTCTTTTTACGTTTTTTTTTGCAAAGCACAGTCTCTGTATCAGCTTAAATGGTGATAATCCTCCTTTGACTTCTGGTTGCATGTGTGTGTCTGATCTGACAGGAGTGCATACTGTGCAGCTTCTGTGGCTTCCCTCACAAATATTATCACACCCACTCTGTTTGATGGGACGCACCATTGGATTATCAGGTCAGACCATCCACATCCTGTTTTAAAACTCTATTCCTTTGTCGGATTTTATGGAGTTGAAGTGTGAAATGTTTAACAATTGTACTTCGGTATCAAATATAATTTTTTCATATCACATTATTTGCGGTCAGTATTCTTTTGCCCTTTGCCAAAATCAGAATTTAACATTATAAAACTTTTTAGTGATTTTTTAACTATCATTTTTTTCCATAACAGGGTTGAACTTAACAAGGCCTATTTAAATAAAAAAATCACCATTAATTCACCCTCATGTCAAACCAAACCTTTATGACTTTCTTTCATCTAGAGAACACAAACAAGATAGTTTGATTTTGAAGATTTTTGCGCCATCGTTTTTTTTCAACAACAGAGTTGAACTTTGAGCTTGACAAGGCATATTTAAGTGTAAAATTCTTCCACAATTTACTGGCCCTCGTGTACTAAAAATCCTAGTATGACTTACTTTCTTCTAGAGAACACAAACACAAAGACATTTTGAAGAATAATGATAACCAAACAACATTGTTCCCTATTGACTTCCATTGTGTGCACACAAAACAACTGAGACACAATAAATCAAATCAAATAATGTTTGAAAAATAACGTTAGTTTTATCAAGTAAGTAGTAGGTCATGGATGGCCAGCCTTGTAACCTGGGAAGGATCCATAAATATTAATACACTGTGCTTTCTTTCGGTTCTTCAGTTGTCAGAACTGGGAGGGCGGTTTGGGTGGAGTCCCAGGACTTGAGGCACACGGTGGCTACACCTTCTGCGGCACCGCTGCCATGGTCATACTGGGCAAAGAACACATGCTGGATCTTAAAGCCTTGTTAGTAAGTCCATTGAGTTTGGTTGTGTATTCTGTTAAACTTCACACAGCCCGAGTCTTCCTGTCCATTAATAGAATAAACTGTGCTTTATGAGGTATGCTGAAGCTCAGCATGTCTCATAAAGGTGTATGTCCTGAACTGTAGAGGACGAGAAATTTCTGAAGGATCTCATTAGTCGTTCTTTAAGGAAATTAAACATTCTAGAAGTTTAGATCAGTCGTTTACATTACAGTTACATCGCTAATGACCTTATCCTATTATAGTCGTGGCCTAATGGTTAGAGAGTCGGACTCGTGACCAGAACGTTGCCAGTTCGATTCTCAGGGCCGGTGGGTAAAAACTAAAGTGCCCTTGACCAAGACACCTTACGCCTACTTGCTCCCCGGGCGCTGCAGTGGTGTACGTGTGTTTACCACTTGCTGTGCGTGTGTTCACTACTCTCTGGATGGGTTAAATGCATGGGTCACATTTCGGGAGGGGTTACTATACCTGAGAAATAAGTCACTTCACTTATAGCCTGTCAATTGTGTGGTTTTCTCTCTTAATTTTTCATTAGCGATGGGTAACCAGCAAACAAATGCGTTTTGAAGGTGGATTTCAGGGCCGGTGTAACAAACTGGTGGATGGATGTTACTCTTTCTGGCAAGCAGGGCTTTTACCATTACTCCACAGAGCTCTTTTCAAAGAAGGTGAGCAATTATTCTTTTGTATGAAAACATAAAAAGACGTGTTTTTGGGGCGTTTCTGACCAAGAACCGGACAATCAGAAAAAGACAATGTACAGTAATCCATCATAGTTTATTTTATTTTGATGTGCTGTTTATGGGCAGGGTTTTCTGATGTAGATGACAAATGAACATCACACATTTTGGCAATTACAGTAGATAGTTCGTCATTGTTGGTTGTATCAACCCAGTGTTTATACTTATATAGAGGGTTTTTATTTTGCTTTCATTTCAAGCAAATCGAAGTTACAAGGTTTTATTTGGATTAGCAGTTTTAGTATATTGCTCAATGAAAGCATTGCTGTGTGTTGAAGGAGAATCAACGCTGAGTGTGAGTAGCTGGATGTTTGAGAGAAAAGCCCTGCAAGAATACATCCTCCTCTGCTGCCAGAATCCTGGTGGAGGCCTTCTGGATAAACCCAGCAAGTGGGTACAGCTTCTTGACTACACACACATGCTCATCTAATACAACTCGCATAATATCACCAGTAACGCATTTAATAAAACCTGAGGGAGCATGGACCAATGTGTTTAATAGATTATAGACAAATCATTTACTCATTTGGACAGCGAAGTCTATCTGTTTTTCATAGATGTCTGTCTATAAAAACAATGCTTTTAAGGGGTATTCACATTTTCCCAATCAAACTGTGCTCGGGCATGTTTGACACCTAAAGCCTGATTCGGTTAACTAATGTGAGCACTCACAACCGCGCTTCGGCAGTTTGGAAAGGAGGCAGTGCAAACCCAGCCGGAGTACTGAACTGAAAGCAAATTGCGTAGACGATGCGACTGTTAAAATTCCTCACATGTTTGTCAGACATCATGCAACGCTGTGTGTAATGATTGGCTTTATGGTAATAAAGTACGCAGGGGTATTTTAAAATCACAATAGGCCGTTTAATCTCACATCGCTCTTGTATGACTATGATATCAGAAGCTTAGAAAACATTGATTATTGTGGAATGCTAACATTTAGTTATCGTAACTTATCTTTATAGTTTGTGTGAATGGGTCTTAACACACAAGCTCGCTTTACCCAGCCAGTTATTTGAAATAAAGGAGTAGTTCACTTTGAAATAAGCCCCCATTATCTTTCCATTTATTCCTACTATGGAAAGTCAATTGAGGCTTATTTTAAAGTGAATTACTACTCTTGAGAAAGTTTCCCTCAAAATGAATATTCTGTCCTTATGTCATTTCAAATATATATCGCTTTCCTCTTGTGGTTTAGACAAAAGGAGACATTCTGAACGGGGGTTGCCCTTTTCCATGTATATGCAATGAATGGGAACTGGAGCTTTCAAGCTTCAAAGAGATTTTAATAACAGTTCATTGTCGATTCCTCTCAGGTCTAGAGATTTTTATCACACGTGCTACTGTCTGAGTGGACTCTCAATAGCACAGCATTTTGGAAACCAAGATCTCCATAATGAATTGATCCTGGGTCGAGAAGAGAACAGACTGGTAAGAAACACAGAATGTACTGTTTTGTACACCAACATTAAGATTTTGTATTAATGTGACTTGAACGTTCTCCTATTTTTCCATTAAGGCACCTACTCATCCAGTTTACAACATCGGCCCGGAGAAGGTCGCCCGAGCGATTGAACATTTCCACCAGCTGCCGGCCCCAGTTTTCACAGGAGCTACGAATGATACGGACCAGTCATAGACTTTCTTTTCTATTAAAGATATGTGAGAAATTTGTAAATGCTGTAGAGAGGAATAAGTTGGTTTGTACTACCAAGAAAATACACCAGGGATCTTTATCTCCTAGTTTCAGCATAGTATTTTGATTATGGAGAAACGGTGGAGATTGACCTGCCAAGGTGTTACCAATGCGCCAGGCAATGAAAGTTTATTTGCACATACAGTACCAACTTGCTTTTGGTAAATGCTTTCTGAAGTGCATGTGGCAGTAGGGTTCTGGATAGAAATAAAGAATTTGTATTATGATTTATACTCTTATAGTCCTGATTTCTGAATCGATATTTTGCTGACTCATGATGCTATTGAAAGGGGAACGGGTGGAACACATCAGTATTAATGTGCCATTTTGTCTGCAGTGAAATTACATAGCTTTGTGACCTTCTTGAGGTAATTAAGTTATAAAATGTTCACATCATTATTGTCCGTTTATGGTATTGTAAACGAATGGCGCTGTAGGTGCAAAAGAATCACACGGCATATGTAAAGGATAAAATAGTTTATTTATATTCTCATTGTAAAGGTAGGCCTCACCTTGCAAGACAACTGTTGGCAGTATGTACAACATACCTGTAATTTCCATGGAATGGAATCAGACAAAGAAAGACCTACTCAGTTTCACTAATGTCCAGAGTGGAAAATATAGTAAAAGATATACACATACTCAAAATGCAACTTCCGTGGTGTGCTGCAGTCAAATTTCTGATCAACATTTAGAACATTTATCTTAAAAGTCACAACATGAATCTACTCTTTCAATATCGACTAGCTTCATGGGGGAAACAAGTGTTGGAACGTTTATATTCCCAATATGGAGTGAATACATCAATTGAATCATCGGGAGGCTTGAATGACAGATGCAAAATAAATCACTTTTCAGCCACCATTTTAAAAATCATTTTTTTTCAACCTGTAAACTTTGACTACATCAGCATCAGGCTTAAACAACAAAATACAACACAAGCTCAACAGCCTTCCTATAAAGAGTGTTTTTTTATGTCAAAATGTATTACTCATTCCATAGTTCTAACATGGATACATTGATAAGATGCTTTGAAGTAACTGAACATTCCTTTATGGAAAACTTACAAATATTTAGAAAGGCAAACCACTCAGGACAATGTAGCTAAGGGTAAATTCTAAGCAGGCTTTAAGATATTCAACAAAAAAATTTATATTTTAGCAGTGCTATGAGCTGTACGCCTCGTTCTCCCCTTTGAATTCCACCCAGAGGGATTGTTGTTGAGGGTACAAAAAAGCATCAAGTCCTTTAATTGCAAAGCTGCCTCATTTGGGTTTAAAATCATCGTTTCTTGTTGCGCGTGCCAAGGCGCAAGATGGACGAACTCAGAAAGGGAGGGAGAGAAAAACAAGCCATGATTTCAATAGTGAGTCTTCTTCCCGTAAAAGGGTGTTCCTCGCTCTTGTGACCCTGTAAGGAGGTTTTCTGCAGATGTGGATTCGAGGGTTCTCTGGTTGACATTCACCGAAGGGGATTGATCAAGAAGGTTTGGGTAGATACAGGTACATACAAACTAAACTAAACTAAACAGGCCGTTGCTGTGACTCTCCCTCCCCTCAAAGGAGAACTTTGTGGAGCAGGCTTAAGATCTGCTGTTTAGCTATCCTCCCCACGGTGTTTCTTCCGGGTGCGCTGTTCTTCTGGCTCAGACTCTGAGCTTGAGTCGGAACCGCCGTCGAAAGCCGATACAGCGCTGCCTTTTGGGTTGGTGTACAGGCTGCTGTCTGAAGACGAATAGTTGGCCTGAAGCTGCGTTGTCCCCTTGACTTTCTCCAGGGCCCGTACTAGAAATGTTCAAGCATACATGATGCAAAACAGCAGACATTTTTAATGCAAATCAGCATATGCTGATGACATCAGGACTCAAAAAGAAGGAAATATGCACTCAATCCCTGGGGGACAACACCCACCTTGTTGCTCCAGCAGAGCGTTTTGCCTCTTCAGGTCGTCGATATCCTGTTGGTGTGTGTGGTTTTTTCGTCGCATGTACTGTATGTACTCTGTGGCTTTATCTAGGATCTGAGCTCGGGATGCCTGTTTGATAGATTGCTGTCAGCAACAAATGGAAAAACTAGATTTTGACGCAAGGAATGCTTTTTGACACTCAAGACATATGAATCCCAAACATGATTTTCCCCAACCAAAAATTGCTTTAACAACAAACAAGAAATTCTCCACATCCAAATAACATCTGAATCAAGTATAAAAGTCCACTATGAGGCATTATTTGCCTGTATTTGTAAAAAAAATAAAGAAGTCAACAATATCCCTTTAAGATCAACTGAAATACAGTATCAGAAAAACTGCAATTCTTCAAACAAAGCTCATCTCAAGCCATACTGGAACCAGGGACACAGAAATCGTATAGTTTATTTCATAGAACTGCAATCCAGCCCTCTATTTTAGCTGCCAGAAAAAGAAGTGGGGAAACCCCATTTCCTTAGTGTCTTCCTGGCTCCATGCCTGTTTTTAAACCAAATCTATCAGTCCAGACCACGTATTATCTACTCCAAACCACTTTCCTTTCATTCTCAAACATGATTAAAATTCAATTCTATCACACAATACATTTTTAAATGAACACATTTGAAACAATTTGACTTCTGTGACATTTCTATAACAATCACTAATCACAATAAACATTTCATTAACAGAATCCTTCATCGCATCCTCATGTTTTTACCATCGACTTTAACCAACCTTTTCCCCTTGCAAGGCGGGAACGGAATCACGAAGGCTGTGAAAGCTGTCTTTGATGTGGTCCCTACGCTTGCGCTCCAGCGCATTGTGGTGTGCCCGTTTGTCTGCCTGCAATGAGAGAATCACAAGGCCTTCAGCCTCTTTGTTTCTGATTGTGTGATAGTAACTAAAAATAACAATTAAAATCAGCCTTGCAAAAGTATTCAGCCCCCCTTCATTTTATTCACAATTTGTTACGTTGCAACCTTATCTTAAACTACTTTAAAACATTTTTTTACATTAATCTACACTCCATGCACTTTCGAAACAGAAAAACATTTGTGATTTAGAACTTTGGCAAATTTATTAAAAATAAAATCATAAATAAATAAATTGCATACGTATTCATACCCTTAACTCTGGATATGGTTAAAGCACCTTTACAGACTCAAACCTTTTGGGGCATGATGTGACAAGCCTTACACATCTGCATTTGGCAATTTTCTGCCTTTCTTCTCCTCCGATCCTCCAAAACTCTGTCTGGTTGGATGGAGATCATCAGTAGACAAACATTTTCAGTTTTATACAAAGCTGTTCAGTTTTTGCACATTTCAAGTTTTCATGTTTTTTCACTGAGCAAAGGTTTGAGTGTGGCCACTCTGCAATAAAGCCCAGATTGGTGGAGTGTTTAAGTGATGTTTGTCCTTCTGTAAATTCCTCCCATGATCTCCATATATGATCATTGAGATCAACCAGAATGATCATCCGCCCTAACCAAGACCCTTCTCCATCGACGGCTCGGTTTGGACAGGAGGTGAGGTGGTTCCAAAGCTCTTTCATTAAGGATTAATGGAGGCTACATGCTTCTGTGAACCTTCAATACAGCAGATTTATTTCAGAAGTCTTGCCCAGATCTGTGTCTTCATACAATCCTGTCTCAAAGCTCTAGTGGCAGTTCTTTTGACCTCATGTCTTGGTTTTTACTTTGATAGGCATTTTCAGCGGGGTTTTTCCCAGCATTTTTAGTTCCAAATCGTATAATTCAATTGAATTTGCCATGTGTTAACTCCACTGGAAGTGTAGAAACATCAACAAGCAAGACTAATGCTTCTGAGCTACATTTCAAGTCTCCCAGAAGAGGGTATGGATACTCATCCACTGTACTTGTTCAGTTTTAAATTTTTAATACATTTGCAAAGTTGTCACAAATCTTTTTTTTTGTTTCATCCTTGTTGCGCATGGAGTGTAGATGAATGTATTTTGTTTTTATTTAAAGTAGCCAGCAACATAACAAAATTTGAATAAAATGAAGGGGGAAGAGTACTTTTGCAAGGCAATGTAGATGTAGGTTAAAAAATCTAAAACCCTGACCGAAGCCAATGCTAATTTAAGATGATGTAAAGACCAAGAGGAACCAATGATTAGAGAACCAACTGGTTGAATTGTATAGGGATGAATAATGCTCATGTTTGTCACAACATTCCTTAGCAAATCCACAGGATTTTTTTGGTTATTCATTCATTCAGGACATTTTCTAATAATAATTAAAATGCTTGTTGTCATAACCGGGACGTTTGCAGTTTTCCTTAAAAAGCATCTACATCAGGCCAGGTTTAGTACCTTTGGAGCACTACGCTGAAAAAAAACAATAACATGGCCACTGGAGTCCAATGTCACAGGGCTTGGCCGAGGCTGTTGTTACATAAAGGCACAGCTGTAAAACCGGTTTTAAATCCAGTGACTCATTAACAAGTCCCTATTTCGCATTCTGTGGAAAAAGAGACAAAACGAAAGGAATTATCCAAACAACGAACTGCCACTGCGCAACACAAAGACATTCCAGTGTCTCTGCGCCACCTGGAACAGTCTGAGGTGTGGCCAGTGTCAGTGGCAGATTCAGACGGACGGTTTCATGTGTAAAAGTTTACGGCTGTATATCGTCAGTGTCAGGATTGTATTACACGGACGTGAGGTGTAAGCGCTACCGATTGCTCAACATATCAAGGGCGATGCATGTGGCGTGGCCACAATGCAACAGCAATTCTGTCACAAGGAGCATAAGCATGTGACAGGCCCGTGTCTCTTGGAATAATGTTGAATATAAATAGTAAAGTATAATCCAATGCGAGTGGCCTTGGTTAAAAGCATCTGCCAAATGCATAAATGTATATAAATTTAAAAAAGCTAAAGATTATTAAAAAAAAGCAAGGATCTAAATAAGTCAGTATAGTCCTCGCAGCCCTGTTGTTTTATAATCTCAACATCCTGATGTAAAAACGATTTCCTCCCCGAACAAAACGAGAAGGGATAAAAGAGCTTTGGGGTAATTGCAGTCCTTGTGTCTCCAGTCTACACAAAGCTAGTAAAAAAATAAACAACAAAAAAGAAGCTACAATAGGACAGTGCTGCATGTTTGTTGGTTGTGTTTTTATGCTTTAAACTCAACTTAAACATTCTACGTTTTTTGTTATGTCTAGTATGTTGTGAATTGACTAAACCCTTTTTTAATTAACAATAAATTATACAGCATTTTTTAGCTGTTATTAAAAGTTACTTTGTAAAGAAAGCAACATTTAGTTATTTCTGAAACAAAATAATATTTAGTTTCTATGAAGGCGAGTACAATTTTGAAATACTTGAAAAAAATTTGACAAAACTTCACCTTTCATTTTCTGACCAATAAACACTTAACATCAAAACATCCTATTAGAAGCAGTAACTGTCCTTTTGTCATTTTTCTATCCAATCAGATTATGCTACCCTCACAGTGTTGTGTGCAGTTAAGGTTAGGGTTGAAAGGGGGGTTACTGTTATCTTTTGTATGTGAGGCAGCAATCCGATGATGCAGAACAACAGAAAACACCGACAGACAACAGCATAATCAGTCAAAGATGTGAAAGATTAACAAGGTCCTTTTCTTGTTAAACGGAAAGTAGCATAACGCATATAGAGCAGACATGTAAGGACTAAAAACAGGTCTTTAGACATAACAATGGCAACATATGACATCAAATCAAGACTGTGAGTAGACATAAAAGGACTGTTTTCCCATCCCGTATAATCCCAAAAACAATTTCAATTGCATGGGGCTGAACTATATGCATTGGATGGTTTGCTATTACGAATTTACAACTGTACATACTTATTCTACTTAAACTAGAAAAAAAAAATTCCCTTCTGTCTGGTTTCTGAGAGATGTAAGTTTAACTTACCCTCTTAGTTTAAATCAAGCATTAATTTTAACAACATGCACATTTATAAATAGAGTATTTCTATGTTAGGGTGTAATGCCGAACAGCAGCATTATGCACTTGGCCAGGCCACAGGATTGTTTGTGATGACGTCATAATGACAAGGGCAAACGCATGACGCACATCAACTTATTTATAAATGCACGAGCAAAAGAAGTTGACAAAAAAATATCTGCCCTGAACACTTGCCACTCTTATATATAATAATTAATACCATAATTATATATGATAATAAAAATTGCACAATAGACGTGACATTTTTCACGTATTTGTAATTACACCGGAAGCTTGTTAAAAAGGTTTGGATGGTTCTACGGGGCAGAAATAAATAATGAATAGAGGAAGGGATATCATAGTCGCACATGATGCTCATTTCGTACATATTGTAATAGATAAAACAAGAGCTAGGCTATATTTTAATGCAATCTTTCCCAGAGCTAACGACACGACACACTAGAACGCTCCAATAATAAAGAGCTTCTTCTGCGCTTATAACGGCAGCGTTCTAGTGTGTCGCGTCGCTCGCTACACACAGCCAACAACACTCACGTCACTCCCTCAATGCAGCAAGTGACCTGCTGTCGAGCACTGAGCTCCCTAAACCGTCCAAAAGCAAACAGACTCAACAAGCAGTCGCTCACGTTGACTGAATCCAGTACATCTCCCCAATTTACTCATGATTCTCTCTTGTTTTGTCGTCCACCGATGCAAATTTATTACGGCCGTTCAGTACCTACCCGGAAATAAATTGTAGCTAATCTCAAAAAGAGAAGAAATTTTCGGCATTACATGCTAAACTGGATTAAATGCTCCGTTTATTACGCACCCCAGAGTGAAATCTCGATGAATCTTCCTGTAAAAACAAAACAGAAAAGTACAATTGTAGCTACAGCTGTAAGAGTGATGTAAGAGTTAACTGGCTATTGATGGTTTTAGTAAATAAAAATGGCAAATAATGTAACGTTACAAGTATAGAGTCGAACTCCGTGTGTACTTGCTCATCTGTATATTACTATATAACGTTAGCTGGCTGGAAAATATTGATTTCAAGCGCTATGTTGGCTAACTAGCTAGCAGGCTAGCCTCGTATGGAGGCTCAAGTATCGAAAATACAAGAGGGTTCGTTCTCTGTTGCCAAGATTATCGAACAAACATGCCGCGCTAAGGCAAAAATAAATATACTCACATCGCTATCGACCTCGATATCATCGTTGTCGCTCATTCTTCGGCGAAGATAGACGGATCTACACGAATTGTTGTTTTGAAGACAACATAAAATAGGGCCCGAGTCAAATGAACAAACAGGAGATTCTCTGCCTAAACGAAACGAGATCAACGGACTCCTTACACGTGACTCGCCTACACACGGACATTTACAATGGCGTGTCACGTCGATGACGGCGGCGCAAGGCATTGTGGGACTTGGATTTTTTTTTGGGCCATTGTAACGACAACTTTATTATGTAAAACTACATGAACCCTTCGGCATCTCATGGTGTCGTTTCTTCTTCACGTTAAGCATGACCCTTTATGGTTGGGAATTGGTATGGTAGTTGTAGTTTATTTTTTGTTATCGTTCAGAAGCTGCCATCAATACACGTGCAAAGTGCTCAACGCCATACAGTGCTGTGAGGCTTATAATACGTTCCGATAAAAAAGACATATACATAAATACATTTAGTTCAATTATTTGATTGTCAAGCATCTGACATAAAATATGCAATAAGCTTTTTTTACAAGGACATGGAAATGAGAGTACAACCCTGAGAAAAAATGAACAACTAGTAAAAATGTTGCAATCATGATTTTTTTTGGCAGATTGATTATAATTTGCATTATTATAGTTTAGCTACTCACATATGGTTATCGTGGTACCATTGTAAGAAAATTTGTGGTTACTATAGTTTTACTAGAAATAACTTTTATTTGTTGTTTAACCATGTGCAGTTGTTACAAAATAAATAAATACATTAAGGCATAGGAATAATATTGTACCATAGCCTACCCTGTTGCATGTTCTTAATGGGAAAACAGTTCATAAAGAATGCGCTCGTGTTGCATGAGACTACACAGACTGCTCATACTTCTAATATAAAATCGGATTGTTCAATAAATGAACTGTAACTCGAATGCCTCCATGAAAGCCAGTGTATTTTCCCCTCTTCTTAAAATAGTGCTACAGATAAGGAGCTTAAACAGTGGATTATATGAGCTGCTGGATGAGTAAAAGGGGGAAAACAAGCACATATTTGTATTCGCGCCCCCACAAGGTCATAGTTCTGAATAGGAGACTCAAACGCTGACCCTTTCTCATAAGCCCACATATTCTTTTGGATGTGCACAGATGACAGAAATATTTGCAGCACCAATTTATAGAGGAACAAATATCTGAACTGACCAATAAGTCACGCAACGATCCATATGCTTGTAATTTAAAATTCAGTAAATTCATATTCTTCTGCATTTTGGTGAAGAGTGTACGTAAATGTGAGGACGCAACTTTTTTAGTCCTTTTCATTATTCAGTTTCTTAATTCATGATGAGTAATATGACCTGCTTCATCACTTCATCTTCTGTCTCAATGCTATTCTTCACGAAGGATAGATGCAGTCAATAAATGAGTCTGCAGATGGGATGTGGCCCACCCTAAAAAAACACACACAGCTTCGTCTATGTGGCAGCTTGCAAATATGAGCTCAGTGTACGTGCATTTACACACAAGCACCCTTCCCCCTTCACTAGAAGATTTTTTCCCCGTTTCAGCAAGTACTAACGTTCAAACACTAGATGGCACAATTCAGAATGTGCAAATCCAAGAACACACCAAGGCATTCGTTTTTTTTTATAAAAACAAAACAAACAACAATAAGAAAAGCTAATAGAGAGCGCCTCATCATTTCATCTCATCTTTGTCACGTGTTTTTATGCGTCAGCCTACAAATTTGGAGACGTTACAGTGCATTCGGTTGTTTTAATTTTTACAAAATGAATGTAATAATTTGAGATACTGTCGGATTTATCGTCTAAAACAGGTTGAAAATGATCAAACCTGCACATGGGTTCAGCTAAAAGTGAAACGTCATAAATATGGAGTAGTCAAATTCAACACTAGATGGTTGTCCTTCACTTATAATACCGAAGAATGTGCAAAAAGCTGTTTAAAATATGAAGGCTCTCACTAAACCCTTGGCGTTCGGAACTCATCACTCAGTTGTTTTTTTGGCAAGTTTAAGAATCAGTTTAGACGATTAGGGTCAGGTTGGAGGTTAAATGGAGAAGCATTTTGTCTGCCTAGCTAGCTGTAGCGAGCTTGGTGCGTTTGCTTGAACTAGACTAGTAGCTGTTGTTCACAAAGAACAATTGAACTTCCTGCACTGCTTTTTGAGGTAAATGGTTGTTTGTCAAGTAGTTGTTGTTCGCACCAAGCCATCCAGCTTGAGTTACTTTTCACTCTGGACCTGAACTCAACTGGTTCGACTCTCACAGGCAGATCCTTTAAGGCACAGGGGTCAAACTCAGTTCCTGGAGGGCAGCAGCTCTGCACAGTTTAGCTCCAGCCCTAATCAAATACACCTTATTCAGCTAATCAACATCTTAAGGATTACTAGAAACCTCTAAGCAGGTGTGGTTTAGAGCTGGTTGGAGAACATGCAGATCTGCGGCCCTCCAGGAACTGAGTTTGACACCCCTGCTTTAAGGAATCCTGGAGAGGCGAGACATCCAGATCTCACCAGCTGACAACTTGAGTTCCTCAAGGATCAGCTCTTGCTCCTCCTCTTTCTATAATTACCACCTTCCTGGGTCTCATTATTAAGGCACATGGGTTCTCATACCATTTTTAAGCAAATGATATGCAGCTTTATTTCTCATTTCAGCCAGATGACCCCACCATCTATGCCCGTTTCCTGCCTGCCTTTCGTACATCACTTCTTGGATGAAAGAGCATCAACTACAACTCAACCTCTCCAAGACACAACTCCTGGTTATACTGGCCTACCCATCAATTGAACACCACCTCTACATGTAGCTTGGATCCTCCACTATAACACCCACAAAGTCTTCGAGGAACATGGGGGTGATGTTCGACGACCAGCTGAAATTAACCTCCCACATCACAGCAACCACTCGGACTTGCAGGTATGTGTTCTGCAACATAAGGAAAATCAGGCCGTTCCTGTCGGAGCATGCCTCTCAGCTGATAGTCCAAGCTCTGGTCATATCAAGACTCTACTACTGCAACTCTCCACTGGCTGGCCTTCCAACCAATGCAGTCAAGCGCTCGCAAATGATCAAGTATGCAGATGCACGTCTAGTTTTCAATCAGCCTAAAAGAACCCATGTAAGAACCCTCCTGATTTCAGTTTACTGGCTACTAAACTCAGCAAAAAAAGAAACGTCCCTTTTTCAGGACTGTGTATTTCAACAATAATGTTGTAAAAATCCAAATAACTTTACAGATCTTCAATGTAAAGGGTTTAAACAATGTTTTCCATGCATGTTCAATTAACCATAATCAATTAATTAACATGCACCTGTGGAATGGTCGTTAAGACCTTAACAGCTTACAGAGAGTAGGCATTTAAGGTCACAGTTCTAAAAACGCAGGACACTAAAGAGACTTGTCTACCGACTGTGAAAAACACCCAAAGAAAGATGCGCAGGGTCCCTGCTCATCTGCGTGAACGTGCATTAGGCATGCTGCAAGGAGGCATGAGGACTGCTGATGTGGCTTGGGCAATAAATTGCCATGTCCGCACTGTGAGACGCCTAAGACAGTGCTACAGGGAGACAGGAAGGACAGCTGATCATCCTCGCAGTGGAAGACCACGTGTAACAACACCTGCACAGGATCGGTACATCCGAATATCACACCTTCGTGACAGGTACAGGATGGCCACAACAACTGCCCGAGTCACACCAGGAACACACAATCCCTCCATCAGTGCTCAGACTGTCCGCAATAGGCTGAGAGAGGCTGGACTGAGGGCTTGTAGGCCTGTTGTAAGGCAGGTCCTTACCAGACATCACCAGCAACAACGCCGCCTATGGACACAAACACAGCTTCGCTGGACCAGACAGGAGTAGCAAAAAGTGCTCTTCACTGATGAGTCACGGTTTTGTCTCACCAGGGGTGATGGACGGATTCGTGTTTATCGTCGAAGGAATGAGCGTTACACCGAGGCCTGTACCCTGGAGCGGGATCGATTTGTAGGTGGGGGGTCCGTCATGGTCTGGGGCGGTAAATCACATCACCATCGGACTGAGCTTGTTGTCATTGCAGGCAATCTCAATGCCTTGCGGAACAGGAAAGACATCCTCCTCCCTCATGCGGTACCCTTTATGCATGCTCATCCGGACATGACCCTCCAGCAGGACAATGCCACCAGCCATACTGCTCGTTCTGTGCGTGAGTTTCTGCATGACAGCAATGTCAGTGTTGTGCCATGGCCAGCGAAGAGCTCGGATCTCAATCCCATTGAGCACGTCTGGGACCCGTTGGATCGCAGGGTGAGGGCTAGGGCCATTCCCCCCAGAAATGTCCAGGAACTTGAAAAATAAATGCATGCGAATATGGGTTGATTAAAACGCCAGAGAAAACAAACCCCATGTTGAATTTTCCCCAATCTCACTGCAGAAACGCATAGAATTTAGAGCAAACAGACAGCTGTAATTGAAGCTTTTTGCGATTATGTAAGTGTTTGCCTGTAGGGGAGAGCAGGGAACAACATAAAGATTTTTGGATGTAGAAATCACTCAAAAAATATTTAAGCTTAAATAATCAGATTTTTACACAATCAACATACAACATGGTTTCAAATGAACTCTTAAAAACTACCGTTCTTCCACAGTTACAGCAAAAGTGACAGAAGTGCAAACGATACAACTGACCCATGCGTGGGGTTCATTGTAAAAGAAAGAATATTAGTTGTAACACTTGCTAGAAAATTAAATTAAAGGCTTGATTAATCAGTTTTTACACAAGCAACATACACACTGTGGCTACAAATTAACAATTTAAGTTTGTTTCTAGAAATTCTGTTTTTGTACAATTACAGCAAAGGTGACACCATTTACCCCATGCATGGGATTCACTGTAACAGACAGAGGATGACCTGTAACACTTTGTTTCGCCAAAAATAACTCAATATTATTCCGTCCATAAATATGGATATTTTTTTTACATCTGTCTATAACAGACAGATATCTAGATCTATCATCTCTATAGAATTTAACAATAGGAAGGTACCAGCTCATTCTTTCCCACATCAGAACACCGATGAGGATGTTCCTGACTGATTTTCGTTAGCTCCTCTCGTCCTTGCCTTACTTTTCCTGAATGGTCTTCTTACTGCATGGGACTCAAGTGGAGAGCAATAGATAAAGTGATGCTCTATCAGTTGCATGATTTTAGCCTCCTAATGGCTCCTCCAAACTAAACATGTTGGACCCTTATTGAAAATAAGCAACAAGGCAGTTCATCAATTTTTTTTTAAATGCATGCAAACAAAAATTACATAAGAAATAACGAGTGAATAAATACTTAAATTCAAAGAAGGGGTGTATTGACTGTAAAGTGAATAGGCTGATGCTGATGTCTTTGAGTCAGAGGAGCATGATCACATGTCATAAATAGAAAAAACTGGCACAGCAAGATTTATAATCATATGGCACGAATATGTGTTTTGATGTGTCTTTGGTGCATTATAAGTTGCCCCTGCATGTATTAGACACGTAAAACTGCAAAAATTAAAGTGACGGAACAAATATGCATTTTATCTAAAAGCCAATGCTCACCCAGACCTGCTTGAAACGCCTCGTGTAACCACACCCCCACAAATCTACGTCAGTTCGTGGTATGAAAAACACAAAGCGAAGTAAAAACGTAATTAACTTCAGCCACAATCTCGCGTTATAAAGGATTAAAGGACAGATACTACCGTTATAATAATAACCGAGTCTGACTGATCGTATCTGCTCTCTTCGTGCGATCCGCAACAAAACTTTTCTACGCCGGTTATGTTCATTCACTGTGTATGATTGGTTGTGATAGCGCTGTGAATACGAACAAATATTTGATGCACCGTGATCGGACATAAACGTCATGCTGTATCAGACATGACGTTTATCTTCACATTTCATTTGCCTCGTCCATTAATTGCATAAAGCGGGACGAGTCATCTCTTACTTTTAATCCTGAAAAATACAAGGTGTGGCGTGAGCGTGTGAACAGGCGGTTTCAGTGGTGAATGCGAAAAGAGGAGGAATATGGGGAATTACTATAATTACATTTAGGACGTTTGTATGTAACTTGGTAACAATTAAAATAATTTACTGGTTTTCCCTATTTTTCTGACCTTTTACTGGACAAATGAACAACATTTCTCCGGTTACCTTTGAAACACAAGAGGGCAGCATTTTACCTAAATTCCTTTTTTTAATTCTCTCATCAGTAGGCTACTTTAAAGGCGGGGAAACTGATTGCCGAATTACGTTGTAGACAACTGTGTCGGGACGATACCAAAATAACCTTGTAACCAATCAGCAGTAAGGTGGTCCGTGTACGTTTTATTCATTTGATATCCTATTTGAAATAAATTATCGGATAACTGAAAGATGAATCGTTTTTTGTTTTTTTGTTTAGTTCACCAAACGAAAAATATCATTTCGGCCCGATTTTTCATTTTTCGTTTGCCGTTTAAAAAACGGATTTTGGACTCAATATGGGATTCGTATATGTGGGCGGTTCATTAACGCCCCTTTCACCCGATTGGTCAAATCGCTCACCATTCTGTACGGACTTGATTCTACACAGCAGATTAAGAGTCTGTACGAGTGCGACATTGACAAGTGTTTGCACTTTAATATATGTTCACTTGAACCACCAGACAGCCTCGCTCATTTTAGGCCCGCTAGGTTAAGAGGGACGCGCACACTGGACTTTCTCTTGTTTGCTGTGCACCCTTTCACACAGCAGTTTTAGACATTGTTCTGTTTTTTGTTATAGATCAGAAATAGCAAGGAGGCATTTTCCCGCAATAGAAAGTCGGTTGGATTGTTCCCCGGTGTGGGCGTGGCCTAAATGCGCTCTCTCTTAATGCGCTAGCTCAAGTTCAAAGTCTACTCCTGATGCAAGTTGGGCCAATTTTCACTTATTTTAATGTTCATTGTTATCAAAAAATTGGATGAATAGGCTCTATATCACGAACGTGGATACAGATCATTTAGATCAAACTCCAAAAATTCCATGACGACCATAATTCTTAATGCTGTCCACAAGAGGGGGTGTCAGTCTCTTTCAATCTACTTGATCCACTCTCCGTACAGATAAAGTAACAAATATATCTATAAATTGAATCTGCACTGCCATGAATATGTCGAAGCTGTATGTCTGAGAACAAACAACACACATAAGGAACATCAATGAATCTGCAGTTGGGAGCCTGCATGCAGATATGTATGTCAGTTTGTAAAACACAAAATTTAATTCTGCAAAAACGTTTATTTTCTTCTCACAACATCACATGTAACCAAACGAAATGTGACCTGAAATGTTTTAGAAATTTGAGTCAATTTATCACAAATAATTTTCTTTCAACAGCAACAATTTTATAGTGCAAGTTTATGAACATTGCTAAACTTAAAACAGCATTCTGTAATGATGATTGGGAACATTCTTTAAGGAGAAATAGTTCACGCCATCTATAAAAAAACATGTGAAGGGGTGGATTCCTTAGCTCCAACTATATATTTTCAATTACATCCTCTTGTGTAGTTATGATAAATAAATAAATTATTGATCAGTTATATTCCAATAATAAATAATTCAATCAATATTCTTCTGCCCAATAATTATTGTGATCTGAGTAAATTATACGTACAGTATGCATGTATGTATGTACAGTGAGGGAAATAATTATTTGATCCCCACACTGTTTTTTGTAAGCCTACAGCCAAGAAACCTTAAAGATTGACAGATGAGTGGACTATATATATAATATCCTGACACATGTTCAAACCTGGTGACCAACTATCAGAAATGTCTGACCTCTGTGCTTGCCAACAAGGGTTTCTCCAGCAAGTACAAAGTAATGTTTTGCTTGGGGATCAAATTCTTATTTCACTAACTGAAATGCAAATCAATTTATAACCTTTATATAACATTTTCCCCAGATTTTTTGTTGTTGATATTCAGTCTCTATCAGTTAAAATAAACCTACCATAAAAATGATGGACCCTTCATCAGGGGATCAAATAATTATTTCCCTCACTGTATGTATGATTAACAATAGTTTTAGCATTTGTCTTTTGTTTTAGTTTTTAGTTTAGGCATCGACTCTTTGTTTCCAGTTTAAAATAAGAGCTTTATCTGGTTGTGAGAATGTACATATCACTATGTTTTGGAAATGTTTGAGATTAAGCTTGAGGGAGCAGTGTGTGTGTGTGTGTGTTTGTGTGTGTTTGTGTGTGTGTGTGTGTGTGTGTGTGTGTGTGTGTTTGGTGGTGGAATGACTATATGTAGAAGACCAGATTTATAAATATGCTAACAGTGTTGTGCCTAAACTAGGGCTTCTGTTGTCGTACAGAATTGAAGACATGCTGTGAATTGGACATCCATGTGTACTGTAGATATTATCCAAATTATCTTTGGCTTATTTTCATCAGTACCTATTGTTTAATTGCTCCTGTTTGACATATCGCTTATTGCTCCCTGAACTCTCTGTAAATCTCTTTGGATAAAAGCGTCTGCTAAATGACTAAATGTTGATGTAAATATATAGTTCTATCATTTTGGTTTTGTAACAATTTCTGAATAAGCTCACGCCCATTGAGAATGAGAAACCCATTTATAAAGCAGAGTTACAGTGAGGAAAATAAGTATTTGAACACCCTGCTATTTTCCATGTTCTCCCACCTAGAAATCATGGAGTGGTCTGAAATTGTCATTGTAGGTGCATGTCCACTGTGAGAGACATAATCTATAAAAAAATCCAGAAATCACAATGTATGATTTTTTAACTATTAATTTGTATGATACAGCTGCAAAAAAGTATTTGAACACCTGTCTATCAGCTAGAATTCTGACCCTCAAAGACCTGTTAAGTCTGCCTTTAAAATGTCCACCTCCACTCCATTTATTATCCTAAATTAGATGCATCTGTTTGAGGTCGTTAGCTGCATAAAGACACCTGTCCACCCCATACAATCAGTAAGAATCCAACTACTAACATGGCCAAGACCAAAGAACTGTCCAAAGACACTAGAGACAAAATTGTACACCTTTACAAGGCTGGAAAGGGCTAGGGGGAAATTGCCAAGCAGCTTGGTGAAAAAAAGTCCACTGTTGGAGCAATCATTAGAAAATGGAAGAAGCTAAACATGACTGTCAATCTCCCTCGGACTGGGGCTCCATGCAAGATCTCACCTCGTGGGGTCTCAATGATCCTAAGAAAGGTGAGAAATCAGCCCAGAACTACACGGGAGGAGCTGGTCAATGACCTGAAAAGAGCTGGGACCACCGTTTCCAAGGTTACTGTTGGTAATACACTAAGACGTCATGGTTTGAAATCATGCATGGCACGGAAGGTTCCCCTGCTTAAACCAGCACATGTCCAGGCCCGTCTTAAGTTTGCCAATGACCATTTGGATGATCCAGAGGAGTCATGGGAGAAAGTCATGTGGTCAGATGAGCCCAAAATAGAACTTTTTGGTCATAATTCCACTAAACATGTTTGGAGGAAGAAGAATGATGAGTACCATCCCAAGAACACCATCCCTACTGTGAAGCATGGGGGTGGTAGCATCATGCTTTGGGGGTGTGTTTCTGCACATGGGACAGGGCGACTGCACTGTATTAAGGAGAGGATGACCGGGGCCATGTATTGCGAGATTTTGGGGAACAACCTCCTTCCCTCAGTTAGAGCATTGAAGATGGGTCGAGGCTGGGTCTTCCAACATGACAATGACCTGAAACACAGCCAGGATAACCAAGGAGTGGCTCTGTAAGAAGCATATCAAGGTTCTGGCGTGGCCTAGCCAGTCTCCAGACCTAAACCCAATAGAGAATCTTTGGAGGGAGCTCAAACTCCGTGTTTCTCAGCGACAGGCTAGAAACCTGACTGATCTAGAGAAGATCTGTGTGGCGGAGTGGGCCAAAATCCCTCCTGCAGTGTGTGCAAACCTGGTGAAAAACTACAGGAAACGTTTGACCTCTGTAATTGCAAACAAAGGCTACTCTACCAAATATTAACGTTGATTTTCTCAGGTGTTCAAATACTTATTTGCAGCTGTATCATACAAATAGATAGTTAAAAAATCATACATTGTGATTTCTGGATTTTTTTTAGATTATGTCTCTCACAGTGGACATGCACCTACGATGACAATTTCAGACCCCTCCATGATTTCTAAGTGGGAGAACATGGAAAATAGCTGGGTGTTCAAATACTTATTTTCCTCACTGTAACTCTGCTTTATAAATGGGTTTCTCATTCTCAATGGGCGTGAGCTTATTCAGAAATTGTTACAAAACCAAAACGATAGAACTATATATTTACATCAACATTTAGTCATTTAGCAGACGCTTTTATCCAAAGAGATTTACAGAGAGTTCAGGGAGCAATAAATGATATGTCAAACAGGAGCAATCAAACAATAGGTACTGATGAAAATAAGCCAAAGATAATTTGGATAATATCTACAGTACACATGGATGTCTAATTCACAGCATATCTTCAATACTGTATGACAACAGAAGCCCTAGTTTAGGCACAACACGGTTAGCATATTTATAAATCTGGTCTTCTACATATAGTCATTCCACCACCAAACACACACACACACTGCTCCCTCAAGCTTAATCTCAAACATTTCGAAAACATAGTGATATGTACATTCTCACAACCAGATAAAGCTCTTATTTTAAACTGGAAACAAAGAGTCGATGCCTAAACTAAAAACTAAAACAAAAGACAAATGCTAAAACTATTGTTAATCATACATACAGTGAGGGAAATAATTATTTGATCCCCTGATGATTTAAGTTTCCCTGCTTACAAAGAAATGAAGGGTCCATCATTTTTATGGTAGGTTTATTTTAACTGATAGAGACAGAATATCAACAACAAAAAATCTGGGGAAAATGTTATATAAAGGTTATAAATTGATTTGCATTTCAGTTAGTGAAATAAGAATTTGATCCCCAAGCAAAACATTACTTTGTACTTGCTGGAGAAACCCTTGTTTGCAAGCACACAGGTCAGACATTTCTGATAGTTGGTCACCAGGTTTGAACATGTGTCAGGATATTATTGAGTCCACTCATCTGTCAATCTTTAAGGTTTCTTGGCTGTGCCTCAGTAAATTGTTATTTTAGCCTCCTTCACAGATTTTCTATAGGACTAGGGTCTAGAGACTGGCTAGGACATTTAATGTGCGTATCCTTAAGCCACTCTTTGGTTGACCATAGTGGTGGAGAGGTTGAAATGGGAGATACAGATTCTGTTGGCAGGCCTCTTTTATATACATAACAAGATGATTTAGGAGTACTGTCTTAAAGTGACAGGACTAATCTTTGGGCCATGTAGGCCCATAACCAATCTTTGGGACCAGAATTCTTGCTTGTTGGTAGGGGATCAAATATTTATTGAAATGAAATGCAAATAAATTTATAACCTTTATTTCCACTGATATTTTGGTTGATTTTCAGGTTATATCAGTTAAAATAAACCTAAACATTATAGATCCTGCATTTCTTTGTAAGCAGGCAAACTTACAAAATCAGTGTGGGGATCAAATAATTATTTCCCTCACTGTACATACATACATGCATACTGTACGTATAATTTACTCAGATCACAATAACTATTGGGCAGAAGAATATTATTGAATTATTTATTATTGGAATATAACTGATCAATATTTTATTTATTTATCACAACTTCACAAAAGGATGTAATTGAAAATATATAGTTGGAGCTAAGGAATCCACCCCTTCACATGTTTTTTATAGAAGGCGTGAACTATTTCTCCTTAAAGAATGTTCCCAATCATCATTACAGAATGCTGTTTCAAGTTTAGCAATGTTCATAAACTTGCACTATAAAATTGTTGCTGTTGAAAGAAAATTGTTTGTGATAAATTGACTCAAATTTCTAAAACATTTCAGGTCACATTTCGTTTGGTTACATGTGATGTTGTGAGAATAAAATAAACGTTTTTGCAGAATTAAATTTTGTGTTTTACAACCTGACATACATATCTGCATGCAGGCTCCCAACTGTGCAGATTCATTGATGTTCCTTATGTGTGTTGTTTGTTCTCAGACATACAGCTTCGACATATTCATGGCAGTGCAGATTCAATTTATAGATATATTTGTTACTTTATCTGTACGGAGAGTGGATCAAGTAGATTGAAAGAGACTGACACCCCCTCTTGTGGACAGCATTACGAATTATGGTCGTCATGGAATTTTTGGAGTTTGATCTAAATGATCTGTATCCACGTTCGTGATATAGAGCCTATTCATCCAATTTTTTTATAACAATGAACATTAAAATAAGTGAAAATGGGCCCAACTTGCATCAGGAGTAGACTTTGAACTTGAGCTAGCGCATTAAGAGAGAGCGCATTTAGGCCACGCCCACACCGGGGAACAATCCAACCGACTTTCTATTGCGGGAAAATGCCTCCTTGCTATTTCTGATCTATAACAAAAAACAGAACAATGTCTAAAACTGCTGTGTGAAAGGGTGCACAGCAAACAAGAGAAAGTCCAGTGTGCGCGTCCCTCTTAACCTAGCGGGCCTAAGATGAGCGAGGCTGTCTGGTGGTTCAAGTGAACATATATTAAAGTGCAAACACTTGTCAATGTCGCACTCGTACAGACTCTTAATCTGCTGTGTAGAATCAAGTCCGTACAGAATGGTGAGCGATTTGACCAATCGGGTGAAAGGGGCGTTAATGAACCGCCCACATATACGAATCCCATATTGAGTCCAAAATCCGTTTTTTAAACGGCAAACGAAAAATGAAAAATCGGGCCGAAATGTTATTTTTCGTTTGGTGAACTAAACAAAAAAACAAAAAACGATTCATCTTTCAGTTTCCGATAATTTATTTCAAATAGGATATCAAATGAATAAAACGTACACGGACCTAAGGTGCACAGTGCACAGGACGGACATTAGCCGAGCCAAATGCTGACGAAAGCGAAAGAGGGGGGTAGGGGGGTATTTTGTTTTGGTGATTTGAACATCAATAACGGCTATGAGAAATCGGACACCCTGCCTTTGAGTCAATTTAAATGCATAGTGATGGCCATCTTAAAGTTGTCAAAGCACAAATGCTGCGCAAGTGTTTGATTTATTATGATGCGTCAAGTGTTGAGTAGCCATTTGCATTAAATTGGCGAATACAGCCTTGTCTTCTTACACCCTTGTCTACACCGGACGCGATTCTACAGAGCACCTGACGTCAATAAGAAGATTGTGCAGTCATTATGATGACATAAACTGAAACAGGAATAACAATAAATTAAAATGATTAATATAAAGAATGGTTCAATTTATCACCTCTATTTGTGTTTTACACAATAGAAGTGTTGTAATCAGGCTGTTTACCTTTTTAAGTTATCTTACAGATCACAGTCTATATATGTGCATTGGCCTATCTCGTCTTCTGTTATGAAACTTTAACTGTGCCGTGCTTTTTAACACAGGGTTTTGTGATTTTTGGAGTAAGTTTTTAATTATTTGACTGAATTTATGCGTTATGAATGTTGCTGCTGAGTTGCTCACTCGCTGCATCGAGGAGGATGTGGTTGGCATAGAGAGCAAAGAACAGCAATCTTGCAAAAATGCAAAACTCTGAGTCAACCCGCCAAGCGTGCAGTGATTTAACAAAACTTGGTCGATTAATTGCTTAGCAAACAGTCTACAGATTAGCATTCGAACTTGTTAAACCATGATTGAAGAATTTGCACACAAACAAAGATGTGTTTGTTTCAAAGACACATTCTGAGAAATGCTTCTGTAAAGCTTAAATGGGTTTTTTGTACTTATAGCAAATTTAGCATTTTGGATGTACTTTTTTATGGAAAACAGTCTTAATCAGCACAGGTAGAAAAGTACATTCACAAAGTGGGAAAGTTTTTTAAAGTGTACCAGAAACAGTCAAAAACCTATGGACTAGACATATATTTTTTTTAATCTCTCATCAACACTGCGTTGTGTGTAGTGCAATTTACACATCAGCTAAAAGCAGGTATGTGAATCTTTGTATGTAAAGTGATTCCACGTGATTAAAGTGAAGGTGGTAAATAGCTAGCAGTGGCAAGGACCATAAAGGGTTAAGGGGGAACAAAAAGATAAAAAGGGTCCTGCAAATGCAGTACACATAGAAAACCACTATTTTCTCTCAGTTGGTCTCTTGCCTTTAGAGAACATCCCACACCATTCACTAACAGCTTCTGGTAAGTTTGAGATATACCCTTTGCATGACAATCCAGAAACATATACTTAAACAGTTTTATGGTATTTTTAATGACATATTGTAAACAAACATTTTTGTATTTGTTTATGTTTTGTATAATTTATGGTAATTTAGAGCTAATACTCTTTTTCCGTTTACAGTTTAGGAACGTTTTGAACTAAATCCTCATGTAAAAATGTTCTCGATCAACACAACCACTGAATACGCCTTTACAGTTTTTGACAACACCAGCAGTCCAAAAGACAATGCATTTGTTGAGAAGATGAATCTGGTCATCAGTTTCAGTGTAATTTTTGTGACTTTCATCGCCATGATGTCTCTTGGTTGCACAATGGAGGTCTCCAAAATCAAGAAACATTTCATCAAACCAAAAGGGATGGCGATTGCAGTCGTGGCTCAGTATGGAATAATGCCCCTAACAGCTTTCTGTTTGGCAAAGCTGTTTCACTTAGGTCCTTTAGAAAGCATTACCGTGTTAATTTGTGGATGCTCCCCAGGGGGAAACATATCGAACTTCTTTGCTCTGGCGCTCAAGGGAGACATAAACCTCAGGTAATTCTTGAAACTAGAAATAGTAAAATAATTAATGCAGAGAGAGTTTATACTGTGTCATTCTCTGCTGTAAAGATCTTTTATGTGGACTTTCATCTACTAAAAGAATAAAGAGTAAAGGGGGACAAGTACAGAACATGAGTCAATTCTTACGGATTGAAAATCAATAACATATTGATCTTAACATGTCATGTCTTGTATGATTAAGTAACACTGAAATAAATATATTTTATCCTCATGCGGAAATCAAATGAGTTTATGAAGCAGGATTGTTGAATTGGTTGATACATTCAATACGAACAATGGTAATAATTTATCATTGAATGTGCTGTTGGGTCTTTATCGATGAGTGCTCCTGAAATTTAAGAATTTGTAAACTGTGAAAAAGAAATTTCAAGTACTGCAATACGTAATCAAACATATAATTGCAAAGAAAGCCACCCATCCCCTAGGCAAAACTATTTTTCACAATTTAAGGAGCAAACATTTAATTGCAAACAAAACCACCTATCCCCTAAGCAAAACGTGCAAGGAGCAAAAACCCGAAACATTTTTGAGCAATTTAATGAGGAGTATTTGCTACCTCTTTATTAAGTGGTATCAAATACTCTTTAAAACCTATTAACTAAAAAGTTCAGCAACCGGAGACCATCAGACTTAAGCCTTTTAAACACCTTATGGTTATGACCCGGTTGTCTATTTGAATGAAAGGGATCCTACTGACAACTTCATAAAATAAATAATGCACAAAACCAAAACATAATATTAATTAAGGGACTTTTGAAAATGGTTGATTCGGCTGGTGAAGTGGACCAAATATTGAAAAGCACAAATATAGAAAGTTTCATTCTCATATTGCACAGGGACACAAACACAAAAAAGCAACAGCATTATGTTATTATGTGCAAAATCTCCTACATGTAAGACTAAGATCACCTCTATCTCAGATGTGTGCTTTTGTTTGCGAAACCGAAAACTGATTCTTTTAAATGCTGACATTTCACACCCTGACATCTAAGAAATTGGTATTGTTCCTCTTTCTCAGTATTGTGATGACAACCTGTTCCACCGTTCTGGGCTTGGGTTTGATGCCCCTCATGATCTACCTCTACTCACAGGGTTTCTCCAATCTCGAAAGTGCCGTTCCTTACACTAGCATCATTATGTCTCTGGTTTTAATCCTGGTGCCTTGCAGTGTTGGCATATTGATAAACTATCGCTTTCCCAAATATTCAAAAATTATAACCAAGGTGGGAAATCAAAGACTTTGAACATAGTGTCACATATAAAGGTGAAATGTCTGCATATTTAAGCATGGTCCTGTTTTATGTTTCTAGGTTGGGCTTTCTATCCTGCTGATCGCATATGTTGTCATTGGTGTTGTGGTTGGTGTGATTGATGGAAACAAAGTTTTTCGTGTGACAGCTCCTCCACTTTTAGCCACAGCTGCACTGATGCCAATGACCGGATTCATATGTGGGTACATCCTGTCGACTTTGCTCAAGATGAACGCACCGTATGTATTGTTTTCTGCCACGCTGTTAAAAAATCAAATACAAAACATGACATTTTTAGACACAGTGCATTTTAAAATGTCTGCTTTCCCCACAGTTGCAGACGGACTATTGCTATGGAGACGGGTTGTCAGAACATCCAGCTGTGTACCACAATTTTAAAGGTGGCATTCCCTGCCGAGGTAATTGGTCAGCTGTATCTCTTTCCCGCCGTGTACATTGTGTTCCAGGTAGTGGAGGCTCTTTTCTTGGTAGTCCTGTTCAGATGCCACCAGATGCTGAGACCATCTGAACAAGGTAAATGGACACCATGAACATTATTGTTTTATCTATAGTGATATGATGAAGGGTTAGGGTTTATATTTTTATATCAGTTGATCCACCATGTGTGATTTCTCTTTCCCGATTTCAATAACATTTCAGGTGGCCAGGGAGGCGCAGGCTGGTCAGGGAGCCAGGGAGGCAAAGACAGGGCTGGAAGGTCAGTGGTGGCCATCTCGGATGAGGCAGGGGACTCCAAGGTGGCCATCCGGAATGAGAGCTTTGAAGGGTGAAGGGGACCAAACAACTGTTTCTTGAAGTGACCTTCTGTGTCATCCTCCCACGCCCATAAGGAGGTTGCGTCACACTCACCGAATTATTATTAAACGTCAATGTTCAACAGAAGCGAATTCTGATCGATGTTCGCTGTCAGTTTAATTCCACCTGTTTACAGACCTGTTCAGATACCACCAGATATCTAGAAAAATCTAAGAAGGTTTCAACCATTTTGCAAGACGTGTACAATGCTGGTCCAGAAGCGTTTTAGTTCTTTTTGATTTCGCATATGTAATTAGGACATTTAGATGTAAATATACATTTTGATTCAATGCTAAATGTTTTGTTGGTTGTATTTTGTGTAATGTTTGTGTAGTGTTAAAAACTCAAACAGGATGTTTATTTGAACAAGTGTTGTTCCAAAATTTTTACTCCAATAATTTGCGTCTTAAAGGAGAGGATCCAATGTCTCGAACAAAAATGCAACACAGTAACCCATGCATTTACTCTTTTCTAAGAAACAAAAGTGTAGACACCTGTGAAAAGAGCAGCTGTTGAAACCAATGGCCCTCTGACCTCATTCCACATGGTGCTCCATAGCTGGGGCTTGAAGAATGTGGGGCCATAGAATACCCGGGCCAAGAAAAACGACTGTCCACTCACAAAAGCGGTTGAATAGTTATGCAAGGATAGAAAGCACAAGCACTCTTTGTCTCATCTGGCCCCGATCTAGACAAAACGTGCATTGCATCTACAATTTTCTGTTTATAATTTTGCAAGATTAAAATGTTACTGATTCGTTTTTGGTGATAACATAACTTAAATACACCTGGAATCAAACCATTTGAAGTTATTGCTATAGAAACGGTCATGGTTTTGTGTAACCAAATATTAAACTTGCAAAAAAAATCAACCTTTATTGCATCACATTCCAGATGTACACACGCCTGACACTTCAATCAAATCAATCAAACATGATTTATTGTATGTTTAGGAGTGGTGTAACCTGGTTTCACTAACGTTCTTCCTCATGATACTCAAATATGAATATAAAACATTACAATGAAACCTGATGCCTAAGGGTTTATGCAAAGGTAACATCAGAGAAATGTCATAGAAAGTTGTAAAATATTCAAATAAGCCCTACTCTTTCAAGTTGGTGAGAACATCATCAGTTTTGGGAGGCCAACTCGTTTTTTTTTTAAATGATTTTAATGTTATAAGATTCATATCTAGCATGGTAATGGATAAAATTGGTAATTCATGGCCCTTTGAACAAATGCCATTGAGATGGAATAAAGTGACACCAGTTAAAGGGATAGTTCGACCAAAATGAATCTTTGAGTCATCATTTACTCACCCTCTTGTAATTTCTGCAGAAGAATGTCGGTAACCGAACACTGATGGTACACAAAACCATTGCAAGTAAATGGGTACCGACGTTGTTAAGTTACCAACTTTCTTCAATTATCTTTTGTGTTCTGCAGAAGAAATAGTTATGCACATTTAAAATGACAAGAGGCTAAGAAATGAGGACAGAAGCTTTTTTTAATAACTGTACCAACTTCATAACCAATTTTTGTTTCATGTAATATTAACACCACACATAAAATTCTGCATAAAATGAAATAAGAGCAATTTCAAAATGTGATGGGCTGAAAGCAAAGCATATTATATTTTTTTCACGAAACGTGTGGTGCAGAAAATGTACACACAATTTAATTCAACATTTAATTGTACATATTCAATCAGAAATCAGAATTTATGAAAAGGGTTGTTTATGATACAAGAGTTTTCACAAATATCAAAATGTGTACTCATGCAGCAACAGTTGATAATTGAGATTATATCTTGTGAATTCAGGTTACAAACAATTCTCAGGTAGGATAACAAAAGTGAAAGAAAAACAAATGAATGCTTCTGAACATGCAGTTAGCTAACATGAAGGGCATAAACTGTAAAATGCCAACGATGTTGAGTGCCAGTCAATGTACTAGAAATGGCTGTCATCACTTTGTGTTTGCATGGTGACACAGTTGTAAAAAATTAATATGTAAACTAAATGTAAATGCATGAATGTGCTCAACCTAGTAGCTCTTTTGTCACCTGAAATTGACATTTTTGGCCATGAAGTTTGATGTTAACAATGTTCAGAAACACACTTTTATTTATTTCAAAATCGCCAAATAAACATAACATAAATTTCAGCCAAGCTTAAAACAATCCAAAACCACATTTACCAGCTTACCCATAAATATGTTTATACAATTTAAAGGACCTCACTCAGTAGTGAAAAATAACAAACAACCCATTTCAACCATTTAAACACAAATTTTAGAAAAAAAAACAAGACAACTGTACATTTTAGAGTGGCGACAAACACCATCTGTAAAATGCCTTAAAATTTTCAACAGAGCCTGTATTGTGAACTTCCACCTAATTCTATCATGGAGAGAGGCTGACCCTCAACTTTTAGGACTTAAACGGACCATAGATCGGACAATATTGCTGCAATAACTTTCCAATCTCTCGCAGAGCTTAATCTAACATATCTCTACGCTCAAAGCACATCACCACCTAATGACGACTGTCGGTGGAAGGGGAACGGGACGGTGGTGGCCGCGGCACCGGAGTGGGGGGCGATGCAGATTCGGCACGTGATCCCCCCTTGACTTCTTTGGGACGCACAGGAGAAGTGCTGGGGGATCGGGAGCGACTTCTGGAGCGATTACGTGACTTGGGAGTATGTGATCGGGAGCGACTACGGGATCGCGAAGGGGAGCGTCCACGAGAACGAGAGCGGGATGAGCTGTTTGAACGGGAGCGACTCCTGGATCTGCGGGATGAGAAAAGCACATTCAAGTCAACAATATCTTTACATTTATGGTTTAAGTGTTGATCACAATAACAAGTAACTTACTTCTTCTTGGTTGCCTCAACAAGCTTAATTTTCCTGCCATTGATCTCCTTCCCAGATAACTTCTCCAGTGCATTTTTTAGATCACTATGCGAAGCAAACTCGACCACACTAATGAGAAAGATAAATGTATTAAAAAACATTACACGGTCTCAAACCTGATTCAACCCATCAATCAATGACATGAATTCATGCTTTATGGGTTTTAGTCATTTTGTATAACATAACGAATAAAATATTAACTTAAGATAGAAATAATACATCTGTATGTTACATAATATATTGAAACATTTTTTATTCTGTGTTGCCGTTCTATTTATAGGTGTCATACTACATGGCCAAAACAACTATTAACGCCGGTTACCATATTTGGAACATTATTTGCCTACACATTTTGGCGGTCTTGGTCAAATCATACAACAAACGGACGTCGATTTGTGGGGGTGTGGTTACACAAGGCATTTCAGACAGGTCTGGGTGACCATTTGCTTTTAGATAGAATGGATATTTTGTTCCGAAACTTACATTTTTGCAATTTTACATGTCTAATACATGCATGGGAAACTTATAATGCACCAAAGTCACAGAAATACATGTATTTGCACCATTTGATCCCTTTAAGCTATTTTAACCACAGGTTCTCAACAGGGACCTGACCCTGTTCTGGGTGTTTTTGCCAATTTTGTTTGACCTAAACTAAGTTATATAAAAACATAAATAAGTGACAAACCAACATAAAATCACTTTTAACACAAAAAGTTAAATGTACTGTAAAAGACCTCGGTTGAATAAACCATATCAACTCTGTACCATCTAGATGTCTTCTGAAGTGAAACAATGTGTTTGTGAGAGAAAATGTTAAAATATTTTAAACTTATTAAGGCGCTACATTGAAACTCAGTTGTTGACGTGACTTGTCACATACGTGTTTTGTAGGGCTGGGTTTTGCGACCAAATTGGCGATTCAATTCGATTCTTGATTTTATGGCTTCGATTCGATTTTCGATTCGATTCAATATCGATTAGCTATTAGTACTTCAATTACAATGCTAGTTTTGCAGGCATGGGATTCACATTTAAGTATACGCTTGCAATATAGTCAGGGGTGCACATACGTTTTTCTATCTGGTTCTCAAGAGATACATAAAAATAAACAAAGTAATATAGTGGGATAATACTATATTTATATTGCTTTAAAGTACACTTAAAATACAATGGTATTGAATTTATTCTTGTTTTTCATTTTAAATTAGTAAATATTAATTTTCAACATCAAATTTGAAACTTAAAACGCCAACCTTTTTGGTTTTGGGCAGGTTGCTGGGAAGTGCACTTGCGAGCGCACATGGACCTGAAGCGCAGTGCATATCCAGACATTCACAGAACCAACGAAGGCGGAGCTACCGATACTCCGTTTTTCATAACTTACACCCAGGTCCCATTTAACACCGGGAACAAACGAGATAGCAGTAGTTTTAGAAGCATTCAGTTCAAAGGTAAATCTTTTCCAGTATTACATTTAGTCGGTCTAAAACAGCGATTGTGCTTCAAAAGGTTTCAACCATGTCAGTACGCAGATGAGCGGTCCAAACTTATTGAGAGAGCGCTATTTTAATTTTGGTCATGCACGCGCATCACCTATGTGCATCCCAGGATATAGTGACATGTTATGCCTTTCACTGAAGTACTTGCGTGTCACCATTACGTATCTCGGCTCCAAAACATTGATTAGATTGTGAAATCCCTCGTTCTCAACTATCGCGTAGTCTTAGCGCGAGGTGAATCTGACATTAGCAGGCGCTATTTTGTTTTATTTGTAACAGCACGAGTGATTGCGACATCTTCAGGAAGGCGAAATACAGATATCCTTGAATTAAAGCACACGCATTAAGAATCGATTCGGGATTTCCCGATTCGATATTGTTTTGTTAAATTGAAAATCGATTAATATCGAAGAATCAATATTTTTTACCCAGCCCTAGTGTTTTGTCCTGAAGCATGTTTTCAGAATTGTATCATTTCTCTTCAGAAGACATTTTTAACCCTATCAAAGTTGTATACATGATTTGTATAATACATGAATGGATGTGGTTCTTAAAATTTCAACCTTGGCCCCATTTGATGACATCACAATAAGCTAAAAAGAACCTGGGGCCAGTTGCATAAAATGCTTAGACTAGTCTTTCAAGTTCCTCTATATATTTTTTTCTTCTTCAAGATTGGTCATAACTTCTATGAATCAGTTACACAAAAATGTAGAATGGTCTTATGTGACAAGTAAGACATATCAGTCCTAACTAATTGCTAGTCTATGAGACTAGTCAGTTAAGACACGTGCTGCGTCGCAATTCGCATACTATCCGTCCTAAACAGTATTCGAAAATATAATAATTTTGTCCTAAATAGTATGTTTATAAGAGTATTCCAAAGATTCCCGGATGGTCTACTACTTTCGATAGAAATTCGAAGTCCAGAATGATGCACACTCTAACGGCTAATATTACCCACAACTCACCAAGAGAAGGCGGAGTTAAGTTTAAAATTAATAAATACAAGCACAGATTTAAGATAACATATGAAACAATGAATGAATAAATACTTAAATGGAAAGAAGGGCTGTATTTTGATGTGTTTGACAGTTAATGGCCACAATGTTGTATAGGCCACAACGGCCACTTCTGTTTCCTGTTAGTATTTCCCAATGTGTACATATATTTTTGCTACACAATAAAATGTATATAGTTTTAGTAGTATATTTATATAGTATATGGAGATGGTGGTCTAGTGGGTTAAACCACTGAACTGGTAATCAAAAGGTTGCTGGTTCGATCCCAGCAGCCACCACCAGTGTGTCCTTGAGCAAGACACTTTACTCCATGTTGCTCCAGGGGGATTGTCCCTTTAATAAGTGAACTGTAAGTCGCTTTGGATGAAAGCGTCTGCCAAATGACTAAATGTTTTCCCTAACAAAAACAGTACATGCTTTTAGTGCAGAGTATAAGCAGGCGAATTGGGACGCAACAACAGTCTTAACATAGTGCTTGAGTTTATGCAACTGGCCTCTGGATATTGTTCAATGTAACTGTAATTGTGTTCGACTGAAGAAAGAAAGTCATTTACACCTAAGATGGCATGAGAGTAAATAAAATATGGGATAATTTGTATTTTGGAGTGAAATATTACTTTAAACAGTAGCAAATGAGTGTAACAGAGTTAACGTCTACAGCTGACTTGAGAATATAAAAAAATAAAGGCTTAAAATTGCAAAAGTCAGATATCGACTGGCTTACCCCTCATTGAGCTTTGGGCGATGGGCATCTGCAAAAGTAACTTCTCCAGCCTGTCTCATGAAATCCTTCAAATCCTACACACAGCACAGCAGAACACTGATTTAACTCAGTAACTTTGATCATTGTTTTTGCACGTGCTACAAAAATAAGTTTTAAATTGACTGTAAAAGTTGGGGTCCGAGAACCTCTCAGCTCACGTTGCAAGCCCGGTCCTTGTTTATATCTGATCATTAAACGTTACATTGTAGGTTAACCTTACAACTTGGCCACATTGATACATTTTTAAACGATAAGATATCGACACTTGGTAACAGAAAAATCTGGAGGCCGAAAGAGCTTTGAAAAATGTTTGCCTTATTTTAAGATGTTTTAAACCAGTGAAAAAAAATTCTATACAACTTGATTCTGAAAACACGCTAAACAATGACTCCCTGTTTGTCATCGGCCAAGTGTGCTAATGTGGTAGCAAATGGCAGTGGGGAGCAGGGCACCTTGTGAAGCTTTGACATTCTTGGATCCCCTTAGAGCACAAATCTAGCAGACAAAATATTTGGAACAGCTTGTAAATCGCCCCACTTCCAGTAAATTATTTAAATGTGTTCACATTAGAGAGATGCATTCTTACCACAGTGACAACAAGTGAATACAGAATATGTGTGGCGGAGCTTCTCTCCATACTCTATTCGTGCCCCCCCTCAAGGGCACTGAGAGTGAACAGGGAGGAAGAGATTAGACTAATACCTGGGAACGTACCCATCGGTCTGAGGCCATAACCTGGAGATTTTATCCTCGGCCACGTGTGTGGAACCACCAGAGAGCAGGGTGGGCGAGTATACCGATCGAAGCCTCTCAAATTATCGAACCCCTCGATTGATCGAGATTCGCTCTCTTTCACTCTCTCTCTCTTTCTGTCTCTGTCCCTCTCTCAGTTTCGTTCTCTCTCATTCACTCTCTGCCTCTCTCTCTTTTGGCTCGGCACCGTCACAAATCGGGCTTTGTAGCGGCAGCCGTCGCTCCTAGAGCGAGAGGAGAGCTTTCATGCGATCAGCGGAGGTCAACTAGGCGTGGGACACAGGGGGAGTGGATTAACCAGAGAGAGGGACCCTGTAGGGCTTAACTCCACCATTAGCGAGCTCTTCCATACGACACAACAGTCAGGCTGGCAAATAGAGGGTTGAACAATTGGTTAAAACAGAGGCAAAGTGACTCAACCGTAGTCTTTCCTCCTCTCTAGTTCATTTGCAATAAAATATATTTTACCTTAAACTTGCAAATAATTTCAGAATGATGCTTGGTGTGACTTTGTCATTGATTTACATTCAAAGCTAGTTTTGGCATATTAACAAATTTACATAATCTAGTCATCAATGAAGAATTCCTTTTGTTTTTGGCATTCGCCATGCTTGGGAATATAGCTTACTGTCTCACCAAATATGAAAAGAAATTGTGAAACATAACTCACCTGCCAGCTGACTCGAGAGGACAAATTCTCCACGATGAGACGGTTCTCGGTGCGCATTGGGGGAGGATTCCTGAAAGGTGACAGAATTAAGAGGAAACTAGTTTTTTTTCGGTTAGAGAGATTGAAATATTTTTATTTTCATATATATAAAAAGATATACGTACAAATTGATTATATCTCAACTGTTTACCTCCTCCTTTATATGATCAATTCAAACATATCGAGTGATTTTCAGTTTTGCATTGTTGCAAAGTAACTTTATATAGAATTAGTAACAAATACATGGTATTGTTGAAATTTTCTCAATACAATGTATATTTACAAAACTCTCATTCTCCAAGCTTAGCTAGTAAGCTGAATATGTGTCAAGGTTTATTTTATCTGTACAGTACTATGGTTGCGACCTCCGTTGTTTGAAATGTGCTTTATAAATTAATAAACTAAACTAAATTTCAAGCACCTCACAACAAATATTACTTTTTATAAATGTTTTGCTTTGACACTCTAGCTGTGGTAAAGTTTAGTCATACAATCCCATTTACACAAACTTCAAAAAGAGTAGGAAAGTTTACTGAACAAAGATCGAGACTTACCTTCGGCTGTCCTGAGAGCCACGACTGTACCGGCCAGGGAAACGTCCTCCTCCTGCTCCTCCGCCGCCACCGCCTCCTCCTCCTCCACCACCACCACCGCCGCCACCACCACTACTACTACTACTACCACCGCGACCCCGCCCCCCACGTAGACGGACACGGGCATGTTCAATGGTCACCCTGCAAACAAAACAACAGATTCCTGATACACGTGTCTGATGAATAACCCCTAGTTACACGTATTAGTCAAGTTATACTGCATTAGTATTTTGAATCCCATTCAGAGCACCAAACACATATACATGTACTTTGATAACAAAAATATACAATGATTAAACATACCTCTCATTGCAGAGCTCCTTTCCATCAAGATCATAGACAGCATCTTCTGCATCTCTAGGATCGTCGAATTCCTTTAAAAAGGCATTATTATAATCTGGTTGTGTTTTACATTTAGATTAACAACCTATCTACATTTTTTTTTTCTAAGGGTGGGATCGGGAAAGGACCATGAACTCGGGTCGCCCTGAGCGCAACAGAGCCTTATGTCGGAGCACTAACAACAAGGCTATCGGCTCCGACCTAGATATGATTTTTGTATAGACATGTGTAATAGAGAACGTTAAGCTGACGTCACGCCCTATGTTGTGCCGCCATCTTGAGAGGATAATACTCCACTACTCTTAGTATTTTGAAATGTACAGTAACTTGTATTATTTTATGTATGGAGAAATCGAAAGAACCATGGGCTTTCCCTGAACGACTCTTTGTAATGCTATTGTAGTTAAGCAAGACCCACCTACCATTGTTATATTTTCTAATCAAACAAGAAAAACAAAACACTGCATTGAACGCACTAGCAGCCATCCTCCCAAGATGGCGCAACATTCAACGTGGCGTGACGTCGATAAAAAGCTCTATAGGTACACAAATTTCCGCATAAATCTGTGCCTACTATTAAAGGTTTATGCACCGCTACGCAGCCGATAATCGATAGACATCAAGTACCGCGATAACTGGCCTTTCGACTCGCTCTCGCAGTTCTTTGATGGCATAGGATGATCGGTTTGCGCAGCGCTTCACGAAGTCGAACAAAGCTTAGTTATTGAGGGTAGGCATACACACAGACAATAGTTACAAATCATCATCAAATTATTTCAAGAATAATACGTTTAAACTTACCACAAAGCCAAAACCTCGTTTCAGGTCAATGTCTCTTATTTTTCCGTAACCCTTGAAGAAACGCTCGACGTCCTTCTCTCGAGCGGAGGGATTTAACCGACCGATGAAAATACGACATCCACTCATCGTCTTGAAAAAAAAACATTAAACCATCAGGATATAAAATAACTGTCAAATCCGCAACAGTAAACGCATTTCTGCATCAGTAGGCAACAGAGGCCCTTACGAAACACAAACCACATCAAGGCGAATTACATTGACAATGGCTGCGCGAAACTTACGATCGTTTTCACAAGATATTATAAAAACACATTTCTGGTTAATAAACAAGCTGTTTTTACACATATAGATCCATAAGTAGATCGATGTATACGAACCTCTGTGTAATGTTTCTCTGTAGAAGATTTCACGTCTGTTCAAACAACAGCCTCGCTCAAAATGGAGTCATTCAGAAGAAGAGCGGATGTTGAGCGCTGATCTGAGATCAGCTCTCGGCATTTGATAGGCACATGATTAAAGTTATTTTTTTTAATTATAATACGATTATAAAGTTTATATTATTAATGCAATTAATTTTGACAAGGATTAAAAAAGTCCAATTTAAGGTTTCACGTGTCAAAATATACTTTTAAGCCGTTTTTTTATTTTGTGTCTGTGAGCGTTGCCATTCATTTTATTTGTACTTATTTAATTTAAATGAGGTTTTAAGTAGGTTTATGCTTTTAAAATATGTACGATCATACTGTGTACGTTCTAAACAAATTAAGCTTGGTTTTATTATGTAAAAGTGTGACTAGTTTTGTTTTGGCAGATTGATAACCAATTGTATTACAACTTTTAATACAAATATCATGGCTGTTGTGTCGAGACCATACGCAGTTTCTGGTTACTATGGTCTGGCTACAAATAAAACGAAAAACCCAACCCAAAACCATCGCAGTTATTTGCGTAGGGGCAGTCGCATGTGCGTTCATTCAGTTTATGGTTCATTACCAGATCCAACTCTAGATGTCGATAAAGTAAAGGAATCAAATGAACTACCAAGAAAAATTCCCTTTAACCTCAACAATATATCATTCACAGTAACCAAAAACACGACAAGCATTTAATAAACTTGTGCACTTCAAATGAAAGCTTTAATTAGAAATAGTTATATACACACTGTAGAATTAAATTAAACTTTATACAAATATTAAAATACTATCTTCACACCCACAGCAATGTACAGAAGAAAAAAAAGTGTAATGGGGGGCTGGGTGGATGAGTCAACTTATATTACGCTTTAATGCAGAAAACACCGTACAACAGTGTTTCACACAGATCCTGGATATCACTTCTTTGCTTTAAAAAACATCCTTTGAGTGATTTTGGTAAAAGGAAATAAAACAAAAATATAATTTCATTTTCACTGAAAAGCTTCTAGCAGAAGCGAGAGCGACCAGTCTTACAACTGAACTAGACAATATTTATGCATAGAAAACGAAAAGTAAGGCCATATAGACACTGAAGACAAATTACCAAAAAAGCCAGTGAAACCGAAGTAACGTAATTACAAAGTGAGCAGGGTATGAAATGTACAAGTTTTTAAGGCAGCAGTAATATTTCGCCTTCAGTCTGCATGACAAATGTAGATCAAAAATAAAAAAACGAGCCAGAACAACGAAACTGAGGATCTGCAGATCCGCCTTCTCTCTCCAAAGTCAGACACATAAAATATACATGTATTTAATGCATGGTGACACACATTTGGGTGTCACGTCAACAAAAGGGGATATACACATATTTGGCTGGGTGTAATGGTAGTGTAATGGAAGTGAATCATAAATAAACCAACTTAAAGGAAACGTTCATTGGTTTTGTCAAATGTCTTCTTGTCGAAAGAACACACTATGTGTGAAGAAGAGGTCATTTTCTGGAACTGCACTTATATAACAGACGTCTATACTAGGACATTAGGTATGTTTATATGTGTATGTTTACCCGTTTAGAAAAATTGCTATACAATGCATTTAATCAATGCACCACCTATATGATCTGACATATAATCTATTTTTCTCAATACCAATTTATTAAGATGATTTAGGAAATTCTATCTTCGAAAGTCATCGATTCAACCTTCAAACAGTAGCCACAGTAACTGTAATGCAAACGCAAATGTCGCATTTGCAATTTTCACTGCGATAAAACAAGTATTTTATGGGGTAAGGTAAAAAAATATAAACCAATGTACAGCCCAGTAAATAACCTCGATCCACACCCATCAAGTAAAGAATATAAGGGAAAAATTTAGTTTTCTTGTGCGTGCAACACATTAACATGACAGATTGTAGCTCATATTTCGAATCGTAGGGGGAAAGTGAGGTTGGGGTATTTCTCTTTATGAGAAAAGACTTTCAGGGGCATGACCTCACAGCCACTTCACAAAACAAATCTCTCTCACTTTTGACAAACAGAGAAGTAGACAACGAACATCCATTCTTTTTAAATAACGTCTCGATTAGAAAATGGAGGTATTAAAAAAAATCTTATTTTGGAGAAAAGAAGCCTGGATGACACGTAAGCCCTCTTCGAATCACAACAACCACAGTCACACAGGCATCAGAAACACGCACGCAGAGCACAGCACGGACAATTCTTGACAAATAAAAAGGCAAGCATGTTTTTAAGTACAGTACAATGTAAATCAGTTCAGCCCTGCGTCTCGCATAAGGGATCAAGCATTGAGATGGTGTGTGCCGGTGCTATGCGTCATGCTTCGGCTGTGCCGTGCTCCTGTGCGTACGCGCGTACAACGAAACAGAAATTGCACAGAACATGCAGCATCAGAGAGAAAGGGGCGCTGCTTAGCGAATGCTAGCTGAACCCTCCCCTTCGCAGGAGATCACAGTCATTGACGGAGCAGAGGTCCACGAATCGTTTTGTAATCTGAATGCATTCATCTTTTATTGGTGAGTTTTTGCCATTAGACGTTGAAATTAAGTGCGTTTGCGCATCTCTTTACAGGTCATCTGGTCTGAGGTTGTTCCCGGGAAGCGAGACTCCGCAGAGGTCACGCAGCTTGCAGACTCCAGGGCGGTTTGTTGGCAGAGGGACAGCTGACGGACGTCTTGTTTTACTGCTCTGGGGTAAGAGTTTGGCGAGAAGCTTTAGGGGTTAAGATCCCGGTCAGCGATGACAGAGAGAGGGGGGATTGCTTGTAAACTCAAGCCTCTTTTAGCAATGGAATATCTGCAGAAAAAACAAGAAGGCACGAGGTCTGGTAAATACAAAATAGGCACAGAATTTTTTTTTTTAACAAGATACTATGTAGATACCTTATCAAACGCTTCTATACAGCATTCTTCTCATTGCTTTGTCATTGTAAATTATTTTAAAACAGATAGCCCCACCCCCAAAACCCACATCACTGATTCTCAAACAGAAATGTTTTGCTACCACAAAAGCGCCACATTATTTTCCCTTTTAACGGAATTCAGACATGGTGAGTGGTCACTTTAAATGTGGATTTCGACCTGACTTACCATCGCTGTAGTCTTCAGCCGAAGTGACTGAAAGCAGGCTGTGCTGATCGCTGCTCTCGCTGCTCTGTCTGCGGTTGAGGCGTGAGGCTGCGCCGGGCTGCTCAGCGGCCCAGGAAGAAGAGGATGCTGAGGAAGAGGGCATCTGGTGAACCAATACGGTCTCTGCGTGACCCGAGGATGCAGCTGTCGAAGCAGAGGTAAAACCGTATCCTGCCTGAGCCTGTTCAAGAGGTGTGCTCGAACTGTCGGCCTGGGGGCCCTCCGACAGCACAATCTGAACACGGGACTCGGTGGGCGGTGCGGAATTGCCATCAGCACCGTATACGGCTTCTTCGTAAGATGGCAGCGTTACCTGAACGCCCTCCACCATGATGGAAGCAGGCTGTCCTGACACACCCTGTTCCCGGCTGCTTTGGAAGACAGACAAAGAGAAAGAGATTCAAGCCTGACCTGTGGCTTACATCGCAGGGACACAATTACGCAACTGCAAGTTAGTGGAACAACAGTGCCGTAGGGAAGGTGCCGTATTTGTTCATGTAAAGCTGTTGGAATTAGGATTGACTTTATCTTTGTGTGCGGCTAAATTTAGTACGCTGCCAAACACATGAATAAACACTAGAGACTAAGGCCTGAAAACATTAAAAGCCCACAAAAAACAAGTTTGATATGATCAAATTCCTGACAAATTATAGAACCGCTTCTCACCGGCTGTGATGGAAGGACTTGAGTTTTGGTTGCAGTAACACAAATAGAACCACCAGCAGAAGAATGAGAGCCACTGAACTGGCGGTGGAGGCCACGATAGACAGAGCTGGCATGGGCAAATTGGAGTGCGGGTCCTCACCTAAAAGATGAAACAGTGTTTCAAACTGATCTGTCTTTCACATGCACAGATGAATTTGGATAAACTTGTGTGACGTACCTTGTACAGGGTGACAGCTGATCTGCATGGACGACTTCCACTCTCCATTCTCGCAGGTTCTGAAGTGGTAGCCTTTGAGAATGTAACCCTCGTCGCAGAAGTACTCGATCACGGTACCAGGGGTCAGTCTGTGGCAGGGTGAGGGGTGGCAGTTATAACCTCCGTTCTCTGGTTCACTGGGTGGTTGACAAACTGTTGGGAAAATTTATTTTATACATAGTACACATAAAAAAATAGGTGTGTGCCAAATAGATAAAAACGTTAAAACATAAAGTGCTGTGTTTGTCATGGTGCTATGTAATTATAAGACAGCAATTGTGAGATCCTGCTATCATTGCTATGGCAACGATCATACTGTCAAAACAGACCATTGTGTGGCACTGATTGTTAAATATTAAGCTGTTACAATGAAGATAAGTCTCTCTTATGCCATGTTATATAATAAATATAAATATTGATAGTATAAAACAGTGAAATATTGACAGTTTGTTTTAAAAATGTTGCTATGTCACACCATAGGAAACATGTACGATTTATTTGTCAACTACCCAATTACAACACACAGACTGTCAATATACATTACGTTTAGTGTTTGTATGATTTTGCTTCGCGCAGGTTTCAATTCAGTTTTAATTTATTTAATTTTATATTTTTTCAACATTGCTTATCTTTTCAACATTAATGAAACCTATATACAGAATATAACATTAGTGCGTCATGAATATTTAATGATAATCATAAGCTTCGTGTGAAATTGTGATCAAAGAAAAACGTAACAAATTACATCTTTAAATTTAAATAAACAAATATTATGTTTATCTAGAGTTCAAATATTCAAAATTGCTCATTCCTACATTTACTCATCTCAATCAATCCTCTTGACATTTTAGCGCTGCATGACTTTCTCCCACAGAACACAAAGAAGATATTTTGAAGAATGTTGTTAACTGGCCCCCATTCACTTGCATTGGTTTTGTTTCCATACAATAGAAATGAATGGGGTCCAGTGCTGTTCATTTACCAACTTTCTTCAAATTATCTTCTGTCTTGTGTTCTGCAGCAGAAAGAAGGTCATACAGGTTTGAAATGTCAAGAGGGTGAGTACATAATGACAGAATGTTAATTTTTGGGTTTACTGTCACTTCAATGAGATGTGAGAAGGGTTGATATAAAACCGAACAGAACCTACCGTCATTTTTGAGACAGCGGGGCGGCTCAGTGGACCAGCGGCCTGATACGGTGCAGGTAATAATGTTATAGCCATCCAGCATGTACCCTGGATCACAACTGTACTGCAGCAGAGTGCCCACAGAGAAAGAGCCGCGGTTAGTTTCCGTCAGGTTCCCGTGGCCGTGAGGCACGACTGGGGGTCTGGGACAGCCTGGGGAACAGAAGAAGAAGAGAGGTTAGTATAAAACCTCAACTAAATCACATTTGCTTTGTGTGGTATGCTTTCATCATTCATTTGACCACACTTCTAATTTTCCTTGCGGATGACTACTGCTTGACATCTAGCCAACAATTATTTAAGAAAGTTTGGGACATCAAATTCAATAAAAAACATTCAGGCTGCTTTAACTCCGAAGCAAAACCAAGTCAGTTAATACGGATCTTAGATCTCAAAGTAAAGGCAAATGAATGTTACAAAGCTTTCCAATACTGTGGTCTCAATATTCTCGGTCCAAACCCAGGTTTGATCCCAAAAATGCGAGCTGCTCTCCACAGGCAATATTTATTCAAACACAAGCAGCAATGAGAAGGCATAATACTATAATAAGTGTTAAAATGCAAATACTGTTCACGTCGACAAGTTATTCTTATGACTACAGTCAGGGCTAAACTGTGTGTTTACACAAAACAAAATACCAGACACTTTTTAGAGGGTCGCTGGTTTTCACCCTAGTTAAGAAAGAAGTATCTTGGCATCAAACCGTACTTAAACTGCTACAAGTAGATTCTCCTCATCATACAGCGGTCTGGTATTCTATTTCTCCTCAAGTTCACATAAACACAGCACACAGAATGTCCATCTCTGTGATACTTTCTGCCCTGAAGCTTAATATTAAACTCAAGAGTTTCTATTTCCCTCTCGTCTTTCCCTTTGCACTCTAACAATTCCCGACTGCTCCTGAGCCGAAGCTTCATCCACACAATAGATCACGCAAAGCATGTAAACACATCTATCCGCACATGACATTAATCTGGCACAAAGACAAAATGACAAACAAACAAGGTCTGTTTTGGATAGACCCCTATATCACAATCTCCTCTAATCGGAGCTTTTAATGTGCTCTTTAGCCGAGATCAGCCGATTACAGACTCATCTGATCAGATCGGACACCAGAGACTCATTCATGTTATGAATCACAGATGCAAAATCCCTTACATTTTACTTGAGGTACATCTGCATTGTTGTTTTCCTTTATCTTCATGTACTCCAGGGCTGTGTGGCGTGTTTTTGTGTTCGAACCACATAACAAGCATTACATTGTAATTTCATTCTTGAAAATATTGCTGTTTGGGTTTTATAAAAAGATTTCGCTTCATTAACTCATCATCAGGCCATCATACTAACGAAATGAATACTAACATTTATTCGTTTGATGTTTGGAGGAACAAATCCTTTAAGCCCGTGAGTTGTGTTTGATTAAAATCACTGTTACTCATGGCCTTAAAAGTAGAGTGGTTGATATGGAAAGGTGCTAACTTTAGCCTGCTGGCACTGAAATTATAATCCCACCCTCTATGCGATTCCCCATCCAAAGCTACGCCCCCTCCAAACACATGAATGTATTTCGTAAACCCATCCACGGATTACAAACTAACTTTCAGACCCTTTGCCTGCCGGAGCTGTCTCCATCGTGTAAAAGATGAACTAATGTTAATTTGTATTTCCTCTTTCTTGATCCAGACCTTTTTTTGTCACTGCTTTTTAAAAAAAACGACTTTCGTTTTGTGATTTACTTGTCGGTTCCGCAGGAAAGTTTGGTTGTTGCTGCTTGTCCGGCATTCTCCCTACATTGACACAGCGGACGTGAACGTGCTGATGATGTATGATGTCTACGTGAACTGGGTGCACAGTAGTATGCAAAGTACGTTGGGTGAAAATGTACACATGACCAGTCACAGCTTCTGGCCAGAACGGTTTGATTGGGCGAATGTTTTCGATCCAACGCATTTCACAGACAATATACAATTATAAAAATATGATTTGACCACCATAGTTCTTGATTGCTATCAGGATGTAAAGAGATTTCCAACCAGCATGACAAAAAATGTCTCCGGACAAGATCACCTATTCTGCCTTTAAGTGGTTTACTGCTTTATTACCCACTTCTTGATCCAAAGACTATACCAATATACATTATCACAAAACAGAACAGAACCCAACCCTAAACATTAAAAAAATATCAAGCAAACTTCCTTGTTATGCATCTGGTCTGAATGAACTTGTTGTTCAAATATTTCTCTTCCTCATTGTGTTTCATAGGTCATAAAGGGCGGCATGTATTAGATAAGAATCACAGTTATGCGTAGGACATATTCATGAGGGTTGACAAGAGCCTCATAGCCACATCAGTATCACTTTACGATAAGAACATTAAATGCATTAACAAATATAAACAAACAATGAGCAATATAGTTTTTCAGCATGTATTGATCTTTCTTAATGTTAGTTAATGTCAACAATTACTAATCTTAGTCCACTGTGAATGAACTAATGTAAAAAGATTCATTTAAAGGTCCAATATGTAATTTTTTGGAGGATCTATTGACAGAAATGCAATATAATATACATAACTCTGTCTTCATAGATAAATAAAGAACTCCAGTTGTAGTTGTACAACAAAAACCTCGCTAGTGTAACCACATCAAGAGCAGATACACAAACAAACCAACTGGCCTAAGATTTTCGAGGCATGGGATAGGCTGGGTGTCGCGGAACAAAACATGCAAAAATAAGTCTTTTATCATTAATGTGGTACATATCTAGGCAGCATACATCACATGTTAAATTCCAAACAACCTGTTTGACTGGCAGAGGTTTTAGAAGAAACCAGATTAATTAAGCTTGAATGGCAGATCACATTTGTGATGTGTCACAACAGTGTCCCATTGGACTTTGCAGATAACATCAACATGTACCTTGACGTACTCTGAAAAGTATCACTATTCTTTATTAAACATGAGCAATGATAATGATACCTATGGCAGCATTTCAAGTCAGATTCCAACAAAACAGTAAATGTCAAAACTTTTCATCAGAACAGCCTTCAACCTCCATCTGCCCACAAAAATATTCTAATTATCCATCATTACAAATGGCTCTGGTGTAAAGCGGATCACATTACCGGTCACTGTAGTGGGCAGCTGGTCAGTGAGACTGAATCTCAGCGTCCATGTGAGGATTAGAACAATCCTCTAAGACACTCCCTCGTAAATATGTTTTTATTCAAGATCTCGTTATTACATGGGCTGGTGTTTTTTCCACTTTGTTGTTTTCCCAGTCTCTCTCAATTCTAATCTCTAAAGCAAGCTGTTAAAAAATTGCAGAATGGGGATTTATTCCTATCTCCCCTTCACAGGAATTGTGAAAAAGGTGTGCAGGAGTGGGCAGTATTAACACATTATATATTATAACCCATGTATAATTTTGCTGGAATTCATCAAAATAATTATATATTATTATATAATATTTTAGAACAATTTAGTAAAGATATCACATCCTTATTAAGATTAGTAATTTCTCTTTATATTAGAAATATAAAGGGATTTCTATATAATATATTTATATATAAAAAAGGAATATATATATATATTTTTATATAAATATATAAAAAAAGATTTTATATTTTATATGATATATACAGTAAATATATAATATATATGCCGCATAGCCCACTAGGCTATTGGCCAACATATTTATTATCATTAATAAATCTTGTTCCTCGTTGGTTTTGCATTTTTCTGTATTACGTTGGGACTGTTGGTCAATTACCACCCACCCCTAGAGGAAGGGAGCATGTGGGAACATCGTTCCCAGACAAGCACCTCATGTAGTGATTCATTATTAATAACGGATGTTTTGTTCATTGAAGTCCCATACAGTTACCAGCAAAGGCCATTTCACAAACCTCCTGAGAAATCCGGCGGTGTTAAACCGCCATATTTATTGCAGCACGAGTTTGACGTTGTTGACGAAACAAGCACACCGCAGCTGCAGATATGATGTCCACCCTTGACACAACATGTCTTGAACGGCTCTTGAGGGGCTAATAGCAGTGTGCGGTTTCCTTCTTGTAAGAGAATACCGCATGAGATGGAAAAAGCTGCAAGTTACTCATGTCTCACATTTCTGTGTACATAACACAATATAGAAAGTCTCCCTCCAGGTGTCTGCAATTGTATGCGTGTGTTTATAGTTCCCACATGTGTTTTGAAGCAAATTTACAGAGTTGAAGGGAAACTCAGCAGGGCGTCGCATATCTGTGACGGGAAAAGCTGAGTAAGAGAGATAAAGCGCGATCGCTGCTGAGCAGGAAGCAGTGCTTGGACTTCGGCGAAAGGGTGGCATTCCTGCTGGGACAGAGGAGAGGGGAGCACTAGGGGCACTGCAGGTTTCCACACGCACATGTCTAACAACACAGAAGCGCAGGAACAGGTAAACCTGGCTCCTACAGCAAAACGAGCCCTGACAAGAGATCTGTGCAACTTATCCATGCTAAACTAACCCATAAATATAACTCTAATGTACCTCAACTAGTGACTGAGATCGACAATCATTATCAGTAAATTAACCATAAACTGATAAGATTTTAATATTTAATTAAAATACATAATGCGTATCATTTCGAAGGCTGTGTCCTCCGGAAGATGCAGACTTCGGATTGAGACAGCTAAAGTTGACAAGAGTCTGTGACACGTTAAAAATACACATTTATTTCACAGATTTATCTTAACGAATAGATCAACAACCGCACCTCAATTCACATATTATCACATTTTCTCGTAACCTGCAGCGTTTTGAACAATGGAGAAAAGCTAATATAATATAAATCCAAAGCACAAAACAAACAGGCAAGAATTTAAAACTATTTAAACATTTAAAACAACTTGAGCTTGAGTGAGGCTACCAGAGACGCAGTCCATTTGGAGGAGTAAAACCCGGACAAATGTGGCTTCAACAATCAGATGAATTACACATGTATGATTGAATAGTTATTTGAAAACATATTAAATTATTATTATTGTAAAAAAATATTATCAATATTATTTAACTTAAAAAAAATAAACCTTTTAAATCGTGAACCTTTTATATCGCGAACATCCCTAACCTCACTTGGATTGACTTGGATAAGAAAAGTAAAAACTGATATTGTTTATTTCCCTCCAGTTATTTGCTGTTATGCAAGATGGGAGGTTTACATTCCACTGTGAAGTGTCAATGTATTCAAAAACAAAGATTTTAAAACATGACGCACACTGAACTGAATCCATGTTACTCACATAAGCACTATAGATCAACTGAAGCACCATTAAAGGAATAATTCAGCCAAAAATCAAAATGTGGTCAACATTACCAGCATTTACAAACATTTCCCTTAAAGTTAAACTCCTAAATGACTCCTGCTGTGGAGCACAAAAAAAGTTATTTTAAAGAATAACAGTAGATTTGTGTTCATGCAATGGAAGTCAATGTTGTTAAGTTATCACTGTTTGTGTTCTGAAGAAAAAGTCAGTCATACAGATTTGGAATGGCATGAGGGTAACTTAATGTTTCCTTTTTGGGTAAACTATCCCTTAAATTGATTTACTGACATGTTTGAAGGACACTTTATTTATCCATCATTGACCTCTTACAGGCAGATTTGTTTTTAAAATAACAGTATAGACCATTTTAAAAGATTTAAACACTGGTGCAGAAGCACTTCCTGTTTTAGTTTTTCTTTCACATATATAACTAAGTTCTATATATAAACTCCTTGTTGGTCTTTTTTTGCAAAGGCTATCACACTACTCCAGCTGGCTCAGAACGCAGCAGCACGGCTCGTCTTCCAACAGTCTGAAAGGGCTCATGTGACACCCCTTTTCATCTCTCTCCACTGGCTACAGGTTGAAGCCCTTATCAGATTCAAGTCTCTAAAGAACTATCTCTGGATCTGCACCAGCATAATTTCACAACCTCATACACTTCTACACTCCATCAAGAACCCTGCGTTCAGCATACCAGCGGAGTCTTGTTTTGCCTTCTCATAAATCGCTTTCCCGTTCATTCTCCTTCACAACTCCTTCCTGGTGGAACATTCTTCCTTACGCAGTATGGTCAACCATATCTCCTACAACATTCAAAAAAATATTTAAAACCCATCTCTTCTTTAAATACTTGACAGACAAACGAAGAAAAAAACCCACTAAGCCTCTCTCTTTCTCTCAACAGGTAGTGGTCTAGCTTTTGTTGAAACTAGTTACTTTGTACTAGCACCTATTGTATTATTGCTCCTGTATGACATATTGCTTATTGCTCCCTGAACTCTGTCGCTTTGGATTTTTTATTCAGTTCTAAATGTTCTGTTGGTTGTATATTGTTCTTACGTTTCTGCATTGTTGTTTAAAAACAAAAATATTAAATGCTAGAACAACTGACGGTGACAGACAATTACGACATTTAATAACAGACACAATATTGGCCAAAATTCCATATTACTGGATCCCCCATATGTGTAGCATCTTTATATTAGTTTGAGTACACGTTCCAGGGCATGAACCCATCAAACCCTCATAGCCATCACACACGCTCAGCAGAGAGCCCCTTAATGTGCCCTGTCTTCTCAGGACCTGAACAAAAGCATTAAACTAAGCTCCACGTGTCCTTTATAATGGCTTTTTACAGCCCGAGGTCGGCAGCTGACTGATTTAAGCAGCTCATCTCCCCAAACAAAAATCGACAGGGAGGAAAAACTGGCAGAAGACAAGAGAAAAGGTTCTTTTGTTTCTTTCGCCTTTGTCACAGGAGGAGAGAGGCAGATGGGTGTTTGTACTGGCCTGGGTCGCTCAACCTCTATTAAGACAGCTGTGAGGCACGAGTAACTCCTTTTCTACTTTACAGAGAGAAGGAGAGAGAGAGAATGAGAGAGGTACAGCCTGGGCTCCTGCTGTGCCTCCTATCAGCGGCTGGCTCTAGACACAGTGCTCTTGTGTTTGGATCTGCTGTGCCTGTGGCTCACTCACTCCAGGAATGCGCTCTGTCCAAAGCTAATGACAGACTGGAGTCTCTGTGGTGAACACCAGCAGTCAGAGCGAAAACTGCTGCCAGCCGGCCGCATGAAACCTTGGCCTTCTGATGCCGTGCGGCAGCTGCACTCAGAGGTGCTGACATCCATTGTGACAGCTAATGGCTATTAGCGACTTGAGCGCGAAATGGGCATCTGTTTAAACGGACTAGGAGATCTAGAGGGTCCACAGCCAAAGGCCATGCAACACGGCCTGTGCGGAGATATGGTGCAGTAGGTTCTGGGATGGTTTTAAACAGTGGGATTGTTGGCTATCTTAACAGAAAAGAAAGGGTGGAGTTAAATACTGCATCTGTATGTGAATAGTTTCACTTTTTAATTCTCATGGCAGCGGTTGAAAACAGTCACATCATGAGCTAGACCTCAGGGAGCGGTTCTTGACATGGAAATATAAAAAAAATATGGTGAAAAGTAGACACGCTATCTCAGGGCAGCTTCCTTAATATTTACACTAGTCATAAAAAGAAACAGTTCACTTTAGGGACAGTTTATCCAAAACGAGAAAAAAAAATCATGAATAAGTCCCCACCCACAGAGTTGTTCTTAATCTGTTTGAATTTCCTTGTTCTGTTAAACGCAAAGAAAGATATTTGGAATAATGTTAGCAACTGACAGTTCTGGGACATTATTGACTATCATAGTGGAAAAAATTAAGTTTGCTTTCCAAAATTCTTCAAAAAGATATTTTTTTGCTTGTTCAATAGAAAACAAAAAGTACACAATGTTTTTTCTCACTATGGAAGTCAATAATGTCTCAGAAATGTCAGTTACTAATATTCTTCCAAAATGTTTCTTTGTGTTCAACAGAACAAAGAAATTAATACAGATTTTGAACAAGTAATGATGAATTTTTGAGGGGAACTCTAGTTTTACGCAGGAATGTCTATATTCCAAATCTATGCAACTGTTACTCATTTAAAGAGTTACATAAACTGTCGAATCAAGGTCGGATGAGGACATGTCTGTTTGCTAGTCACATTTTTACTTCCTTACAGTTCCTCTGTCTATCTTATACTGGCTAATACATAAATAATGTATAATTTGCAACTGATTCAGGGGGAGAAACTGTGTTGCCTGAATTTCGCCATAAAGGTGACAAAAAAGACGAAAATAGTTTCTTATTAGACTCGATCAGTGGGTAAACTGTGCAACTGTATGATTTCCCCGTAGTGTAACGAATAATTGACATGTTATATAGTAAAAGTAGCAAACACTGACATATGAGGAAAAAAGAAGGTGAGACATATAGAAAAAGAGAAAGCGAGAAACTGAGAGAACATTTTATTTTTAGATTCTCATTATAAAAAGCTACTTCACCAAAAGCCATTTTCTAGTTATGAGAAAGTAAACATTAACCTTTAAACTCTGAATTGCTGCCATCTGTGTTAAAACGCAAATACAAGGGTGTGGAGGATGTGCTGACAAAATGAAACAAAGCCACTCCTTTAAGAAATAGTGCTAAAATCTATCCGTGCCACTAGCTGTATTATGGTCTGCAGTGAAGTACGCAGCAGCGAAATCCCAAGTGCACCCTTCTGAAATTACAACAAAATGACCCTTCAGTCATACATGAGAAAAGGCCACAAGACTGCAAAACACACATAGTACAGAACATAACACATTCTAAACACTGTATTTAATCACCATTAAGCCCAGACGTTTGATCACTAACTTGACCCAACTAAACCAGAATGATTTGTCATAGCAGTAGCGAAAACATCCCACTAACTTGCCTCCCACACAAACATCTAAAAGATCCGATCAAAAATGAAACGCACAAGATTTTTGCAAAACATAAACTTTAGCAATTATGTAATAGAATCGTTTTCAACAATGCATTATGCTGTATGTTGAAGTTATGTATAATAGTCTCTGAACTGCTAAATACTTGTAAAGGTAATCCCGTCTTATGAAAACCATAGAACACTTGGTGCTCAAAACAAGACAAGCCTCAGCCTCCACAAATTCTCAACACAAAATGTGGTTGCAGCTGTTGAAGCAATCGGTAGCTGTCAGGCAGTCTGTTGCCCTGACTTGTTGAGTTTCACCTGGCCATCTCTTACAGTTGGGTTTCAATCTAGAGAGACACTGGCACCGCATTACAGCAAAAAACTCCTTGAATGCCTTAATAACTACCACATGAAACTGTGAGGAAGTGAGAAGTAAGATTTTTCACGCTTTACACTTTTGTTCCACAAAATGAAACTTATAAAATAGAATAAAACAGAATAGAATACCTTCTTCATTGCAAAGCTTAACAACAGAATTATAGATCTCTTTAGCATCGCACACATACAAAGGATATGGCCGAATGCATATATTTGTTTTTCTTATGCATATCCATATATCATACATAAATCAAGAAACATTGTCACATTTTGTGCCGCAATCAAATCATAACACGTACGTGTTCTTTTTGCAGAACTTTCTCAATCCCACACGAACCACATCCTGGTACAAAAGCATGCACCAAGTAAAACCGCTTATTAGGGTTGCAAGGTGAAACGGTGCTACGGTAGCATCGTGATGCTAAAGCTTAAAAATTCGGCTCGTTTTTTTAAACGGTAGTATCGTAGTGGCATAAATAGTGTGGAGATGGTGGTCTAGTGCAGGGGTTCCCAAACTTTTCAGACCACGACCCCCAATATTAGACTGCTGACGATTTTTTTTTATTAACAAACTATGGACAAAAACAAATACATCCCATAACTGTGAAATGCGTACAGACAGAATACGAACAAGCTACCTGTAACACGCATACAACAATAACTTTGTATTCAGAAAAAACGCCTAATGTGATGGACCGGCGCTGTGCGCGGAGCAAAGCAGATCCACTCTAGGTTCAATTTATGGAGATCGCCACCCGCAGATCATCTTCCACGTTACGCCGTGACCTGTGTTTATTCTTAATGTAAGTCAGCGCGGAGAATGTTTTTCGCATAAATACGTTGAGCCAAAGTACAATTTGGTGTTCAGGTGTGCATTTTCACGGGCTTCAAACTCTCATGTGCGAGGATTTCGGAGCACACAGCGCATTGAGGGTGCTGTACCTGAATTATAACAATTCACGTGAAACCATAGTTTATGTATTCTTTTCTATATTTTCTGGCTTTCGAGGAGGGATGGTCCGTTTGCGGGGCACGGGTTTGGCGGGCTGCCATTCCAGAGGTGGAGGGTAGTCCTGGCGGCTCTGTATTTTCTGTTGATCCCGCTCTCTCATCAGCAGGCATCTCTGCTCCCTTCTCGTTTTCATTTGATGATAATAACCACGGTTTCATTTTTTATCAAGTTTAGATCTCAAATTAGACCGATCGCTGTTTAGCAAAACACCAAATGTGCATCTAGATAGCTAGCGCATGTTGTTGTGCTGTAAATTGTGATTGACGCCGTCACACTGTCATAATTAATCGGAGCAAACAAAGTTTTATTTCCAGCTTATTTTAATTATCCTAAATTTATACTCGCATCATTAGAACATTTTTTAACATATAAAAAAAATAATTATGTTTCTGTAAATCATCTCGCGACCCCCACTTTGGGAACCACTGGTCTAGTGGGTTAAACCACTGAACTGGTAAATCAAAAGGTTGCTGGTTCGATCCCAGCAGCCACCACCAGTGTGTCATTGAGCAAGACACTTTACTCCATGTTGCTCCAGGGGGATTGTCCCTGTAATAAGTGCACTGTAAGTCTCTTTGGAAAAAAGCGTCTGCCAAACGACTAAATGTAAATGTGAATAAATAATGTTACATATACGATGAATGATTCAGTGAGTCATTCATCAAGACACTTGCTTTGTACTTGAATTGTTCAGCTGTTTTGAACGAATGGGTTGAATTAGTTCCAACTTTAAAAAATTGCCCTTTGATAGTAACTACAGTAAAGGTGGGGAAATTGACTAGACACTAGTGTTTTTAAATTATACTACAGTAAATATTATAATATACTACAGTATTTGCTCAAACTTATCCAATTACTACAGTTAATACCAACACTACTTGGTTTTATAATATTTCATAAGGTATAGTTTTGTAAGATATGTTTATGGTAAAGTGACAACCCTACCGCTTATAGTTGTACGCATGAAATGTACACCAGTCAACATGAAACAATGTGTTCTTGTGCTTAAAATATCCTTTTAATTCTGCTCTGATCCATCAGACGATATCACCTCGTTCACTTATGTCAAGGTGTCATTTTTGGAGTGCTATGCTGAAGTGAGAAGTAACACCAGCTAACACAAAACCATATGGAAGTAGTATTTCAGGGTAAGAAGTGAGTAATGTGGGAAATTCCTCCAGCTCACAACGTTAGTGCTAAAAGGGAGCTTCTTGTCGTTCTCACACACTGAAAAGGCCCACAACAACATCAGCCTCTAAGCAAGGAGAGCTTTTGTGTTGCTTTCCTGTGCTACTTCCTTTTGTTTACTTTCAGTTAATACGTGGTATGTAATATCCAATGCAAAAATATAGCACCAACGTTTGTCAGGTTGTGTCTAGATCTTGATAGACGAACAAACTATACCACTAGTTAGGTGAGACCTCCTGTTCATCCAAACCATTATAAAATTAGTTCGAAAACAGTCATTACTCTGCCGGGTGGTATCAGTGGCACAGAAAAGATACACTTCACCTTTTAGAATCATGAGATAACCAGAATGAAAATGGGGGAAAAACAGAAAAATGACGCAATATCCTTCACAGATTTTCATCTCATGACCTTGAAAAAGCGTCCCTTCTGTCCGCTCTTCAGACTGTGGGAGGGACGAACATGAAGCTTTTATCCGATGTACCACATTCATGCCAATCATGTGTGCACATACGTCTCCACCACAGGCATCCCTTGGGACATTTCAGTCGCTGGTTTGACCTTGCGGTGCAATCGAATCGATGTGAATGTGTAGCCACATGGTATCAGCAGTTAAGAAGAATCTCAATATCCCTCAATAATCCCTATATCGTTTACGATGCATTTAGTAGTTCACATATTACATAATCTTAAAGGACACTCACATGTTGTTATAAAGAGGAAGCAGTGCAGACCTCATGTGGTTTTAGGAAGAAACAGTAAGAACACGGAATTAATCATTTTTACTCGAATTAGGCCACGCTGCGGACTTTAAAAAACCAACTGGCTGTCAATGTGGACATCTGTCGCTGTTCTCAGACTTAATACACTATGTAGAGTTGGATATAGAGCTATGTTGGTATTAGATAAGACTGTTGGACACCGGGGCAACTGCCGTACACACGCCCTCTGTGGCGAGAGAGAGAGTGCCCATCCCCCACCTATATCACCTCGCAGATGCTCTACTGAAAACAAAGAAACGTTGCTCATTCCACTCCATCCAGTTGCTTAAATCTAACAGTAGCTTCTGTTATCAGTGCAATGAGAATAATGCCAACAAAGAAATTGTTCCTGCACACAAAATGTTTGTGTTGTAGCTTAAAAATAAATCAAACTGACCCTGATATATAGACGGTCTTCAACTGTGCAGAACTGGTTTAATAAAAACAAACAGCAATGCTTGGCAACCCCATTTTCTAATGGGAATCCAAAGCAACCTACACTACATATTTCACATTACGTTAAACAAAATTGATGATATTGTGAGCATTTTAACAACCAACGTGGTGAGTATGAGAGAATATCAGTCCTAAAAGAGTATCAAAATGGACTGCGACGGAAGTTATAGATAAGGAGGAGGTTTCTGTAAATAATTACCTGAAGCTTGACCTGCAGGGAGCATACCGAGGAGGAGCAGCAGGGATGTGGCGGCCACCCTGTGAGCGAGCGAGGCTCTCGTCTCACACGCTACCATTCCATTGCACATCTTTCAGTCCTGCTTGTGCAGCAAGAGTCCACTCCGGCTGAACCTGGTGACACAATACACACTTATTACTAAATGGAGCCAAGTAGATTGTAAACCATTTATTCACCCTCATGTTTAAACCTGTGTATGATAATCTTATCTATGGAACACAAAAGAAGATGTTTTGAAAAATGTCTCAGTGGTTGTGTATCTTAACAATGGAAGTCAATGATGATCAATCAATTTTGTTTGGTTACAAACATCTTCAAAGTATCTTCTTTTGTGATCTGTTAAATAAGTCACACAGGTTTGGAATGACATGTGGGTGAGTAAATGAGATAATCCAAGAACCCACGAATGATCTTAGAAGAGAGAATATTAATCGCGGTCACACACTGTAATGACAAGCAAGTATCTATGCGGCATTTGGCATGTTGTTTACATTGTATACAAAAGCCAACCATCACAACGGCGAGGTCATTAGATTCAGATTACTTTGCACGCAGGGAAAAAATGAATCCACAACCATTACATAAATGAGAGCAGGTGCTACTTGTAAGAAGGAGCCATTTGTCAGCATTCCCCAGAAGACATATTCAGGCGTGTGTGTTGGCTAGACCAAAATATACATAACTGGATGTGCAGATCAAGCTCAAAGGCAACCGGTCACGGGGTGCTTGTGTCCCTGGAACAAAAAGGATGCTGAGTATACAGCAACGGCCCCCACGTGAGGCCAATCTGCCACCACCACACCTTTCCTTTCCTCACAACAGAGAAGCACCAGGTCGGGTTGAAAGCTCAAGGAGTATGACGTACATCTCACTGGCAGAGAAGAGCCCGCCTGCTGCCTCATGTACTAAACAGCCTGCCGCAGAAGAACATTCTGCAATAAACTGCTCAGTGCCAAAAGAATCCCAGAATGCAAATAAGGGTGCGTTTGGTAAAAGTGACTGATCACTTAGGTATTGTACAGATGGCAGGACCACAGTAAGAATACATGACGGCTAGCTGAGTGATTTTTAATCGGGACAAATTGCTGATTTTTTCAATGAAGGTTAACAACAACTCAAACAAGTATAAACTTCAAAGTATACCACAGAAATGTCAAGTGCTAACCAGATTTATTGGATTTAAAGGTACAGTGTATGAAATGTAGAGGCCCTTTAGCGGTGAGGTTGCAAATTGCAACCAGCGGCTCATTCCATCCCTCCCATTTGATGCGCTATGGTGGTTGAAACAGGATTAAGATATCGCCAAATTTTCGCTTCTTTGCCTGATAACATTTACAAAACGTGCGTTGTATACCATTTTGTCCGTTTAGGGCTACTGTAGAAACAACATGGTGAATTCCATGCAAGGGGACCCGCTGTGTAATTAGATATAAATAGCTCATTCTAAGGTAATAAAAACTAAACTTTTCATTTTGTAAGGTATTTATACACCTCTAAAGACATGGTTAATTATATTATTTTGAATTTCTGTCAATAGATCCTCCGAAATATTACACATGGGGCCTTTAAAACTAACTGGCAAATGTACATACATAGAAGAAATCTTATAGAGAGCTAAAAAACATGGTATCATCCAGAAGCCAGGATCTCGTCACACCAGTCACGTTTTCTTTGAAGTGAAAGTAGAAATACTGCCATAACAAGGCCAGGAGCCAAAACATACGTGGCACTACAGTTCCTGCCATCATGTTCCTCTTAATCATACCAAAGCTGCCTTTGAGCTCTTGAGAAAAAGGGTTAGGCAAGAAATAGTCAAATGAAAAACCCTTTTAGTTGCCCGAAGAGAATGAAAGAGTGAGAAGGCAATATATAGCTAGGAACATTGCGGCGAGGACAGGTCAGTCTGCATGACAGAAAAGAAAGAGTCTTTTGTTGAGTACATTATGATGAGTTACAGCTCACACAGTGTCTTTATCCACACCTCTTCACAAACAGTCCTATGAGACGGAGGTGGATCCACAGGGAACCAATTGGGGGTTTGTGATGGGAAGTTGTCATGTCATTATATTTATGCATTTGGCAGATGCTTTTATCCACAGCCACTTACAGTGCATTCAAGTTATATGGCGCAGAACCTTTAAATTACGATATTGTGAAATGCCAAGTAGTCACGTAGCAAAACCATCAACCGTCATGTGGTGTTTTAAATGACTGATACAAACAAATTATAAAGCAGTTAGTTGTAGGCAGATGACACTAATCTTGTTGTCGTGGGCGAGAAATAGCAGTGACATTATCACGTCTCTGAGGTAACGAGAATCAGACTCAACACATTCAACGCTCTCCCAAATAAACAACAGAAGAACGCCACTTTAATAACATCTCCAAACAACAAAAGCTGACAGTTATTTAGAGTAAGACATATACAGTGTGTTTGTGTGCTGAGGGATACGCCAGTGTATTTAGTCTGTTTATGACCGAAATAAGCCCCGTATCTTCGGGCTTAAGTCACACGCGCTGACACGTGCAACTATTTCCGAGAGTAGAGCGAGAACAACAAAGAGAACAGAGTGTCTTTCATCAAAAGTACTGTACAGAGTATGAACGCTATATTAAGACGATAAATAAGAAGGGGGAGTTTTTATTCATACTCTTGCTTGTGAGCAATAGGTTTGACTGAACTTGAAGAAAGTTTTTTAAACGCTGTGCTTTTTAGAGCGTATATGCGCTTGTATTTCACTTTTTTCCGACAGGCCATTTTGGCAACACAACAAAATACGGACTATATTTTGTTATGAATAACTTACATCTTATCATAAACTACACCACACGGTAATGACAAGGAACTGCCTGACGCAAATACAAAAGACGACTAAGATATTTGATATACATGTTGCTGCCACATACAGATAACGTTAACAGTATAATGTAGCAGATTTACAGCAAATATGCAGCCAGGCTAGTACAACGATAATATTCAACTACTAATATAAACAGGACAGATTATAAAATACCTTAATAAGTCGTGTATGCCTTCTGCTTAAAGCTAACAACAGGCTTTGTCCGCATCGCCCGACACAGGATACTTTTGTAATCGCGTTACGACACTTTAATAGCCAACCATTTTACCCTTAAATATCGTCACTTTAAACCATATGGTTTGTTATCATCGTTATGAACAATAACAAAGACACTTTGTGATATAGTATGATTGAAACAGTGGTTTTGATTGGATTAGGATTCACTACCGAACTGTATGCCTAAAACATTCATCCATATAAATATTAAAGTCTAATAACTTACCACACTATTGTACAGAACAAAGGGTATATCTACCGATAATATAATCTATCGTTATATGCTAGCCATTGATCCTAAACACTCCGTGCGGCTAGCCCCGTTAGCTCGGCTAACCAACGTTAACCTTCACAGCGCTGAGAAAAGATCTTACCAGTGAATGCCCTCCTCTTTCAAAACCAGTATCGGGTCACCATGAAGCTGTTTCGAATGGATGGAAATCCCAGAATTAATGCGAACGCGGAATTGGTATAAAATATATTCAGAGATTTCGACGGCCCTTTTGATCCGACCATACGAGAAAGGTTTGAGCAGCAGCCAGCGGGGCCAGATCGAAGTACCTCCCAACCATAGAGCTCTGAGCTCCACCAGCGGCCTCGCTCTCACACCGTCTCCATGACGACAGTTCCGAACTGTACGAGAAAGGGGCGGGGCTTTCTAGATCTGCTGGTTCATGAGAAAATCAGCTGGAAAGAGGAGGGGTGTGATTCTACACAGATGGTCCTGTTTAAAATATGTATTTAAATATTTATGTCAGCGCATTACTACTTATAAAAGGTTACATTGTCTTCGACACAACACGTATATCATTTGTGGGTGTTTCTTCATTTGTTTTCTTTCAGACCTCCATAACCCTTTTACTTTTTCAGAAGTCCCATTTATCACATTGTTTTGGAAAAACAAAGGAAAAAATCAATAAACAATATTCAGTAAAACAACACCAAACAATATCTTATATTATTTTCCTAAAACTAGAGCGCAGCAATGGTGCAGCGAGCGCATCATATTTGTGATGGGAAGTCCGGCTCTTTTCAAAGATGAAGCTGGCTCTTACGGTTCCCAAATGGGTCTTTACTTAGTATCAACTTAGATTTTAGCCCAATCATCAATTGTGAATGCTTTCATTATTTTTAAGCATTTTTATAATGTTTTTTTTAACGTTTTTTAGGCCTTTTTTGTAAAATAAAGGCAAAAGTCTTAACATTTAAGTGATAGTTAACCCAAAAATGAACAGTTTGTCATCATTTACTTACCCTCATGTCATCTCATACCTGTAGAAATTAGAAAGACATTTGTAAGAATGTAAGCAATTTTATATTCTGTGACATCATTGGCTGCCATAAAAGGAACAGTTCAATGGTCAAAGATCTCCAGAACTGTTTATGTTCCTAAAATCTTTAAAATATCCCACTTTTTGTTCAACAGAACAAAACAATATACACAATTTTTTTCTTACTATGGACGTGGATCATGTCACAGATCTGAAAATTGCTAACATTCTTACGAATATATTTCTTTTGAAACAATCTGAGGGTGAGTAAATGATAACAGAGTTTCATTTTTGAGTGAACCATCCCGTTAAGAGGCTGCAGGTTGGCATTTAGACATATTAGATGCCTCAGCTTGGATGGGCTGATGCGATTTCTCCCGCTGCACGGATGGGTGCAATCTTCAATGTTATTGAAATGCAGACAGATGCTGTTTTTTCGCTCTTTTTTTACAACACGCTTACACTTAAATCCGGCACCCCGACTCTTTCTCTCTGTGTATCTGGCCTGCACCACTACACTCGCTTTCATCGGAGCGTGTGATTGGCCGCATGGTGTGCCCATCCAAATAAAGTCCGGCCCCTGACTGCGGCTTGGTCCAATATCCCCGATGGGAGTCGACTCTTCTCGTTCGCCACAAAGAATCGGCTCTTAGATCCGACTCTTTCGCGAACGACACGTCACTAAAAAATGATTTCGGTGCTGAAGTACATATCCAGACCTTTTGCGAGAAAAGCTTCAGCAAAAATGCATTACACAACTGGGGTAAACATTACACTTTTGCCCAGTGACAAATGCTCGTTTGAAGATCCAGTGCATGTGATCGTTAATGGTTTAAATCCGCGACAACGCGTGCAACTGCGCTCAAAGGTCACGGATGACAATGGCCTTGTTTTCCAGGCTTTGGCCACCTACGAGGCGTCCGACAATTGTCAGATTGACCTCACCCGACACCCCTCGCTTGGTGGCAGCTTTACCGGTATCGAACCAATGGGCTTATTCTGGGCTTTGAAAGCTGATACGGAAGCCTGCAAGTTCGCAAAAACAGACGTGACGCGTCCTGTTCTTGTTGACATTGAGGTTTTGAGCAACGATGAAGTTATAGCTCAAGCGACGAACGAGAGACACTGCATGGCCGATGGTGTGCGGAGAGTTCCGGTCACAGAAGGCAGGATCAGAGGAACTTTGTTTCTGCCACCCGCCGGTCAGTTGTGCTTATGCAGTATTAAAGTTGGAAAGTGAAATGTTTCAACGCATTTTATGTATGTTGAACATGTATTAGGACGATTACAACATTTTATTATTTTGCCATTCACAGACTTAAAAGTGTATTTGTCAATGAATGACTTTGGAATTGATGTCCTTTAGTCGTATTCTGTGTCTTTAAGCGCCCCTCTGTGGCGAAACGGGGAAGGTGCAAGTGGCGTATTGTCTACCGTATTTAATACTATAACTTTATGTTGGTTATACACTGGTCAAAATGCAGGGATTGTATTTAGGAATGCCTGTTAAAGTGTAAATAACGGTCATAATGCTTATATGTTTGATTTTCAGGTACAGGACCATTTCCTGGGATTCTGGATACTTCTGTTGTCAGAGGAGCCCCTTTTGAGTTAAGAGCGGCTCTGTTGGCAAAACAAGGGTTTGCGGTGTTTGCCTTGGCCTTCCAGGGATACCAAGACTTACCCAAAAGGGCTGAAAAATTTCACCTTGAATATTTTGAAGAGGGTATAACATTTTTGCGACAACAGCCTGAGGTCAGTATGTACAACGATCGGAAGCTGTAAAGTGATACAAAACCAAATCCCAATCGACATTTACATAATATTTAAATAATCCACGTCAGTCAATTCTAGCACTTCTTTCTCTTTATTCACAGGTAAAAGGCCAAAAAATTGGCCTAATTTCCATCTCAAAAAGTGGAGATCTCGCGTTGTCAATGGCAGCTTTTCTTCCTGGTATATCGGCTACTGTTTGCATCAACGGATGTAACGCCAATACTTTGGTCCCTGTGTACTACAAAGACATGTGCCTTCCACCCCTGCTGTTTGACATTGCGAAAACAAAAATGACACCATCAGGCATGCTAGATATTGGGGATGTTATGCATGACCCCATGTCCAAAGAAGGGCTCCCTAGTGTTATACCCATTGAGTGCAATACTGGTAACTTCATGTTCATAATGTCAGAAGCTGATAGAAATTGGCGAAGTGCGTATTATGCAAGACTAGCATGCGACAGATTGAAAGCACATGGGAAAAATAACTACGAGCTGGTGGCATATGAAAAGGCTGGTCACTTTATTGAGCTGCCCTACATGCCATTTTGTGTTGCAGACTTTCATGGTGTCGCAGGCAAAGTGATTTACTTTGGTGGGGAGCCTAAGGCCCATTCTGAGGCACAGTTGGATGCATGGCCAAAGATTTTGAAGTTTTTCAGAAAACACTTAAGAGCTACTAAACAAAGATCTTTGCTTTAAAAGCAGGAGTATATATGACACTAAAGGGAGGTCAAGACCTGCACCCTTGTTCTATTAAGATTCTGATATTTTCTAATATATTAAATCATTAATAATTAATCAAGTCAGTGTTTGATTTTGTATCATTTACTTCGAATCACTGTTGTCTTTATCATTCATACAAAGTATGGACTTTTATTTTTTTAGTCAATCAGTATGGGTTATCTTAGGTTATCATTTATACTACCTTTATCAATTTGTATACCTAACTAAATCTCATAGAGATTTGTTAAAATACAAACTGGTGTTAGCTTCCTTCCTGTTTTTGCATTCATTCACTCGCTTAAAGTCCATTTTGTTGCACAGCCTCGAGCCTCCTTTTCACAGAAGCCTTGAGGATCTCTTCAATCTTAATAGAGTGAAAATGTGGGTTATATCCTGAATCTTTTTGATTTATCAACATGTTTCTTCTACATGAATGCTGATGAGATTGAGATCCTCTCTTCGCACACCCTCAGCGGTACTTACAGCAGATCTTTTAGAGAGGACTTTGACATCGGCACACTCCAAGGGCCATTGCGTTTAACCTGGACCAGTTAGAGGAGGCTCTTCCTGTTGATTAGGTGTAATAGAATCATTGGGCTGCAATTATTTGCAGTGCCATTGCCCGGTATTCATCTTTGCAAGTTGTGAGATGAATTTTTTAATGAGCAGGCTTGCCTTCTGCTGTTCGGAGTAGAATTGGAGAGAGACAACCGGAATTCTGCTAATGTTGGGACTTTTTTTTTTATTGGAATCAAATGAAAAATAATAGACTTTAAAATCCCATGAGCCAATTTTTTTATACACAATTGAAATTTTTTTTATTTTATTTTTTATAATTCATTTCAATTTATTTATCGAGCGCTTTTCACAATGTGCATTCGGAAAAGCAGCTTTACAGAAGCAAATAAGAAAAACACAGCACAGTGCATGGTGTTTATAGTACAAGCAAGATTCCATTCCATTCCATTCTCTACTGCTTATCCGAACTACCTCGGGTCACGGGGAGCCTGCGCCTATCTCAGGAGTCATCGGGCATCAAGGCAGGATACACCCTGACAAGCAAGATCATTCTAATAAATAATATCAAATAAATAAATAAATAGATGCAGTCTTTCGGTGAGCAAGCCAACACTGCCCTGCCGTGGCGAGGAAACCAAACGCCAATGATTGATTAATGGAAAAAAAAGAACCTCGGGAGAAACCAGGCTCAGCTCGGAGGACCAGATCTCCTCTGACATGTCATAGCTGCACTCAGTGACTCCGACCAAAAGCCACCGAGCAACATCCATGAAGAAGAGGGAGAGCCTAAGGGATGTCTTAGAGAGGCAGAGTCCCTCAGAAGTAAAGATGGGCAGAGGCTCTCCAATCTGTGAAAGAGTGCCTAAAAAGATTGTGGAATACTTTAAAAACTACTATTTTCAATGTCAAATTGCAAAGGCTTTGGAAATCTCATCTTCCACAGTGCATAACATCATCAAAAGACAAAGAGAAACAGGAGAAATCTCTGTGCGAGTGTGCGTAAGGGAAAAAGCAGAGACCTTTGTTGGATACCTGGGGTCTTCAAGCCCTCAGACAACACAACAGCACTCATCAGCATGATTCTGTGATTGACATTACTATAAGGGCCCAGGAATACTTGGTCCAGAAGCTCCCTGTGTCCTGTGGGCCAAGGCTCATTTAAAATGGACTGTTTTGAAGTGGAAAAGTGCTTTATGGTCAGACCTACAAGTCAAAATTGGACATTCTTGTTGGAAATCATGGACGCTTTGGCTAAAGGCTAAAGAGAAGGCAGACCTTCCAGTGTATTATCAGTGTTCAGTTTTAAAGCCAGCATCTCTGATAGTGTGTGGGTGCATAAGTGCATACAGTATGGGCAGCTTGCATGTTTTGGAAGGCACTAGGAATGCTTCATAAAGGTTCATAAAGGTTTCAGATAGCGTCTATTGCAGGAAAGGCCTTGAGTATTTCAGCAGGACAATGCAAAACCACATACTTCAGCTATTACAAGAGCATTGCTTCGTAGTAAAAGAGTCCGGGTGCTGAATTGGCCTACCTGGAGTCCATAACTATCACCTATTGAGAACATTAGCCGCATCTTTAAATGAAAAACATGTCCACGAACTCTTCAGCAACTGGAAACCTATGTCAGGCAAGAATCGGACTTAAATTCCAGCACCAAAACTACAAAAACTCATAACCTCACTGTCCAGATGTCTTCAAACTGTTTTGGAAAGAAGAGGAGATGCTGCTTCACCATAAACATTCCCCTGTGCCGACTTCTTGGTGACCTGTAGCAGGAATCCATTTTAAACCAGCTCCTTTTGTGCATATAATTGTAAACGTTTTTACATTTGTTGTGTTCTCTATGTTCTATTGTAAATAAAACGTTGTCTCATGTGATTTGAAAGTTTTCATTTTATTCAAAATTAAAAATGGCCCCAACATTTCTGGAATTCTTTTACCAGTTGTACAGTACAGATATTTTGAATTATTAAGGCAATAATAACCTGTAATGCTAGACTTGGTTCAAAAACAAAATGCATAAGCTTCCCTAGTCAAACACTCTACTCATTGTCGCCTAAACCAGCCACCCGAGTCACGGTCTGTTCTTCCAACAGAAAAGAGATACCGCAGGATCAGAACCCGCACCAGCAGACTACGTGACAGCTTCTTTCCCCAAGCAGTCAGACTCTTAAACTCTTGACTATCACAATCCACTCATTAGCACTTCACTCCATCACCCACTAGCACGCACAACTTTATACATTGTCTGTAATACACAATACATATCAATAACTGCACACTACGGACATTGTGTGTACATTCGCTGCTATTTATTTAGTTATTTGTAAATTATGTGTCATTATCCTGTGTACACTACGCTCATTGTGTACATTTGCTGCTGTGTATGATTTTTTTATTTATATTACGTGTCATTTGTTGTATTCTGGTGTTAAACTTGTACAGAAATGTTTACTGCGAATATGTGTACAAGAAATGTCTGTCATATTGCCATGTTGGTTGGAACTGCACCCAAGTTTTTCACCTACTGTTGCACCTGTGTATATGGTTGAGTGAAAATAAAGGGATTTGATTTTTAATTTTGATAAATCCTACATATGCGTTCAAACGCCACCTAGTGTACAACAATGGTAATACATCAAAACCTTTCCACACAACAGGCAATGTAGTCTACAGTAATGTTAATTCGCGTAATACATGTATAATAGCACAAAAATTATGTCATAAACCATCTCCAGTTTATTGAATATACAGATCATAATTAATTATCCAGTATCCTGTAAATCAGAAAAAGCAATATTGTGGGGAATAAGAAAAATAGATGAGGGTTGCTTGAAAGCTCTTTCAATAGGGACTATAAATAGCATTTTATGTGAGCTACAGAGCTCGGTCTTCAAATGAAGAAATTCGGGTCCCGTTGGGCAATGCTGTTCACATGTCAAAATGTATTAGGCTGAAAACTCTCTTAGTGAGCAAAATATGCTAACGTGAGAATAATGTTGCCCATATGAAATATACAAATATTTTTAAACTGGCAGTATTATATAAAACAGAGAATATTATTTGATGGAGACAATAAGGCCACAACACAAACGTTTTTAATAAACATTACAAATTGCCAAAAATTCCTATTGTTCAAGACGCATTAATAGAGTCAAATGCTTTCATACAATCTAAAATGCTAATTAAATAAAAACCGAATGCTTTTTAAAATGATCTGTTTTGCAGATACCACACTGTACTCTCTTGTAGGTCTCTCTATTGCTGAAATATTATCAGTCTACACATAAATGTGTAAAATTGTGTTAATATTAGTTCAAACATAAATAACTTTAAATAGTGCATGTCCATAAATTAAAGGTGTTAAAAAATTACAGTGCTATGGCTGTTTAGGACGTATACTCAGCTTTTATGTATATGTCACTGTATTTGTCAGTAATAATTTACTGCTTGTGCAAAAGAAAGCTTTCTGTATAATTGTTTATGTGCGTTTAAGCTTTAAAGAAAACAATGGTAGAATGTTGAATGAACAACCTTGCTTTTGTATAGTGTATGCACAGGAAAATGTGCTGTATACTTCATACAATCTATCGAAATTCCTCACGGGATGTCTAAATTCTCCTCCAGCCACAAAGAACGCAGCACAAGAAAACATCAAGTAAACAAAAGCAGACCATGAACTAATTGAAAGCAGGTCTGCTATGTGTACCTTTGCTGTTATTAAGGTTTGCAAAGTTAAGCTCTCTGACATGTTGAGGATGGAAAGACAATCCCAAATTGTGCAATTTACGGATGTAAATTTGAAGCTCAACTAGCGTTTTGCGGTAGCAATACAAAGGTCATGGGTTCGGATTCCAAGCAAGAAAGGTATAGCCTACATGCGGATTTATTGTCAGTCGCTTTGGATAAATCGTTCGCCTTATCCATATAAATTTAAATGAGAACCGCATAATTATGACAAATGTCATTAACCCTCATTAATATTAACGGATAGCACGAATGGCGTTTAAAAGGTGAAGGGATTTTTAATAGCCTTATGACACGCGCCTTTTACTCGCATTAAATCGTGCAATCCAAAGCGCGTGTTTAGAGCACGAGCTCGCCAAACAAGCTATCGTTACTCATTTCAGATTAACGCTACTGGTTCGATTTCTCACGGTCGTCTCGGAGACGGACACCGTGACGTCTTATTTCGAGCGCCCACCTTTCATTGGAATCACTCTCAATGATGCCCGATTGTCACTAAAAACCCAGCGGGGTGCCTGGGGTCGGCACACACTGACATGACACGAAACGTGGGTTCAGTTTCTCGGAAAAATCTTTTTGTCTCAGAATTCAAGCAATTCTGACTAAAACTATTCACCGAAAATGGTATCAAACGGGTATGTTGGTCATTTCTCTGTAATATAGTCGCTGTGGTTTATCGAACACATTTGTATATGCTTTGTTTGGCATATAGTTACGCATTGTAGTGGCCGATTAATCTCAAAATGTTGAATATTGTTTCATATCATTTGACATCGCAGCACTGTAAAGAAGTTCGGTTACGCGACATGTGAACGTTTCTCAATAACATATTGCCGTCATTGCCATATCGCTCAGCATCAATGACATGCTCTAGTCTACACAACGCGATATGTGCTGTGAAAACCTCCTTGTGTATTACGCAATTTTGGACATATATTCGAGCTCAAATGCAAACGTTTCACGGTAATTACGGGTAAGTGGGAAAACTCGGGAGACGCGTGTGATAGAAATGATGATGGACGCAACATCTTAACGCTCTATACGCCACGCCGCGCAAGCACGGATCTGAAGAATCATAGCATTGCCTTAGAAATGAATGATGATGGAAGCGGACAACGCGGAGAGCTGGGTTTCTCTCTCGGAAAACGGAAGCACACGTTTTAACGTCTCGGATCTGGGTTTCCGAAACGCATCGTCCTCGGTGGGTCTGTGGGGTGATGCTCAAGATAAAGAGGTGAAAAGACTGGATGAGATTCTTCACGCGCAGGAGAGAGCATACAGAGATTTCACCATCACCATTCAAGTTTTCATTCTGATCGGCTCCCTTTTAGGTAAGTATACATACCAAACAAATAAAGGGGATTGTATGGATGTACATGTTTTTCAAAATGTCAAAGAATGACGATTTAAACGATGATTGTGAATGCGAGATCAAAATCACACGTGTGCCCATTTTACCAGATGCCACAGTATGTGTGATCGGATTAAGTGACAGATGAGAAATTGTAAACAAAGGCTGTTACATATTGAGCATTCATTTATGCACAGGTGCTGTAATTAGTCATGGTACAGCAAATCTTTCCCTTTTCAATATATAAGACATCTAAATATATTTTTGGGACTCAACTGAAAAAAAGATGGAGATGTCATTTCAGATGGTTTAAAGAATGTGCTTTTGACACTGAATAAACAAAAAAATGCCAAATTTCAAATATTGCATTGACGGGCATCCCAAATCCAAATATGTGTCAGGATGGCAGTACTAATTCTTTCGGATTGCACCACCATGATTATCACATCCCGAACCAAATCACCGCGTGTCAAGACAGATCCATTTGAATGGGATGCTGCCAGGACATTCATGTTTACTGGTGATAACTGATCACAGAGACGTGCTTGCTCAATCCGTATGTCCTTAAAAAATGTCTTTGGCGCCTGATAGCTCATCACTCTAAACAGTGATGCATGGGGTAAAACATTATTCTTTCCCTTGGTATATAGCTAAAACTGTAGAAGACAACCTGCTATTGTATCTCCTCAAACACAATGTAATCAAAGCAAACCAATCAATAAAAAGTGAATGAATAGAAATAGAATATCGGCTAGTTTAAAAGTGATAAATTCATTGTTGAGAAACATATGAGGTTAAGATTTAAGTATTGATTTTAGTAGATTCTAGTGATTTCTCCATACTATATCTGAAGAATGAGGCAAGTTCTTTAAGACTCAAACAAATGAGCCATCACATGACCGATTAGCCAACAGAAACCTTGGAATAATACTGGTAATCTGATGACCAGCCACTGCTTTGGATCAAGGCTCAGTAGACTATTGAAACAGATTCGAATGCATGTTTTTAGATTTTAAATATGTTTGGGACGTGGACATATCCAGTGGTATAACATGCATCATGGAGAAATGTATTAACTACCCACATAAACATAACACATAAAAAATGCACACATTAAAACATAAGATATTTGCTACGTTCTTCACTTATGATAATTAGAAGATATATGAACAGCCGCTACAATACAGCTCAATACAAATCTCTTTAATACCTTTGAAGCAAACAGGTTCCATTGGCGTTTCCTCTTTTCAATATCCAAACAGGTTAAAAGACTTGGGCGATCCACTAATGGACCCCTTTAATCTCTAAACACTACTGATAGCCACAAAAATACTAGAGACCTATGTGAACGACTGGACAATCGCCCAACACTGTAAGCGTGCACTCCGATGTCACCAGGGTAATAACACAAAGCCAGCAACAGATGGATGTTTCTTTGGTTTGCTATTTCATGTGCATGGTAATGGGAAAAGATGAAAGGCAGACCTCATGAAATCGTGTCAGGTATAATAGTGCTGGGTGGAGAACACCTATCCCCTAAGTTCTCTGTTCACATCAACGTCTAGGGAGAGAAACGTCTCAAATTCCCTTTCAGCTCAGGCGGTGTGAATTCCATGATATCCTTGCAAAGTAAATTCTTTAATGCAAATAATTTAGTAGATTTCCACTTGGAAATGTCATGAGTCCTTTATGGTTGGCTACATGCAAAGTGGTTCTGCAAGCTCTTTAGTGATTTATCTATAGCATGAGGAATGTCAGCTACCTGTGGTGATGCTTTTGAAACGCTTATCAATGACAGTGGCTATAGCCGCCAGCAGTGGCGTACTGAACCGACATACACTTGGAAAGCCTTTATAGGACATAGATCATTATAAAACATAATGCCAAATGCTTAAGGATGTGATGTGACTGTGAAGTAGCCAAGAAGGGTTTCAGATTTAGGCGAAATGGATTTTTTCAGTGACTGCGAGTCTGCGTCTCACTGTGCTCTCACACTGAGACAGATCATTCAGACAAACAGCTCAATCACAACTGAACCATCAGCTATAAGTGCTGCAAGCATGGACATCTGCTTCTTAAATTGATCAAAGAGCGAAAATAAAAAGCCACACATAGATATTAGAAACTATTTCGAATAAATGGATATGCATGACCATTTATGTGGGCTTATATAACACGATATTTGATCTATTCTGAGAACTACAGACAACATTTCTCCAAAATTTCAAAGGAAAAAATTGAGAATTTTTTTATTTGGAAGTAAAATAATAAGAAAACAGAAATTGTCAAAACAACAAAAAAGATGAATTTTTTGCAGAACTTGAATACAAGAAAACAAGTTCATATTCATGTTTAAACAAATCAACATACTTGTCATTTTCACACCAACACTTTGGACACTTTTATCCAAAACAACATAAAAACATCACACAAATCTGATTACAAGGGCCAAAAACCCTCAATACAACTAGAGAAGACATTAATTCTCTCTATTTTTTTCCAGAACTTAATTTCTCACAGTAGATGTGTCTTCATGACTTCAGCTGTCTGTTGGAGGTTGTGATTTCTTATGCAGATCATCAGGAGGTGTAAAGGCTTGTTTGTCTTTCAGAATAGCATGAGATTGAGTTTTTTTTGCCATTTAGAAGTCAAAGAGATTGTGACTCTTGTGTTTTCCCCCCCTCACGCTAGCTTGCAACCCTCAGGTATCCATTGTCATGGTAACTAAGATGGAGGCTATTCGTGGCCGTCCAATTCTTAAATGAATTCATTAGTGTCCCTTTTGTTGCTTGACCCATGCTGGCGAATCATTAACCTTATCTCTTTCTCTCCTCACCCAAAGGCAATTCTGCAGTGCTATGGTGCACCTATTACACCAACGTTTTCAAGTCCGTCACAAACCTCTTCATCAAAAACCTGGCCTGCTCTGGCATATGTGCGGGGTTGGTGTGCATACCCGTTCGACATAGCTGTGAGTGCCATGAGCCCCCTGTGCTGTATGTGGGTCCACACGCTCCTATTCTGCAAAGCTGTAAAATTCCTACACAGGCTTTTATGCTCCGTCACTGTGCTGAACTTCGCTGTCATCGCCCTGGACAGGTAAGCAGATCTTTCTAACGAATTCATCTTTTGCTCGATACTAATGGGGCAACGTTTCAAATTGACCTCAATCAAACAATTAGGAGTCTCAGACAAACAATAACAGAATTAGACAGTTACTGATCGCTTAAAAAAATGGGGAAAATCCTCTTAGTGTGCTGTTCAGAACCACAGTTCTACTCAACCCCTGGGCGCCAGCTGTTTCGCAAGCTACTGCTTCCATAGCAACATACGCTGGCAGAACCCTTTATCAATTCATTGAATAATTTATTGTGCTTTGCACAGAAGCCATTCTTGCCGTCAAAAATCTTCACTTGACGAACACATGCAGACACACTCTACAGGCACACATTGCTTCACATGTACAAAGAATATTAACATGATGATATTCATGTCACATACAATGAAACATTATCATACTCCATTATCATGATATCCATATCTCACACTTTTCATTCATTCTTTTCTAAAGTTTTCTGTTTTAGAATTAATTGTTATTAATTGTTACTGTTTTAGAATTATTGGAGTTCTCTGTTGCGTTGAATTTTTAGTAAACTTTGTCTGTTGTTTCTCCTAAAATTGCTCAGATGAAATCAAAATAGAAATAAATAAAATCCATCCATCCATTTTCTTCCGCTTATCTGGGGCCGGGTCCCGGGGGCAGCAATCTAAGCAGGGATGCCCAGACTTCCCTCTCCCTAGACACTTGCCAGCCGGGAGACATAGTCCCTCCAGCGTCTCCTAGGTCTTCCCCGGGGTCTTCTCCCTGTGGGACATGCCCGGAACACCTTCCAGGGAAGGCGTCCAGGGGGCATCCGGAAAAGATGCCCAAGCCACCTCAGCTGGCCCCTCTCGATGTGGAGGAGCAGCGGATCTACTCTGAGCTCCTCCCGAGTGACCGAGCTTCTCACCCTATCTCTAAGGGATCGCCCAGCCACCCTGCGGAGAAAGCTCATTTCCGCCGCCTGTATCCGGGATCTTGTCCTTTCGGTCATGACCCAACAGCTCATGACCATAGGTGAGAGTAGGAACGTAGATTGACCGGTAAATCGAGAGCTTCGCCTTGCGGCTCAGCTCTTTCTTCACCACGACAGACCGGTACAGCGACCGCATTACTGCAGAAGCTGCACCGATCCGTCTGTCAATCTCCCGTTCCATCCTTCCCTCACTCGTGAACAAGACCCCCAGATACTTGAACTCCTCCACTTGAGGCAGGGACTCTCCACCTACCTGAAGTGGGCAAGCCACCCTTTTCCGACTGAGAACCATGGCCTCAGATTTGGAGGTGCTGATTCTCATACCAGCCGCTTCACACTCGGCTGCAAACCGTCCCAGTGCATGTTGAAGGTCCTGGTCTGATGGGGCCAGCATGACGACATCATCTGCAAAGAGCAGAGGTGAAATCATGTGGTCCCCAAACCCGACGGCCTCCGGCCCCTGGCTGCGCCTAGAAATTCTGTCCATAAAAATTATGAACAGAACCGGCGACAAAGGGCAGCCCTGCCGGAGTCCAACATGCACCGGAAACAAGTCTGACTTACTGCCGGCAATGCGAGCCAAGCTCCTGCTCCGGTCGTACAGGGACCGGATAGCCCTTAGCAAAGGGTCCCGAATCCCATACTCCCGGAGCACCCTCAACAAGATGTCGCGAGGGACACAGTCGAATGCCTTCTCCAAATCCACAAAACACATGTGGATTGGTTGGGCAAACTCCCATGAACCCTCCAGCACCCTGGAGAGGGTATAGAGCTGGTCCAGTGTTCCACGACCGGGACGAAAACCACATTGTTCCTCCTGGATCCGAGGTTCTACCATCGGTCGGATTCTCCTCTCCAGTACCCTGGCATAGACTTTCCCGGGGAGGCTGAGAAGTGTGATCCCCGATAGTTGGAGGACATCCTCCGGTCCCCCTTCTTAAAAAGAGGGACCACCACTCCGGTCTGCCAGTCCAAGGGCACAGTCCCCGAGCCACGCGGTGCTGCAGAGGCGTGTCAGCCAAGACAGCCTCACAACATCCAGAGACTTGAGGTACTCAGGGCGGATCTCATCCACCCCTGGTGCCCTGCCACCGAGGAGTTTCTTGACCACCTCGGTGACTTCAGCCCGGGTGATGGACGAGTGCGCCTCCGAGCCCTCAGCCTCTTCCTCCTCTATGGAGGACGTGACGGCGGGGTTGAGGAGATCCTCGAAGTATTCCTTCCACCGCCCGATGATATCTCCGGTCGAGGTCCACTGTAAACAGCGTTGGTAGGGCACTGCTTCCCCCTCCTGAGGCGCCGGACGGTTTGCCAGAATCTCTTCGAGGCCGACCGATAGTCTTTCTCCATGGCCCTCACCAAACTCCTCCCAGGCCCGAGTTTTCGCCTCCCCAACCACCCGGGCTGCAGTCCGCTTGGCCTGTTGGTACCTGTCAGCTGCCTTGGGAGTCCCACAAGCCAGCCAGGCCCGATAGGACTCCTTCTTCAGCTTTACGGCATCCCTTACTTCCGGTGTCCACCACCGGGTTCGGGGATTGCCGCCTCGACAGCCACCGGAGACCTTATGGCCACAGCTCCGAGTGGCCGTGTTGACAATGGAGGGGGAGAACATGGTCCACTCGGACTCAATATCTCCAGACTCCCTCGGGATCTGGTCGAAGCTCTGCCGGAGGTGGAAGTTGAAGATCTCTCTGACAGGGGATTTGGCCAAACGTTCCCAACAGACCCTCACAGTACGTTTGGGTCTGCCGAGTCTGTCCAGCTTCCTCCCCCGCCATAGGATCCAACTCACCACCAGGTGGTGATCAGTTGACAGCTCCGCCCCTCTCTTCACCCGAGTGTCCAAGACATACAGCCGTACGTCAGATGAAACAACCACAAAGTCGATCATCGACCTCCGCCCAAGGGTGTCCTGGTGCCATGTGCACTGATGGACACTCTTATGCTTGAACATGGTGTTCTTTATGGCCAATCTGTAACTAGCACAGAAGTCCAATAACTGAACACCACTCGGGTTCATACAGGGGGGCAGTTCCTCCCAATCACGCCCCTCCAGGTGTCACTGTCGTTGCCCACGTGGGCGTTGAAGTCCCCCAGCAGAACGACGGAGTCCCCAGTCGGGGCGCTTTCCAGCACCCCTCCCAGAGTCTCCAAGAAGGCCGGCTACTCTACACTGCCGTTTGGCCCAAAGGCACACACGACAGTGAGAGACCTATCCCCGACCCGAAGGCTCAGGGAAGCGACCCTCTCGTTCACCGGGGTAAACTCCAACACATGGGGGGTGAGCTGGGGGGCTATAAGCAAACCCACACCAGCCCGCCGCCTTTCACCATGGGCAACTCCAGAGTGGTGAAGAGTCCATCCTCCCTCGAGGAGTGTGGTTCCAGAGCTCAAAGTGTGCGTAGAGGTGATCCCGACTATCTCTAGTCGGAATCTCTGAACCTCACGCACAATCTCAGGCTCCTTCCCCGTCAGAGAGGTGACGTTCCATGTCCCTAGAGCTAGATTCCGCGCCCAGGGATCGGGTTGTCGAGGCCCCCGCCTTCGACTGCCGCCCGATCCACTTTGCACCGGCCCCTTACGGTCCCTCCTGCAGGTGGTGGGTCCACGGGAGGATATATAAATAAAATCATTTTTTTAAATAAAGTAATTAAAAATTTCTACTATCAACGGAGATTGTGGTCTAGTGGGTTAAACCACTGAACTGGTAAATCAAAAGGTTGCTGGTTCGATCCCAGCAGCCACCACCAGTGTATCCTTGAGCAAGACACTTTACTCCATGTTGCTCCAGGGGGATTGTCCCTGTAATAAGTGCACTGTAAGTCTCTTTGGATAAAAGTGTCTGCCAAATGACTAAATGTAAATGTTAAATGTAACTTTGTCTCAGATGTTTCTTCTAAAATTCATTGGAAGAAATAAAAAAACTAAAAAAATATTTTATTAATAACTGTTTAAAAAATAAATAAACTCTTTTTTTATAAAAAGAATGAATAAAAACGATACTTAATTAATTTAAATATTATGAATATATGAATAAACATAGATTTTTAATAATTTATAAAATAATTAAGATTCGTGGCCCATTACATGAATGTAGAATGTACTGTAGTAAAATATCTGGACTTTGGTTAGTGTTGATGAGAAATGCAAATCTGAGTTCAATGTGTATGATACTACTTAGATCTTATAATAGTCTGAGACCCTTAGGTTTCCATTTGCTCTCAATTTAATATTTTTAAGGCATTTAATCAAGTTTCATGTGATTTTTCTTTCTTATGGAAATGTAAACAAAGCTGAATCTGCATTTACATACTAACATTACTTTCCTTCTCATCAAATTTCAGGTACTACTCTGTTTTATATCCGCTGGAGAGAAAGATATCAAATGCCAAATCCATGAATCTGGTCATCTACATCTGGGCGCATGCAGTAGTTGCCAGTGTCCCTGTATTTGCCATCAGCAACGTGGCTGATATCTATGCCACCTCTTCTTGCTCCGACAGCCAGTCGCTGGGACATCTGGTTTACATGGTCACTTACAACATCACCACACTTATTTTACCACTAGCAGTGGTGTTTGTAGCCATGGTCTTAATCCGACGCGCACTGAGCACCAGCCAGAAGAAGAAAGTTATCATAGCTGCGTTGCGGACCCCTCAAAACAGCATTTCTATCCCGTATGTGTCTCAGCGTGAGGCTGAACTCCACGTCACTCTGTTGTCCATCGTGCTTGTATTTGTACTCTGTAGCGCCCCCTACGCTGCCCTGGTGGTATATCGTGCAGTTCTCGGAGCCGCAAAAACCTCATCTTGGTTACAGTTAACTGCTCTGTGGCTGCCAAAGATCTCTCTCCTCACCAACCCACTGTTTCTCCTCACAGTTAACCGCTCGGTGCGGCGCTGTCTTCTCGACCTGATGGCAAGCCTCCAGCGTCGCTACAGCCGAAGGAACATGGTCAGCTCCGGGGGTCTGGGAGAAGTTGGGGTGCTGGGGGGTGAAACCGTCGCTCGCTCAGGTAGTCAGCTACTGGAGATGTTCAACATCGGCCAACAGCAGATCTTCAGGCCGAATGAGGACGAAGAAGATGAGAATGAAATTTCCTCAGTGGCCAACTTTCAGCCCAAAGATGAAGTACAGATTGCAACCGGCAGGGCAGGAGGGGCGCTGGGAGAGTTACGTAAACAGCAGTCCGGGGATGGGGTTCGAGAGGAGGGTTTGACGTTACCAAAACATTCCCCTGTTCAGTCTTGTGCCTACTCCTCTTCCCAAGTCGCTCCTGCGACGCCCACAGACCCGGACGATACAACCCAGTTTGGTTTTGGCCCGTTTGAGCTGCCTCCACAATGGCTGCCTGAAACCAGGAACAGTAAGAAAAGATTACTGCCCCCGTTGGGGAATACACCGGAGGAGCTGATCCAGACCAAGCAGCCCAGAGTGAGACCTGAAAGACGCATTAGTAGAAACAATAAAGTTAGTACCTTTCCTAATGTAGACGCATGAAAAGTACATGATTAAACTTATTTTGGACCAAATCGTGACAAGCCGAGAAGAAACACAGTCTCCGTTTTATACTAAAAGAGATCATTTTTAGTATTTTTTGGAGAGAAACGGTAGGATTTTGTTCTTGCTTTCATCTGTTTGGGTTTATTAATACACTGCCAAACAACTTAACTGACAGATATTAGCCCTGCACAGGAAATGCTAGAAACAACCATACAGTAGGCATGAATTATAACATTTAATATTGCAATGGTGAATAAAATGAATCCCAAGGTCATGCTGTGTTGAATTTGTTTTTAGTGAAAACACTTTTTTATATAAACGTAGCATGTGGGTCGAATAAATGATGCACTGTATGTATTCAATTTCCAGTCAGTAGTGTAACGGACGATATTTGTGTGGTGAAAGAATATAACCCTTATTGAAAGAACTGTATGTGTCAGTTAGGATGAAGTCTTGATTTATTTGTTTCCACAGAAGTATAAAAGGCTTTAAACCTTTATATTTTAACTGGAGAGTGAAAGAGGCCATATTATTTGTATTTGCAAGGTGCACAAAACGGCCAGAGCATTCTTTAATGGCACATTACCACAGATTCATAAGCAGTTATTACGTTACGTGCATCACATTATTATCCGATCAATCTATTAGACCCACAAATATACAAATGTGAACATTAACCCAGAGTTAATATACAGTGGGAAACTGACATGAATGCCCTGGATTAATGGAATAAACCCAGGGTATAGAATGAACAGTGAACATTAGACAAGATTGTGTTTACACACTGTTAAGAGTGACCTAATGTTAGAAGTTTGTGAAAGACTGTTATTTTAATGGAAGTGGAATGAGTGAACTTTGATCACATTCTCACTAATCTGTGATGATAAGATCGTATCCCTATCAGAAACATCACAGCTGCTATGTAAAGCCTAAGATCTGCAAATGAGGATATGGTATGTCGGGAAATAGGATGCATTTATTATTTAACATCTGTTTGAAAGCCCTATTTCAGTTTAATCATTTGGTCAGTTGTCTTTGAGATACTGATGTTTGCCGAAGTCTATAGCTCTCTTTGTCAGGCAACATTGAGGTCATTTGAAGAGTAGGTGTTAAATATACATGTTGTTGCTAACAGGATTTTGATTTGTTAGGGTTTTATTGTTTTATTATTTCTTTATACTACTAAGTTTTCATCATGTACTTTCTTGAAAAAACAAGTACTTTTTCAGTTCATTTATACATATTTAACTGGTCTCTCCTACGTTTACAAGTTATTTGGAAGATTATGTTATATCTGTCCAGTGCATTTACAGTAAATTAATATGGATTTAATTACATTTATGCATATGGCAGACCCTTTTATCCAAAGCGACTTACATAGCATTATCCTATACATTTATACATAGGTATTTGCAATCCTCTGGGATTGAACCCACAACCTTGCGTTGTTAACGCAATGCTCTTACCACTGGGCTACAGGAAAGCATATTATTAATGAAAAAACAATATTTATAACAATATACCTTCCATATATAAGAATACTCAGTCTCCAAAGTGCTTCGAAAGGGAGGGGCGGAGTAAGATGCCGCTAAAATTACACAATGGTCCTATTGTAAGTATTATCCTACTTTAAATTAACCTTTGAGTACACAAATTAGTGTACAACTGCATTTTCTATAAAGTGCATACATTATAAGAAGAATAAAAGTAGACTGAAAGTATACTTTTTCATTTGTTTAAGACGTATATAGCACGTATTGAATGTTTTTGTGAGGGAATCCAAAACTATTAAGTGAAATTGGTTCTTTAAATCTTGTGAGTGACGTATTTTCCAAATTGAGTATATAAGTATGTCTGCCCTCACTAAATGCTTACAAAAAAAACAATGTTTTTCTGTTGAGTGTAAAGCCAAAGATTAAGCACTTGCATGTGACTGCAGCTGAAGAAGAAACGTTTGTTGTTCCTAAAGAGTTTTTTTTCCATATACCGGTTTTAGTTTCATTCATTCAAATGTCTTGGTGGATTTTGAAATACTTCCTATTTGTTTAATGTGTTTTCAAACCTCCCTCATCCATCTGTTTTAACAGAAAAAACATGCTTTTAATTATAAAAACAAATTGTAAGTCATACCACAGTCAAGTAATGGCATTTCCACATAGCCTCCTTAAATTTGCGGTATTAACATGTTTTGATGCCCCTTGTGTCACTTGTAACAAATGTAAATTCTTTGTTATGGTCAGTGAACTTCACGATTAAATCGCTGGAATGGATCTCTAGTTCTCTACACCACAGCCGGTATGTGCAATTACGGCTTGACAGAGTGCTTTGTGCGTGAATATAGAAAAAGGTCAAGAATTTATTTTTTGAATGTTATGTGGAAAGTGAGTTCCTGCATTTAATTGGCACTTTTAACATTTCCTAAACATTAGTTAGTTGTCTTATACAAGCAGGGGTTCACTCTCAAGTTTTAGGTAAACTAAATCCCTCTAAACTGGAGGCACAGGTTTATTTGATAAGAGGGGTTGCCTAGCAACAGATAACCCAGTTGATTTAAAGCCCCTGACATGCATAAAAGCCGACTAGATTGGAAGAGATGTTTCTGGCTTTTTGTTGCATTCAGCCAAAGGGTTTCATTAACCATCTTGAATAATTTTGTCTCTGATGTCAACCTGATGTAAAACCTGAGCATCTCCTCAGGAGGCTGGTCAATCTTTGGTATATTCTGGGGTATAATTTGTGCTTCTATTTGTGCATACAACAGTTTCATATATACAAACACTCAAAATGTTATTCCAATGTATGTTCTAAAATGACATGGTTATAGCTTAAATTTTTTAAATGCTTTTGTATATAAGATGTTCATGTGCCGGTTACTAATAACTTACTATATTAAACCAGTTTATGCAAAGTAGTTTATATCTATATGTTTAGAAATTCCCTTCCATAATGCATGGCTGGCTGCTATAATCAACCAGCCAGCATGTCAAGGTCAAGCTCAATTCTGACAACCATACATTTTTTGTATTAGAATGACTTTTGCAGCTGTCTAGAATGTTATGATTAAAACAATGACCAGCTGTGGTCCAGTCCTGAGGATATTAGCTCTTTTCAAGAGGATTCAGAAGCTAAATTTTCCACATCTGATGCAAACCCACAGCTGCAGAAACATGGACAATCGCTTCCCATTGAGTCAGTTCAGCCCCTCTGAATTCTGACAACCCACCAGCATCCTTCTACATGATGAATATGCTCTCCTTGAAAGGTAACAGCAAGCAGTGTCATCACATCTCAAGTATCTTGATCCAAAGACACAACTGCACTGACAAACAGGGAGCTCTTATCAAACAAGCATATAAAATGAAGATCCAGTATATGTAGAATGCTAAGGAATTGGTTTAGTATGCAGTACTATTGAAGTATATAACTGTATCTGCACAAACTTAAAGCATTTAATCGATTTGCTCTCATATTTTGCTCTTGCTTTCCTGTAGCTCAGTGGTAAGAGCAATACGTTAACAACTCAAGGTTGTGGCTTCGATCCCAGGGGATTGCAGATACCTATGTATAAATGTATAGGTTAAAGCAATGTAAGTCGCTTTGGATAAAAGCGTCTGCCAAATGCATAAATGTAAATGTCTCATCCTGTCTGCGTACTCAAGCCACATGTGCCGTCTGAGCATCCTCAACTAATGGTCCTCATAATACACTTCTGTGTTGAGAGACACATGAAAACCAAAGCCCATCTCATCAAAGAGGAGCCGGTGGATAGTATATCATCTGCATATTTCCAACGAGTGAAAATGTACTTGTAAATTTGCGGGTTTTAGGATAGAAGCAGGAGAGTATGAAGACTGCACTATAGTCTACTGTGTCTGTTGTCAGAAATACAAACACTATTATTCTTGTGATTATAGTGTTCTGAAAAATTACCATCTCCCTATAATTGCTCTTCAACCAGTCATGAATGTTAGGTAAACACTATTATCCCGGGCAAATGGATGACCCTGGATTGTGTTGTATATTGTGTTCCCTCTTTCGGCCATAAATCAACAAGGCGGTTGAAATAATACACATCATGAAGCTGAAATATATCAGGTATTCAACAGTAATGGCATAATTTCCAAGCTTAATGAGGTGCTAGTGCAAATAGCACACATTGGACATAGCATCTGCAAACTGTACATTGTAATAAACAATAGGTTAACCCTGTAAATAACACATCTTTACACTCTTTTAAAAATAAAAACATGTTGTTTTTGTACATATTTTTTCACTTTTTGTATGTAGTGCATTATTTTTTTATTTAATTCGTAATTTTTTATCTTAATGTATATTTGCACCATTTGATTCCCAGTATACACATGAAAAGTTCATTGGAACTCGGTTTAAAAAAATGTATGGTGCATTTCAATTCATTTCAATCAAACTCCAGTTGAGTAATAATAACTAAACAAAAAATACAGCTAAGTAACACACTACACACATGATAACATTCTAAAAACTTGATCTGTTTTTGCAAAAAACACTTGACATATTGATACAATATATAAATTAAATAATTTATTGCATGTATAAAATGTCGTATGGCATTAGGCATTTTTCAAACGAATAAATGAGAAATAATAATTTTAATGTTTCAAAGAGCTAATTGATCAAAATGAATACTTATTTTTTCAAGCAACACTTCGAGATCTATTCACCAGACACCTTTCTCTTGGGAAAAAATTGAGCGAATGTAGATTTTGCTACATTGTTTTAAACTGAATAACATTTAAAAAAATTAACATTTAAATTGTATTTGAGGTCTCACAAAACACTTACACTTACATGCGTTAGAGGGCAGTGTAACTTTAAAAATTGAGTCATGAAAATTATTTGTTTTGATTGACATCATGCAAAACGGATTAGGATAACAACATTCCTAAGTCAAGCATTCTCTAAAACACAAATGTCTCTCTTGAAAGTCTTAAAAATGAATAATGCACCCTACATAAGACTTATGCCATTATATCTTTTAACCCACAAAATCAATAATATGGCTTTAAAATATAACATAGTCTATATGAATCTGACAGTACCAATCTCACAAATAGATGGCTGATCTAAACATGGTCTATGTAGTTTTATTTCCACCATATACAGAAAGGCGGTGCTTATCTCTTTAATCAGTTTTAGAGCTGACTGTTTACTATCTGGCAAGTTAATACATTAAATACTGTATGACTACTTTATACATATTAAAGATGGCAGACACGATTCAACTGAATTTGAAAAGTGAAAACTACTTTATTGATCAAACTGAGAAGAGACAGCTTCCTTTCTGGCTGTCATTCAGCTGGAAATCAAGAGCAGTGTTTTGGCTTCAGCTGTAGATGATATATTACCTTGTCAAATTATGTAACTCTCAAAAGGCTTACAAAATCCTTTTTAAAGGGCTTAAACAAAACTAAATGAAGGCTAAAGATCAACATTAAGCACTTGAAGAGTAGCCCTATTGAGATAGTATAAGCCTTTGATCTTAAGTTGCCAAGTGCAAGAGCTGTCATTTACTGAATATTAACCGCAGTTATGTAAAAATGAACCGCAGTTGTGTTGCAATCCACACTACACAAGGCCTGGCACGTTTTAAAGGGATCATGCAAGGGATGATACATTTTTCAAGTTGAATTATAATATTAACTAATATAGTGAAGACCCATTCCATATGTAAAAAAACAAATAAAACATTCAACATTCTGGGTTATTAATATCATGAACTGCCTGAAATAGGAAAAGACAAAACACGCTAAACACATTAACAAAATGTCTCTTTGGCCAGTTTTCTTCAATCCTTTATTGTGGTCCTCCATTCAGCCAATCAGAAGCAAAACAACATCTTATAACGTTGACATGATGCGGACAGATGAGGATAAACAAATCAGAAACATACCAAGAAACCTCATTAATATTTGATTTATTATTCGTACAAAGTAAAAGTGTCACTAGAGGACAATGTTATCGCTCTTTGTTATTTTTCGTTCACAGCTCGTGAAATGTAAAGTTCTCAGTTTGATCAGCAGACTCAGCCTGCCATCCTCAATATCATTCACAAATTTAATTCCTGCTCATTTCAGGCAAGTATGAATCACTCAGTCGTATTTTTATCATTTTTATTATCAAATTATCTTTAAAACCAAATTATAATAAATATATCATTGCTTAATTAAATATTTGATCCTGATTGGTCAATTTAGCTGACCGGCACATGGGCAGATGTTTCCAAATATGAGATGGTGGTCTAGTGGGTTAAACCACTGAACTGGTAAATCAAAAGGTTGCTGGTTCGATCCCAGCAGCCACCACCAGTGTATCCTTGAGCAAGACACTTTACTGCGTATTTATGCGGTGCTGCGCAGACTGACTGCATGGCGTAAAAAACATCAAAGTACCGCGAGAGCTGTACGAAAGCATGCGAAGTAGTCTGCGATCAAATCGATCCCGCGATACTTAGTCATATCGTGGCTTGACTTGACCTTTTAAATAGGTTGGTTACTTCTGTTGATAAATATCTATAAATTAATATTGCAGTATTGCAGTGTTTGTCTTGTGGCTACTGTTTAGTCAGTTAAACTTTATAAAATAATGTCATAAAAATTTTCATTGAATGTCAAAGTGTCAGAATGTCAAACTGGTTATATTGCCATATTGCTGCCGTGTTTGTCCTGTATCTACTGTTAAGTCAGCTAAAACATTATACAAGAATGCATAAATAATGTCATAATAATGCCAAATTCATATTGAACAAGTGTTTATTGGGTGCAATTCGTGGAATAATAACTGCAAAACGTTATTTTATATTATGTAAAAGCCTGCTGCAGAAACCTGCTAAACATCTTCTCTTTATTCTTCCAAGATGAGTTAAGTTCCAGTTGAACTTGGATAAACTTTTAAATGCTATATATGGAATTTTAAAGTGGGGATGCAACGGCGTTTCATGCATTTTGACTTAATTACAATGTTAAACGTGCTTTCTTCTCATGCTTGACATGGTCAACTCGAGTTGGACGCATGATGCAGTATTTCTGTGCTCGATACACTCCTCCAGCGTTCATGTAGGTTGCAGAAAAGTTTTTTTTCGAACATGGCAATTCTCTCGGAACGCAGGCCCTCGGCAAGGCGAAAGAAATTGCCTGCCCATGCATCTACCGACGAGTGAGACCCGCTTACCATCAAGATTGGCTCCGCTACGTCAAGATTGGCTGCTATATGCGGCTGCAGCTCGTTGCTCTTGCGACACAGAGAAGTTGTGGTGTTTGTTTGTTCTGAGGATTTCCGTGATGGATGTTAAATATTAGGAGATAACGCTTTGGAGACCGTTCGAAACTGATGGATGGTGCGGTCCCAGCGCTAAAAGATGCCGGACATGAACCTCACACGGAAAGTGAAACTGAGTCATATGTCTGTGTTTTGTTGGCAATGAGTGGGCATGTGCTTTAGTTCCTGCCCCCGTGCGCGTTTTATGTTTTCGGAAATAATCGTACCTGTATATGTCCGTGATCAAACAAAAGACTACAGATTTTTGAAGGGTGCGATATTATTCTGTAAATACTCAACATTAACATTAGATATGCAGAAAATGTCTGATTCAGGGCCACTTTCATAATTTAAAAAAAATCCTGAAACCATAAAAGGGTTACATTGTCTTCCAAAGGTTATTGCATAGCTGGTCTGTTACTCACCTTCTGAATCAAATTGTAAGTGTGCTTAAGCTCCCCGTGCTCATGGGTGCATATCATGGTGCATATCAGGTTGCAAAGGCTGTCACGTCTAAAGACCCGGTCGTGGAGAGTTCTTTGACTGTCTGTACTTGAACATCTCATAAAACCCGGCTCATTTTCCTCAAGAGCTCCTACATTCCCACTCGATTACTTTGTTTCACAAAGGTGAGTCACACTTTCCCTTCAGCCAACCTAGCAGTCCAATCACGAAGCCACTTTCTCCACGTGAATCCCTATAAAAAGCTTCAGGCACCTCACCACAACTAGTACATTGCATTAACACTATATACTTTACACACAAAATGCTCCGCAAAGACCCTTAACAACCCAAAGTAGTATCAAGCCCCAACCCTGGACAGAACCGACTGAATAAACGCAGGTGAAGCTGCATTAAATATTTATATTCAGCTTCCATTAGTGATGCAATAAATGTAACGGTCTATGTGTGCGCTGTTGTAAAAAAAGACGAGGTTATGGCCATGTGAATCAGTAGAGGCCTTTAAACATGGTTTATTTTTGCACTTTAAGACACACATTTTATTCTCGACTGTTACCTAGCGTCAGACCTTTCTTCAGCTAAAAACAGCCTTTGTCTCTTTCATTTTGTACCCTTGTAAAGCTGACAACCGAACAAAGGTTCGTGAGCTGACTTAACACTTCAACAGTTTTATGAGAGTGTGTCAATTATTGTTGCCTTTTTTTGGTCAAAATGTTCTTTAAGTAAGCTTAAAATGTGCCCTGACCATGGCAAATTCAGGACTGCAGTTCTAAATTTTATGTATTCAAATGAAAAAGATGCTATTATGTATTTATTTGCCTAAAATCATCTATGGAATTGTCAAAAAGGGATAGCGCAGTATTTAGCACTGATACATCAGACAACCATAGGATGTCTTGTTTAAGGCCTAGAAGACACAGCTAAACATCTTCTTTAAGCCTTTCCTTCAACACTTATATTTCTAGTGTAATGTCTTATTTTGTCTGGCCTAAGATCAGTATCTCTGTTGAGTGTGTTTAAACTCAGGCACTGGCCACTGCCATGGAACAGTTAATGTTCCTGCAGTTTTGTTCATTCTACCATATTTCCATAAACACATTACATTCAGAGGTGCTAATTCTTACACTGCATTGTGCACCACTGCCTCACGTTTGGCTTATGAGCAGCCAAACATTTCCAGAGTTTAGACACATGAGTGCAGGACATGGGATTACAAGTGTCATTTTACTTGAAATTAACACAAATGGGGCTGCAAAGATAAATGGTAGGTAAGCTGTTTACCCAGGTTTCAATACATCTAGTTTGTGCATTGTACAACCCAACAGCTTTCCACCCACAGATGACTCTTTCATGGAGGGGCTGGAGTTTTCTTTTAATTAGTCGACATGACTAATGGAAAAACTGAGCTCAAATAATGGTTGGTGAGAGGCATTTTGTTCACTCGCGCCATTGACCTGATGGCAATTTTTTTTTGCTTGTCTCGATCATAGGCTACAGTCTTACAGCCAACAAAGAATAGATTTAGTGATGTTGGGTAGAATGAAGTCATGCATAAGCCATACACGGAGCTAATTACTATGTGCGCTGTGAAATTACAGCCTCAACTATTATTGTCTTCTGATGTCAACTTTTTTAGTCTGGTTCTTAGATTAAAGTATGGCACAAACAGTCGTCAACCCATACCATTTGTAAGCCATCTAAGATCACCTGTACTCCCTGATATAATAATCTGAAGCAGTTTTACTGTGCTGTGGGGGTTTTACTTAAACAGAAGTTAAAGTGATAGTTCACCCAAAAATGAAAATTCTATCATCAATTACTCACCCTCTTGTCATTTCAAACCTTAAGGACTTTCTTTGTTCTGCAAAACACAAAAGAAGATATTTTAAAGAAAGCTGGACCCCATTCACTTCTGTTGTATGGACACAAAACCAATGCAAGTCAAGGGGATCCAGCTAACATTTTCCGAAATATCTTCTTTTGTGTTCTGCGGAAGGAAGAAAGTCATTCAGGTTTGAAATATCACTTTAATACTATCACTTTAATAACTCATCCAAAAATGATAACCAAACAACATTGGCCCCCACTGACCTTCACTGTATGAACACAAAAGCACTTGAAACATTTCTCAAAATGTCTTCTTTTGTGTCTGGCCGTAAAATAATATGGGTGAGGGTGAATAAACAATTTAAATTTTTTCATTTTACTTTTTAAATACTGCCATTATTTTCTTACCCTCATTTTGTTCCAAACCAGAGTTTGTTTCGGTATCTCAATTGGCCCGTTTGATTTCCATTGAATACACACACTCATAAAATGTATTGTTTGAATGCACTGTTTAGGTCACTTTAGAGAAAAGTGTCGACCAAGTGCATGAATGTAAATGGAACACAAAAGGAGCCTCTGTCCCTGTTCACTTCTATTGTGGGTATAAAATAGCAACCTCGATATTTTTTAACATTTCTTCTCTTGTGTTCCATGGAAAAAAGGAAAGACACGTGGGTTTGGAGCAACATGAGGGTGAGTAAATGACAACAGATTTTCCATCTTCGAGCAAAGCACTTCTTAAAAAACAAAATAACCGGCAATAGCTGTTAAAACAACAACCAGGCATAGATCTGACTTCTAGTGAGTCAAATGACCTGAACCTGAGATCAGACTGATGATTAAAAAGCCATCAGTACTCACAGAACAACAGTTTCCCTTTTTTTTACTTTAGAATGCATACATTAGGACCCTTTAAGCATCTACTGGAGAAGATTGCCTTAGTTGTCAATAAATCAGCTTTGTCTCCTGCAGTTCCCTGTCACTTCTATTGCTCAAATTCACAACTAGTTGTAAAAGGTAGTGTTTTCTTCACGGGGCTCTTTTAACTTGGATGCAGCTCATGCTAAACAAGAGCCATAGATGATAAAATCCCTGGAAGTCGTTCTTGCTGAAATATGTTTCCCTCCCAAATACTAAAGTTTGTAGTTGAGTGACGATTAGCAGAATCCATTTTCCATTGCAAACTAAATACTCAATAACATAAGTTATTCTTGCTCTCACATTTGACACTTTGCATGGGTTTCGCTAACAGCGGTGATTGTATCAGTATGTTGGCTTCAAGCTTCACGTTAATACAAATAACAGTCTGTGGTGTTCTCTCTCATAGTTCATTTGCACATCCGTTTCGATATGACTGAGCTGGAACCACTTCTTCATTAAAAGAATACCTCACAATTTCCATTGGTTCCTGGAACATTGAATCTGAGAGTTTTCTAAACTTATGCACGTGCTACCATAACCTAAGTATTAAATGTGAAGAGGAAAATCTCTGTTCGGCTCAAGTAATGACACATTCCAACCTGCTCTTAACAGCAGGAAGAATACTTTGACCAAGACTGTTCAAAGCATTCTGTCCCAGTTGAATTGGACAAGATGTACCAATGCAATGACCTGGTTCTCCTCAAGCTTTGCCTGACCTGATATTTAGGCTGAATTAAGCAGAATGTGGTCACAGTGATGTGTGTATGTATATATATATATATATTTATATATAGTATTTGCGTCCAAAATGTCTTTACAAGGGTTGTTTTTTGTGTGGGTAAAGTGTCAGAAGTTACTGTAGCTTAAGAACACAATATGGTATAGGGCCTTTATACACCATAGTTGACAGATGACAGCTTGTTTTCAATAGTTTTGGGGAAAAAGGATTGAAGTACACGCTTTGCACCTTACAAAACGTGATGGTTTCAATCTATTTAATTGGATGGTTTATTATTGCGGTCTTTTTGTCAATTATGGATGTGATGCATGAGTACAATTGTAAATTTATAGTCATGCACCTGTGAACATGTTATTATGACTGTCGCTTTTTTCTTTCTTTCCAAAAACCAACTGAAAGGTCCAGTATATAAAATTTTGCAGCATCTAGTGGTGAGGGTCCGAATTGCAACCAACATCCAACTCCCCCCCTCCATTTAGAAGCACAAGGGTGGCTGACACAAAACTAAGATGTTTTCATATTTTCGCTTATTTGCCGAAGGAGATAACGTATTTATGAAATGTGTCTGTTTAGGGCTACAGTTGAAACAACATGGCAAATTCCATGCAAGGGGACCTGCGGTGTATGTAGATAAAAATAGCTCATTCTAAGGTAAGAAAAACATAACACTTTTTTATGTAAGGTTGTCCTACAGCTCTGAATACATAGTTATGTATATTACATTTCTGTCAATAGATCCTCCAAAAATTATACATTGGACCTTTAACATGTGAAAGGACATTCTGTGGTTTCGATTTAAGCTAGAAAAGCCACTTTTTTAGACCCTGCATTCCATTCCCATAAGATGTTCAGAAATAATAGCAGTCTTCTTTGAAGTGCCCCCCTCAAAGATCAGGTCTTTGACATCACTAACTCATTTAACGTCAAAGCAAATAACCCTCACCTTCTTGAAGTTCCAGCTCTGATCAAGTTCTTATAAAATGGATTCATGGTCATCTGGTGTTCTGACTGCATAGACCCCGCTCGGTTTTCTTCTGTCGATCAAAAAAACATCTGCTGTTTTTATGAAAGACCCTTTGGCTCATGACCACACGTCAGTTGCTGACGATTGAAGAACAAGTTAAAAAAGTTAAAAGCTAAATTTTGATTATGGTGAAGAAAAATGTTTAGAGAGTTTAAGATGTTGTGATAATCTTGAGATATAGGGCAAGCTGAGCTTAAACTTGTCTAAATTAAAATCATCAAAGCTCAAAGAAATTCCAAAGAAATTGCTTGAATCTTGAATGATCCATCACTTGAGTTTTTAGTGAACAGCCACACAAGTTGAACCTGGACCAGCTCTGTGGAGGCTGCATTGAGAAACATCTGTCACTGTGGTAAAGCACTCTCTAGATCGCTAGTTGCGGGTGGTTTGTTGTGCTATTTTGGATTGGGCGCTGCAACTGAGGGCCGGTCTGGCAGAGGGAAGTTTGGGGTAAAGCCACAGTGGCGTCTGTCTACTACGGCCCTCAGTTGAAGCACCCGCTGAGGACCCAGCCATTAGGCCTACATTCAAATGGCAACTGTAATGTTGCTAAAAATGACTTCATTTGGGGTCAACTTCGATTTTTTTTGCTCTTGTACACAAAAACATTGTAGTGTACTTTTTTACTCTTGTTTATTAGTATTTATTCAATTGATGTTATTTAATTAGTTAACTTTACATTAAACACCATAAGATATACACTATACATTTACCTTGTTTAGTTTCATTCCTGTGAGAGTTCGATTGGCTGTTCGCTCTTTCATTTTGTGGTTAAAATGTATTCATCCACCAATGTGGAAAACCTAAGTGTGTTCTTTGCCCAGTTAAACCGACTTCGCCACAGTTGGCAAACTTGTTAGAGCAAATAAGAGACATCAGCTGATTTCACCAATGAGTTTCATCAGTGTCATATAAATACACTAATACTTCTTGTTAAAATCCCAAAGCTGGAGACATCATCACAACATATGGCCACTTTCGGTCCTGATAAAGAGAATTATTAATGTTTCCTAATGTCATGCATTAGTTTTGGAGCTCTGGTTGTTTGTCCCTGTGGCTTTAATTGGTTTCATATATAGTGTCCTCTGATGAGCACCACTAGAATCTGTACGGGGTTTCTGAAATATTATCAGGTGTGATCCTCAATTGCTTATTTGTTTGAATTATACGTACAGCCAATGTGCACAGACCAAAAAAAGCAACCTGAATGAGAAGTAAACAGGGTTAGATGTACTTCGTAATTAAGTCATTAAAAACCAATAGTCCATCATTCATGTGCTTTTTTTGAGCTTTGTTAACCATTAGAAAGCAACTTTTAGTTTTTGCTAGTGCCCATTATGACAAATTATGTTCTTCTTGCATCAGTACTGAATTAAAAGCTGTGATTGGAATTACATGAGATGAATTCTTTGTAAATATGTTCTTTTGATCCGATTGCCAGGAACTGATGCGTTAAGAGGAAGCGGGTAAAAGTGGGATGCTGTTTGAAATTATATTGATTTTGGCATTTGCAATGATTTAGAGAGTCTAATAATTAAAAAAGGTTTGCAAATGTCTCTCTGTGTGAAAGGCACAATGCCGGTGAACACTTGCAGAAACAACACGGTGAGTGACTAAATGTGTACAGCAAGAGCTGCTTTGACTTTGAAACGACTTCAGGAGAATCAGCAAAAAAGTTCACATTGTGTTAGCCAAGTTTAAAGTTGAAGCCATTCTGGATTTAAACAGTCATTACATTTGTCAAAACGATGAAATTCACAAGTATGTTTCAAGTTTGTCTTGTAAAGGCAGATCTTTCTTGTTGACTGTAAATGTGAAGTATAATCAGATTAAAGTGCTATACAAAATCAAGTGCATCATACATGCACAGTCCAGTGTGTAATTTCCTGTGTACAGAAATGTCTATGGATGTCATGGCAATAACTATGTCTCTAGAGGTTTTTTAAAGACCTTACATAAAGAATTGTAATTATCTCATTTTTATCACCTAGAATGGGCTATTTCTATCTACGTACCACGGGTCCCCTTGCATGAAATTCGGGGTGTCGTTTCTACAGTCTCTACAGTTTCTACAGTCACTCTATATAGAGTGTGTTTCTTAAATATGTTATCTCCTTCGCCAAAGAATCTACAACGTGATTACATTTTACTTTTATGTCAGCCTCCGTAGTGCTTTAAAGGGGGAGGATGGAGTGGAGTGAGCCGTTGGTTGCAATACGAATCCTCACCACTAGATGCCGCAGAATTTCATGCACTGGAACTTAAATTAATTCGAATCTACATATACAGGTTGGCTGGTCATCTATCGGCGGTCTTCAAGAATGGATTGAATCTTGAAGGGACTATTTTGACTGTGTAACCTTAATTGTTTCTTCAAAGGGTATTATACCTGTCAACTTAAAGTGAAAATTTTAACAAAAAAAGTAGATTAACAATATAATAACATTATAATCAGGTGACAGTTAAAAAATGAAAGCCTGTCTTCACGAGGAAAATTAAAGGCGCTGATTTAAAACGGTAGTTCACATTAGAATTTCGAAAAAAATATGTGCTCTGACCTTTCTGCTGATTCCAAGTAATCTCAAAGTCTAAGCAGCTCTTGCATCTACCATTCATCCCTCATGTCAGCAGTGTTTTTGGACTTCATTTGCTGCCTAGTGAGTGACAAATGTAAGTAGGAAAGCTGTCTAAAACACTTATTTTCCAACCCGACATTTGAAAGCCCCAATAATATTCGTTCACCTGATCCAAAGGCCCAGTCACAGGTTGGTGCTTGTTTCTCCAGAGTCCACGTGACCTGTTGTTCTCGTATTTGAGCTCAGTCTCTCTCTCGCGCAGTTCCTGGAGCATCGTGTTACATCGGGACACTTGCCCTCGGTCATAAAAGCATGCAGTCATTTAGTTTGACGCATTCTCCAGATCACTTCCAAATGCTTAAATGTCATTATGAGGCAGGTCTGGCCGCTCAGCTACCGTATCTTTATTACCGTCAGTTTAATGGCTTCTGTGGGAATGAAGTCATCTTATATACTCCTCAGTAACGTGAATGACCCCATGTGTGGCCGGAGTGATGAATGTTATGCAATGGTCCTCCGCTGTTCTCTGATCTCATTTCCTCTGTTGAAGACGGCAACTCGACCATAAACAGATGCAGTAAAACTGCAAAAATGTGAGTCTGCACATATAATCCAGCGTGAAAACGATTCAGGTGATCACATAACGGGTCCTTTTTGGTGATTTCTCTGAACTGCTTTCGGTACATCCGTTTTGGCAGCTGTGCTCAACATTGGCAACAGTGTTTGGGATGAGGAGAAGATCAGTGGAACCAGATATTTCTTTGGATGACTTGTTTTTTTGGTCCGCTATTATTTATGTTATGCTGGATAAGTGAGTTTCCTATTTGTTCTGACACTAAATCAATTCTGTGATGTACCAAAAGTCTCGGAGGTAAATCATTGTTATGTTACATTAATGTCTTTTTGAATGATTATGATATTTTATCTAAAGCCAGCGATTACTGCTACATTGGATGATTTTCTGAAGGAATTATGGATATCGTGTGATATTCGCTCATATGCTAAAAACCTTTTGGATTGAAACGGGGAAATTGTTTTTTCTTAAAGGACAGACCCTCAAACATATGGGGACAGATTATTCAATGTATTTTTATTGGCCTAACATTAACAGACTGACAAAAAAACGGCTTTCTGAGCCCTATCAATCAAGTCAATCAGGGAATGCCAAAGAACGCTGGAATTTAAGTGTTTCTTAGACGGTCCTGAGCACTGTTCTTTTTAGATATTTTGCACTTAAATTCTGAGTTGAGGCGGAGGTGTGCAAACCACAAGATTGGCCGAACACTTAAGAAGCTGTCAGGAATGGGCAGTCCAGTCTGGCTCGCACTGAGATCCAACGTTCTTAAACTCGCTTTAATACACTGCAGGCAATCTTCTGCCACGTGGCAAGCCTCATAAAGAGCAGCTTTCTTTTAATCTGAGGTGCGTAGGTGAGAGTCGGCTCAGGCGGAGTCTGTTTCCCCTGCGTCAGCCTGAGGTGAACCTCGGTGCTAAGCACTTTACGAAGCAAACCAGGTAAGACCACCCGTGAGAATTAAAATTCATATCACGTTTTTTAGGCTTGTTAGGCTTAGGTTTCTGTTTTTGAAACTTCATACCCCCATGGTCACAGATGATAAATTACATGCTTGCTCCAAAACGCTTTGAATATCAGATGACTTGAGACGCCAGGGAATTTAATGCCTATAATTTACAAACATGGTCAACCTATGGTTGTTTTTTTTAGCCTACTAAAGCGACTTATGGTCTTAATTCAAAATAAAATATATCTATTTTGTACAACCTAATACCCTGTCCTTTCCCGTTTTACTGGCTGTCACAAATATCAAGCCCCAGAGAAGCACTTAAACACAAAACATCTTTGCAAGTGACCTTTAGTATAGAAACCAATTTTTCTGTCATGCTTTCATGCCATTGTCTCGCATGCAGAGTTCACACACCCTCCTGCGGTCCCTATTGACCAAGGCCCAGGCATCAAACTGTAAGAGGAGAATATAGACCAGGTGCAAACAAAATGAAAAATACTTTTAGTGGGTGGAACCGTGGGTCAATGAGTAGAGAGTTTACCTTGCCTCTTTACATTTTTATAGGCAATGAGATTTACTGTTTGCCTCTAAGGGACTGAGATTCTCCCCAAAGCATGGGATTCCTCTTTAAAAGATCATAAACATGCTGACAGAGATTATTTTTAGTGTTTGGTGTCGTGTCAGGGAAGGGAATTTAGATTTTAGTTTATAACCGGTTTAAATCATAAATGTTTATAAGGTTAAATTTACAGTGGTGTTCTGTATGGTTGGAATAAATATGTGATGCATATCTTTGTGTTTTTATGTTTTGTACGTGCACTAGTTTGGTTGAATGAGCTTATAACACCGATGAAAGTATGCACAAATTTCTCTGTGCACTTGTACTTCATTGAAATGAATGCAATAACTTTAAACCTCATTCATTCAATAACTTTTCTTCCATAATGGGTTGGTGTTACTTTAGTACTTCTTTCAAAAGCGAGGGGAAATTTCCTAACCTCCATAAAACTTTGCAGAAAATTCACACTTCTCCATGGCTTTTTATTTTCGTAAAATGTAATTGCACAGGATTTAGGAAAGTGATGTTTATGAGAATGACCAGATTCCCATAGAGTTAAACAGAGAAATGTCTATGCATGTCTAATCCGTCACATGTTCCATTTAAAAAACTTTCTTTCTTTCTTTCTTTCTTTCTACCCAATCAGTGTCATTCTACAAGATGCCCCAAGAAACTGTTTTTGGATTCATACACTGTGTTTAAAGCAATGTTCCTCACCAAGAAGACAGTACATGGTGTTCTTTTAATGTCTCATCAGGAAAATTTCACGCAGCTTTCTCTCCGTTTATCATGTGGTCCAGTAAAGAAGATATCTCAAAGTCTTCCCTGTCTGTGGAGATGCTTCTGATGGAGGCACACTAGTGGATATGCCATAAGTTTGCAGATAAGCTAGCTTTCCTCCATTCTTGAGTAAAGCTAATTGCAGGCCTGCCACATTGGGGCAAAAGAATAATTAAAATATCAACCACCCATTCAGAAATCTTACACATTTGACATTTTCAGTACTATATGAAATACTATCTGGCTTGTATCACGATAACATGGATTCGGTATCAAAGGGAATTCATTGGACAACTCTAGGACATCTGTTCATCTTAAAAACGCAAAATAAGATACACTGTAAAAAATGATTCTGTGTCCTAGAAGATTTCATGAAATTAATTTAGTAAACTTTACTTAATACAATTGTGTTCTTGTTTTTTTTACCAAAATCTAAGTTAAAATTATAGAAATATCTCGGAATTCTAAATGCACAAATAATTGAGTGAATTCAACTTAATTTTACAATGTTCAACCCACTTTAACTTTTATAAAGGATCTTTACTTAATTATTTTGTGGTGGAACTACATGAATTATTTCAATTAATTTTCCTTACTGAGGAGTGAATTTAGAGCTCCCAGCATGCTCTGCATGCGACAGCATTAGGAGAGTCATTTTTGTGAAAAAGTGCTATTTTATGTGCTTTAGAATCAAATGAAAGACTTGATAGTGTTTATTATTCAGTTGTCTTTAAGAGTTAGAAGATATTCTGTTTGTATTTTTGTGTTTCGTGGTTACCATCTCTCAGAAGAGCGTTGCCTGTGTTTAGTTTGAGAGCTACGGCTATGCGATTTTCACACCATAAATAGTAATGCTGCTAATGTCAGTACTGAATCAACTCACAGCTTACTTGTACATCATATATGTTGTAAACAATAATAACAAATGTTAAACTTAAGTAAAGAAAGATCAACCAGTTAACTCCAATGCTCAGATTAGAATCTCTTCTTCATTTTTTTAAGTTTATCAGGTGACGTGCTTAAATAATTTAGGTAATTTTACTTGATTTATTCATGGTATATTGCGTTAAAAATATGCTTTAAAGTGCTCAAAAATATTTTGCGTAATACTGTTACCTTAATTTTTTTAAGTAAATATCTGTGTCATTTTTTACAGTGTAGTTTTGATGAGGTTTGGGAACTTTCTGACACCCAACCATAGACAGCAATGCAACCGACTTTCAAAGTGCAGAATGTCAGTTACGTTGCTGTCTATGGATGGGAGTCAGAGAGCTCCTGAACCTCATCAAAACTATCTTAATCTGCGCTGCAAAGATAAATGGATGTCCGAGGCTTGAGGTCGATTAATTCATGGCAGAATTTTCATTTTCCGGCGGAGTTCCCTTTTAAAATAGTTTGTATATGGTGATCATAAGAGGGGTAAGTGGAGTGTAATAGGAATCTTTATGCTATACAAAATTAAATCATCTTGCAAAAAATGTTCCCATCTTACATTATCATATATCAGCAAAAATGTTTCAGGAGAGATCCGAATAAGAAACCTCTTAATTGTGCCATGAAGACAGGGAACATTTTAAAAAGTCCGTGAGTCTTAAGAAAAATAAGCAGTAAAAGGACCCCCTATAACTTACAGCAGGCAGCACAGAAGCAAAGTGGCACTCGTCCAAAGTCAAGCAATTACTCCCATTTTCAATAATACAGTGTTTCACCGAGGCAGAATTTTAAAACCATGCTTTATTCCAACATTTTGACATTGTAGTTGCTAATATATGCATTTCTGTTTGTTATTGCGGTATAGTTACGACTTCAAGTGGTGCTTTTAAGCAGAATTTGGTTTGCGTGTAAATATTACAGTACTTTGCTGGTTATAAACTTCAGTATTTTCTTTGCTCTCTGTTTTTATCTCGTGCCCAAACAAACATGAGGACTCTATGTCGACGGGGCCAGGAATGTTGCCATGGTTTTACTAAAACATTGTACAGTATTCTCAGTATTCGCATTTATGATGAACGGTCAGGCTGGCATGAATAAGGGTGGCGTTTGTTTATTTACATGTGGATCTAAACCTTTCCGTCTAAAGTTAGTTTTGCATTAGCATCGAATTTTGCCTCTAGAGAGAGAATGCCTTGTCTCGCTTATAAAATACTGCTGGTTAAAGCCTGAAACTATTAGGCGGTTACCGGAGTGAGAAACCTGGATGGTGTAAATCAGCAGGGAGGCGGTGAGCTCCAGGAAGGTGAAACCAAAGAAACCACATTAAAAGCGTCTAGCAGCTCTACCACCTGCAAAGGAGCTATTTTCCACTGTATGCTACCAAACTCTCACTTTGAAGTACATCAGAAGTTACCGGATAACACAACAGACTGTTTGCACATGTCACAATTCTCTTGTCTGGTGTGCCTTTGGTTTTAGCAGGAGCAAATTGAACATTGTGTACATTTAAAGTCCTGTGTGCTGAAAGTAGCTCATGCAAAGCTACACGCTCCTTTTCAGTGTGTTTAATACACAATCTAAACTGTCTGTTCAGCAAGGTCGCACGACGGGTCAGCAAGAAACATGACGGAAGTTTCACTAAATGAAGGGAAAATTTGTGGCGAGATCCTTTTGCTTGAATCAAGTATTTATATAGAATGGTAAAGTCTGTAATCGTGGTCACCTAAATATGACCCTCAGATTAAAGAAATGGAACTATTTAGCTGCGCTTCATGGCAGACGGTAAAAATAGCAAGCTGAAGAACAAGATGAAATAACGGTTGGCTAAAGCACACCATGTTTGACTTAAATATTTTGGTCGAAGTATTTCTTTTCTATAGTTAAAACAGTGGTGCTAATCACTGGTTGAAAAACCAAACCACGTGAATTTAGAATATGCTATTATTTCCAAAATACACCAGAAAAAAATATGTAATGCATTTAACTGCCTCAGATACACGTGATGTTTTGGATAAATGTCTTGACTCGTTTTTTTAAGGCTTACAAGGGAACCAGATCTACGTAAACAAAATAAATTAGGGGTCATTGTAAGCATTTAATCTTAGTGAGGCTTAACCTTGATCTGAGTCGATGTGGCTCAGAGGAATTTTTCTTGCCTTAAGTGCAAAAGGTCACAGGTTGGAATCTTGTAAGTCACGATCTTGTATGCAAAACCCTAACTCTTTAAAATAAACAAATTTGCTTCTGTTCGTCAGGGTATTGAAAATGTTGGCGTACTTGGTTTTGACAAGCACAACTGGAAGAGGAACAAGGATAATCCTTAATGTGGCCAACATTTAAGTCTTATAATGAATCTAAGTGGATAATTCATGGTGTAATGACATCATATACGGGCAATTTCGTGAAAATGTCAACCTTACCGCGAAAAATTTTTGTTTTTACCAGCGGTTTTTACTATGGTAACATCACAGATTTTAACATTTCGTGGTTCAAATACCCATGTTCTGATCGCTCTTCAAATTTGAAAAGCAGTTTTAATTCATGATTTTTTATATTGAGGTAAGTGCCATTTTCAGGATTTGTCACATTCAAAACGCTACATATTCCTCACACATGAAAAATAATATTAAGTAACTGTTTTATGTTCTATAAAGAGGCATCCCTTCTCCAGTCATTGGGTATTATTGCTTCAGGATTGTGCATTTTGTTTTACAGAAATCCTACAAAGTTTATCGTCACCCAAAAACCGCATCCTTTTTCGTCACATCCGCAACGCATGTTTATTTCCCTTTTTTTATATATATTTTTTATATATATCACATTTTTTTGAGGTTTAGACTCTATCAACAAGGGTTCAGTAAAATATAAACACGTGGTTTATATTTCTGAATAAACAGATTCTGTATGTAACTCATTTAAATGTACTAAATTTGTATTACCTTTCTCTCTAAGAGAGAATGAAAACATCATAAAACAAATATCACTGCTATCCTTCTGACCTTAAATCTTTATATATATATTTTTTTTTCATAAATCTAAATTTTAGTCATGTTTGTTACCGGGTTTTGCAAATATTTAACCAATAGAAAGGATTAAAAAGTACAGTCTTTTTCATTTCCTGAAAAACAGCGAATTTGGACATCCAAGGTTTCAGAAGGACACTTACGAAATATTAATGCATAGGTCACATGTTGGCAGCGCCAACCAATAGGAATAAGCAGACGTCATCATGAAATAATTGTAGTAGCTCTAATATATATATATTTTTACTTTTTTATACATCAGCATATTGTAACACCTCTACTGAAGACGACGGAAAACATGAAAACAGATTTTTCAGGGTCTGAGGAGAAAAAAAAGAGCTTGATGTGCCAATAAGTCAAACACTATTCAAATTAAAAAGATCTTCTCTTTAGGTTTTAAAAGATTGTTTAAGATTTATTTATTAAAATGTTAGTTTTATCCTGTCCATTTATTTAGCCAGATATTTAAAATCCTTTTCTTTCCCCTTTCCTATACTCAGCTTGCAAATGATAGAAGATTTCCCATTATTCCCCACAGTAACACTCAGTAGCATTTCATGGCCTTCATAGGGCCAAAAAGCCCTAATTGGATGATCCACAGGTTCATTAGTCACATTCATCTGCCCTCAAATCAGTTATTCTTGTATCCACACAATATTCAGCAGACTGGGGTCCCCTGGGAGGAGCACATCCCCACCTCGCTCAGGCTTCACTCTATGACATTGATATTGGGCACAATTGATGGCGCTTCCAAAAGGCCTGGTTGCCAAGATTCGAAATGAAGAATGTTTATGGCACAATAAGCATCTCGAGCCTGATTGTTGTGCTTATACGGACAATGGTGATTTTTTTCCATTGCGTATGCAGGTGGATGGTGTGGAGAGCTTAAGTGTTTTGTGACCCATTTCTTCCCAAGAGCAAAACAAAGCAGCTTTCCGTGTTTTTGAGAGTCATGTTATGGTCTGGATCTAGAAGTTTATTTTCAAGGTTCATTGCCCTGAAGTATTCTTCAAGGTTCTCATTTCTCATGACCCTAATTGTGCAACAAAGAAGTTTGTTGGCTCTTGAGCATGATGTCATTGTTGTTAAGACACTTATGTTGTTTAATGCTTGTAAGATCTTATTTATATTATTTCTTGTGCAAGTCTGATAAGTTAAGCTTTATATCCTGTAACATCGTTTTTGTTACTGTGGTAACATGTAAGCTTAATGTAAGTGCTATATATTGCTATGTTTTTTGTCAACGAATGCCTGTGACCTTTTGCAGAATTAGAACTCATATGATGTGTTCAGCCTCAATCCGATTTTATTGTTAACACTTTGCACAACTTGACCTTTGCAGTAATCTGACATTCCCTGGAAGTGTTTCTAAATCTTAAGAAGACATGCAGAATTACAACTTTGTTAGGCTCCCTCCAATGGCCTTGAGTCATACCAAAAATGTTCTTTTATTGCAACAACAATTAACCTTAAATAATGTTGCCGTACTTGTTTATATCTTTGTGTGTAGGCTATCGATTGACATTTAAGAAAGAATTGTTGTTTCTTGCATTAAAAAGCTCTACTGTTTCGTGTGTCGTGCTTATTGCCTCACTGGCTTTGTTGTTGAAGTCTGGTTTGGCAGTGTTGGTCTGGTGTCTAACCAGACTGTCATTACACCGAAAGTCCAGGGCAGTGAGGGTTTCCCTCGAAGGCTCGCACATGCATTTGAGTATAAATAAGTGTGAAGGCTAGAGGAAAAAACACAGAGGCTGGACTGTGTTTAGTGGAACGGGAGCTTTCCAGTATTCTGTCTGTTTTTGCCGTTTCCTTAAATTTGGAACCACATTGATGTTCCAGAGCTAATTTCATCTGCTTCGTTTTAGAAATACATGAAAATAATGTTATGGTAAAATAATAATAGGATTAGGTGCAAGGCGTCATTTTGCAAATGTGTTTTATATATTGTGCTTGTGACTTTGTGTAGGATATTTAACAAAGCGGTGCGCAAAAGTTATTAAACCACAAAGCAAACCTGACAAAATGTATAAAAAATAGACCTTTGTTGCTTTCAATGAGCCTTAGAGAGACCTTTTCTCTTACTGTATGTTTAAAGGATTCACGACGGGCAGTGATGTAAACACAAGCACTGCATCCTGAAATGGAGGCGGGGCTTAAAGTCCACGTGAACCGGAAGTTGCGATCATTTTTACTTCCGTATTTTGATGCATTTCCGTGTGAAATGGAATACTGAATGAGAAAATGGTGGGCATGGCTTTCATGTTTCTCTGCGATTTAATTGGATGTATGAAAACAGCCGTTGCATCTTGAATTGACCTTGCAGCAGACTGACAGTTGAAGGGGAGGAGTTAACGGATGCTCCGCCCAAGCAGTCTAACATATGTCTTTTAAGATAGATAGTCGGTACAGGACAGAAGTGCTTTTTCAGATTTTAATTGAAGATTATGAGGGCACAAAATTTTTTAAAAAGAGATTGAGCCACATTGATGAAAAAATTGGCTTTGTAAGTTTTAATTTCACTGGGACTTTAATGCCAGATGTTTAAAGTTTCCAGACCTTCAATTCAGTGTTGATATGAACAGGAGAAACACTCTGATTGCACACAAACATTTTTTATCTTCTGGCACACTGGTGCCCTATTAAATAATAAAATTTCTTGAAGATTTTGTGAAATGCTCTATTGCACTAGAGACAGTTTCATCAGACGCGAACATGCCTGACCCCCAGTTAACTTCCAATTTAGTGTTTGGCTAGTGTCTAATAATATAACTATTTATATTTTATTTAACTTATGTTAATTTATACAAGTATTTTACTGTATATTTTTTTTATTAAATAAACGATTTGTTGTAATTTTTGTTGTGTTACTTTTATTAAATAAACAATTTGTTGAATGGGTCCTGTAGTTTTGACGCATAAAGAAACCGTACGATACATTGACATGTCGAGCTTGGTATCGCAGTCTAAATTCAAAATATTGGAGAGACAAGTTTATCCAAGTAACAGTTCTTCTCAGTTTCTTTGGATTGTTATCAGAAATAATCTACAGGGATTCTGTTGTTTGTGTATGTGTACCGGAAGTTAAGATGGGGGTCACAAAAGTGTGCATCTGCAGTAACGTTTGCTTTAGTTATAAAACAATATAATACAATATTCCACAGATTTTTAGTTGACCCATCATATTATTCTCTCGTTTTATTTTTTCTAAGGTTTAGATGAAAGATATGTTTAATATGTATAGACAGAATAAACGCTGTCGTCTGACTTCAGCTCTCAAAAGCATTGCATTAATAAGGGTTTTTTATGCTGCTTTAAACCCTCAAGAGAATAATTTAGTGTGTTGTGGTTGGCATGACAAAAAAATATATAATTTTAAGATGCGTGTGCAGATTATTCTTCACAAGCTTTGCTGCTCACTAAACATTGTAATTAGAGGGTGTTTCTGTCATTTATAGCACTGAACCCAAAAATAGAACACATGCAAGTGTATTTTTGTGTTGACTCAAATGGGTCTTTTTTCTGTTTGCATGCAGCTGCACAGCCAGTGATTCACAGTTTTCCTATCACACGTAGTCCAACCCAATTCTTAACTTGAATTCCTAACCTGAACCGAACCCTGTTATATCATTGGTTGAAATCTCGTTGATTCAGTAACATGTAGAGAAATCTCAGTATTCTTGTTGACACATCATATTGTTAGAGCATAGTGAATTTCATTTAGGTTGTATAAAATATATCTTGTTTTGTGAGGGATGTCCTGCTCTTTGCCATAAATTATGTGAGCTTTATCACAATGCTGTACCTACAAATCAATGGGACCTCAAAATCCAGGTACTGGACTTTGAGACCCTTATGATACTTCCAGGTTAGCCTACAAAAATAATTCTTCTCTGACAGGGTTAGCCTAAAAAAAAAAAACATCATCTCGGAGCCAGAGATGACATATTTTTTGAAAGTTCCCTCGGTTCCCTCGACCGAAAGCCTATGCACTTTTCCCAAAGACTTTTGGATGATCTCAAAAAATAAGCTCTGTTATTAACAAAGGTCAATGATGTTAACTTGTTTTGTCTATCAAGATAATCTTTACAAATTAACACAACATTGTTACTTTTTAAGCCGAAATACAATTGGCGAAATGAACAAACACGATGCTATAAATAGAGTACTCTTAAGGTCGCTCGACATCAACGTCACCACCACCGAACCTCCGACAACTTTCAAAATTTATTAAAAATGTGTTCCCTGGTATGTAATTACCCTGTGAATGAATCCGCATCTACGTTTTGAGAGATCTTTGCCAATGTTGCATTACTTGGTAGCTTTATATGTGCGATGACACCTAAAGTCCCTGCCAAAGGAAGCTAGTCGCTCTAAGCAACTTGTTAGCAACTGCCGTTTTTAAGACACAATAAGGCTTTAAAAAATCACAAGCGGTGAATAGTTGGTGTGAAAAAATTTAACGGTTTTGTTTACCACAGACCTAATTACGGGCGAATTACTAAAAACCCATTAAAAAAACCCATAGACTTTGGAGTGATGGAACCGGAAGTCCTAAAATGCTAACTAGCTTCTTGGTTTTACATACAAAAAATACGTCATCTACTCGGGCGCCTATAATGTTAGGGTTTGTCTGTGAAAAACTATGACATTTTTATCAAAATAAGTGATTCACAAAATGTCTTTTAAGGACAGGCATTTTTCCTGATAGCCTCATGGTGGTTCAAAGCATTTCACTGTAAATTTGTTCAGAGGGTGCTCTGGATTCCTGAACTCTGTCAGTCCTGGCCTCCTCTCTGGTTCTCTCATGCCAACACACGTTTTAAATCAGACTCGCTGCTTTCCCGGTTTGGTCCTATAATGTTATTTGCATAAAGTGAAAATTTTCGTCGTTTCGGTGACATTTTCCATTTTCTGGATTGCTCCCAACAATAAAAATGTTAAGTTTTTCAAATAGATGCAAACATTTGTCATGCGCTTAGCATTTATTTATTTAGCATTTCTCAACTGTCGATTTTTACATTCAGTTGAAACAAATAAATTGTTGCATTAAAGAGAAATTAACTTTTTTCTCACATATTTCCCCCTTGAATTGTTTTTCGTGGACATGAAAAATAAAACAATAGGTGTAAAGTATAGTATGAAATTAGTATAGTAAAGTATAGTAAGAATAAAGTAAAGTACTGTAGGGTTGAGAATAAGGAGTCTAGTGTTGTGTAGCTGCTACAGTAGCCCACAAGGAATGCTGATAATTAGTTGTGTAATCACAAGCTTTGGAAAATCATCAAGAACCACAGCCGATGGTTGTGCGAAAGTGTTTTATCCGTGGTTTGTGATGTTATTGTAATGTGCGATGAACATCTGTCTTCTTTCTGTTCTCATTGCCATTGCTTGACCGCAAAATAAGACCAGATTTGGCAATGAATCCAGATCTGAGAAGAAAGATCTAAACACACAAATCTGATATATTTGGATACTGATAACAGACATACTAGTTAGCTAACAAAAATATTTTACAGTGAAAGTAGTAGTTGTACCTGTCATGCAGGTGATGATACTTTGATTAGGTAAGTTGATCTAAGTTTAACAAAAACTTCCGAAATATGCCATCCCTCCTTTTGCCTTATCCCCCGCAGGTGTGTGATATGAGCCTGAGCGGATGAGATCTGTGGATTGTCTGTATTTGGATAAATGGTTGGGTGATTCTAGTGCCGATTTGTTGGGACGATAAGAACATTTTTGTTCGTGGCCTATTTCCGCAGTAAACAGGTGAAGGTACACCAGCAGTGGACTTAAGGGAAAACATTCCAAACATTAAGATTCACAAGTTATGCAATGCTTTCAGCGCATATGGGCCTCTTGTTTTGATCAGTTCGTTCCTTTCAAACACTTCCATTTGGGAGAGCGAGCTGCAGGAATGTGCGCAGATGTCTTAGATCAAGGTGTGATATTGCTCATGTGGGACCATAAGAGCACGGGCAGGAGTGATGGAGAATACTTAAAAACTTTGGTTCGATTTCAAAAGATTAATTGTTTGAGTATAACCGGAGGATAGGCAGATGGAATGCAACCCACAAGTGGATACGTGGCTTGATGTTTTATCCTCCTGCGTATGGGTTTTATGTGAATGTTGTGTAACACCCTAGTTTTACAACTTTGCCAAATGAGTGAAAGAAAGTAATTTTGTTTCTGGATTTCAAATGAGAAAAAGTGACACCCTTGAAATTGATCACCCTAAAGTGGTAGGTCCTCATTCACATGCAAGTTTGAATAAATCCTCAGGTCTTTACAAGAAGACCGTGTGTTTTCAGGGCACGGAACTTGCGCATTCTTAAAGCGATAGTTCACCCAAAGATAAAAAATATTTGATCATGCACTCACCCTCATGTCATTCCAAACCGGTATGATTTTCTTTTGCAGAATACAACAGTAGATATTTTGAAGAATGTAAGTATCAAAACAAAACTGGGTTCCATTGACTTCATTCGTATGTACACAAAACCACAGAAGCATTCCTCAAAATATCAGGTTTTTAACAACAGGAGGATGAATAAATGATGATGACAGAATTTTTCTTTTTTGGGTGAAGAATCGGCAATAATAGATTAAAAAAATCGATTGAAAAATCAGAATAAGTAAATGATCATAGTTATTACCTATTGCAAATAAAAAAAGATGTATTTTTGAGTTCTGTTAAAACTTGGCAATCAAAGTTTTTCATTGTGTAGGCCTGCACAAACCAGGTGTTTCTCGAACAAAGACATTGTTGACAGTCTCTTTAGAGCTCTCACCAGGTAGGTACAGTTCCACGGTTTGGTGGAATCAGCAGGAATTTCCCACAAACAGGACAAAGGCTTTGCTATTCTCTTTCACCGACTTTCCCTGCTAAGTGTATATAAGACCCTGGATCAATAGATGGTGTTGATTTGAGCAGCGGCTACAACAGCAACAAGTATTTGTTTCAGCCCCGGCAAAGTAGCCGTTCGGACAAAGCTCTGGTTTCATATTAAAATAGGATATAGACTTCTCCATTGAGCGACCGAATCAGATGGGCACAGCTGTCGAGCAGCAAGTGTTGGCAGTGTTGTAGGTCTAATGTTCATTGTGTAAGCGAGAGCCTGAGGAGGATTATGCGCGTGCAAGTGTGTGCGCTTCTAATCGCACGAACCCATCTCTCTTAGCGCTATGTGTTGCTGTAAGGTGTTCGCTCCAGCCTCGCTGTGTAAAGAAGCTCATTTAGCCTTCTAAAGAGAAGAGACTGGCACTCCGCAGGCTCACATTTCTCTAGGTCTTTTGTCTGGCCCCGCAGAGAGCCCTCGAGAAATAGGGATGTACGCAACCCAATATTAGCCTTCATGTTTGTTCGCTTGCTCCTGTGTTCTTCAATATCACTGAAAAGGGAGGAACAGGTCTTTGCATGTCGTGCATTTGAAATTGATTTTCAACCAACAGAAATGTTCACAAGTACAGTGAAGATTCAGAAATATCAAATCATTTACTCTGTATTTAATCTCATTGTTGTCTACAAGGCACAGCCGAGATATTAAGGAGATATTAAGTCTCAGATCTCCTGCTTCTCAGATGTTTCTCCTGAGAAAAGAGCCTATTCATCTCATACTTGTCTTCTCTAGGGTTTCAGAAGAGATCTCAACAATGTAACTTAGATTGTAACAATTTACCTTACACTGCCTAGATTTGCAATGATACCAATGTCTGCGATTTCTTATCAGATACCCCTAAATCCAGCCATGCTATCCACTTTGTACACATTTTTTTGTGTGTGTATTTTTTAAGAGACTTTTAGGAGAAACGTGTGATCATCAACAAAGTTATTATTTAAAGGGACCATTTCATGAAAATCTGACCTTTTCCATGTTTAAGTGCTATTATCGCGTCTCTGGTGCATCTGCAAACTCCCAATTTTTTCTGTGAGAAAACGAGGCATTCAGATTTAGATCCCTGTCTGACGTTGGTAGCCATTTTTATTATAATATTACCGCTCCTTTTTCTCAACGTCTCCACCCATTTTTGTTTTTTCGCAAGCGAAATACCTGAATTAGTTCCAACATCATGGCAAAAGTAAGCAAAGCAGTGCAAAGGATGTTAACTGTTCTATTGTTGGCTGCACAGACCAACACAGAACACTGTTCCCAGCCTCACAGGACAGAGCAATGGGTTTATTTTCTTTCCAATGGAAATCCTGCAGACTGAACGAGGCAAAGCTGAAGATAAAGACATTGTAAGTAGGCCTACCGGTATTTTTTAAGCAAGACTTTAGGGACCTGTGGCAGCTTATAAGTAGATAAAATGTCACTGTGACACGTTTGTCCGTTCACTCAAAGAAAGCAATGTGGATGGCTTGTTGATGAGATGACAAGATGGCGCCTGGTTGTTTGCAGCCTTGCAGTCGCCTTTCATTTTATTCACCTTATTCAATCGTTTTATACGGATTCCCCAATTTCCTTTGGCTGATCAGTAAGACATTGTTATGTCAAGAAGAGCCTAGATATTTGTAATAACATTCCTTGGATTATGTGAAATCAGCGGATATGCTTATTGATACTGGCCCACGACAGATTTAACTGACTCTGGTAAACACGAGATGCATCTACTTGGCTCAAAGCTGGTGAGTTGGATTCATTAGCAGACACAACTCCAGTGGATTGTGACTATTTTAATTCGCTGAGATTAGTGGAAGCCCTTCAATCAGTTTTAGCAAACGTTTTAAATGTAACCTTGACTCTGGTATTCATCAGAAGCCTACTTGACATTTGAGCTGCAGTTGTTTAGAATGAGATTATCTAGCCCTGTGACGAGTGCCCTTATTTATAGGCCACCAAAATATAACGAAGTCTAATGTAGTCCCTACGGTGGATCAATTACTGATTCTGGGTGACTTTGATAAACATGTGTGTTGCCCATCACATCATATGGTGAAGGAAATTGTGTACCTTTGTGACTCTTTGAATCGTTTCCAACATGTTAATGGCGCTACACACACACACATGTGCATACTATTGATCTTGTTTTATCTTTTGGCCTCCCTTTATGTAATATCAGCATTAGGGAAAGCAGGTTGTCTGACCATATATTTGTCATTTTTAATGTATTGCTCCCATGCGGACCTCCTACTGTGCAGAAGGAGGTGTATTACTCTAGTGCATTAACACCTTCAACTGCTATGGAATTGGCCAATGCCTACCTAGAGTCCCCATTTAGATCTGTTTTAGAAGTGCCAGAATATAGCCACAAAACCAAATGTTGCTAAACTGAAACCCCACCCTTGGTTAAATCATCATACTTGAGCGCTCTGGCGGGATTGCTGTAAAGAAAATGGAAATTAGATACGTTGCATGTCTCCTTGGAGATTTATAAGAACTGCCTGTCTGCCTATCAAAGTGCTGCTATAGCAGCTTAAATTGAATTCTTGGCTGATTTATTATCCAAAAACTCACATAACCCAAGTGTTATTTAATACCTTTGATAGAGTGGTTAATCCTAAGAGCTCTTTATTTCCCAATGCTTACCCTGAGTTGTGCACAACATTCTTAGATTTCTTTAGGACTAAGATTGAGATTTTTTATGCACATGTTCCGAGTATTTATGATGCTTTTGAATCTGCCAAATTGGTGGTTGAAAAAACTCAGCTATCAATTTTTTCCCTTAAGATCTTAAGAATCTGATAGAATTAATCCCTACACTAAAGCCGTCGTCTTTACCAGCGGATTTTATAAACAAAAACAGACATTTAATAAACAGAATTAAAGGTCATCATTCTAATTCATTGAACTAGTAAAGCTGTGTTTGTATAGAGCATCTGCTTATCTGTGTTGGGCAATACATAACCATGAGCACACTGTGTGTTAAGGAGCTGTGAAACCTTAAGTTTAAAGAGATCCAGTTCGCTTTGAGAGAAACATGACTACCATTAAGTCCAATCCAGTTTTCTCTACATATGTTACCCTTGGGGTCTATTTTTAGGAAATTTGAGATTGCATATCACTGCTATGCTGACGACACACAATTTAATGTTCCATTACATCCAGTTGATAAGTCCTGTTCCACAATTGTCGAGTGTCAGATGACATGTTGGGGTGAAATGTCCCTTTAAATGAACCACTGTCTTTGAGGAAGATGGAGAATCTAACTTCAATCACACAGTTTGAAGAGTGTTTTGAATTTGAGAATAATGGGCGATTCATTATCAGTTAAAAACATGGAATAAAACATTTATAGGGCAAATGTTGTGTTCAGAGTCCTCACTGTATGTGGTTTTCTGTACTGGCCTGCCATCAGATTTCCAAGTGTGCACTGTAGACTGACCGGATCTTATGCAACATGGCACTTCAGTTCATCCATCTTATACAGACAGCCCCCTCTCCCCACTGCACAAACATTTGGCTTGAGGGCTTAGATAACAGTGTTAACTGTGAAGAATCTCATTTGTGAAGTCTTGAACCCAGACAGGTACTGTTGGTCCTTTTAAAGTTAAATAAATGTAATCTTATTTAAACATTAACTCCTGCTTAACATTATCTTTGTATTAAAGAGTTTCACTTTTTAAGCTGTTACCAGAACGTGTCTTTGAACTTCTTACTTTTATTAATCACATTTTTAGTATTGCCAGTGGTATACTATCTGCAGTGGAGTAGGCGGGGCGAGACCATGGTTCGAGGCCGGTGAGTAATTGTTAATTAGCGCCAGTTGTGCGCGCACCGCCCTCGCATCACGTAGGAGATTGGGAGCATATAAAGAAACGAGCGACCGGACCGTCGTTGAGAGAGACAATTACTCACCGGCCTCGAACCACGGTCTCGCCCCGCCTACTCCACTACACTATCTTTGTAAGGTAATTTCTTGATATGCAAGTTATGTTTGGTTATAACCATTCTTCTAAATATCTTTCTCTGTGTTTATCGGTTCAAAGAAATTTACAGAAATGTTAATTTTTTGGGTGAACGATCCCTTTACCTACATACATTTAACTGCTTAAAATACATTTAATGTAGAGTATCATAATTTAATTAAATATATTTTTTTTTCATGGGTGTTTTGTATAAACAAAAACGTAGCCAAATGTAAAAGGGTAGTTATATCTATAACGTGCATTTAGGTAGTCAACACAATATAAATAAATAAACATAATTTTACCTATTTAAATGGGTTTAACATAATAAAATTGAGCTTGATTGACTTAATAATTTGTTCAATTAAAATCACTCAAACAAAATAATCAAAATCTTAACAACCAAAATTTGTAGCTTTTATTCCAAAGATTCTTACATTATTTTAATTACATTTTTTTGTAAACATAATTACATCAAGTATATTTTAATACATTTTTTTTAATCTACTAAGGCGCATAATAATTTTTGTCAATGTGTGTGTTTACAGGAGCTGTGAAACCTGATTGAGTTTAAAGTGATCCAGTTCACTTTAAGATGAACAAACCTGTCATAACTGTGTTCTTCATGCTGTGAAAAGCAGATATATAGAGAGGTCCTCTGTTCCTCTAGACCAGCATGAATATGTCCATTTAGGACTTGCGTTACCTCTCAGACAGCAGGAGGGTCTGAGAGCGCGAGTAACATACCTGTCAAGCCAAGCGGCTGCTTCGCAGCCGTCTGACAGCCCAAAAAACTTTCAATCTGAGCTTGTGATAGTTTCACAGAGCAAGCAAGCATGATGTCACAAGCTCCCAACGTTTCCGGGGCCTGAAACCAAAATGGAAAAACAAACAACAGTAGGTGTAATATCCTTCTCACGCGATGTCGAGTGGGCTGTAGAAGAGCACGGCCAGTGTTGGGTTGTCTGCATACTGCAGGCCAGCCTGATATTTCACACATCTGTGAGGGCAGCTTGTGGTTGTAAATACCCTTTGCTGAAACATTAGGGGCGATTTACATTGCACGTCTTTTGCATGCACAATTTTTCTTATTTTAAATGTAGACACATTTAAAATAATGAGATGAAAATAGTTCAACTTTTCTGAGTGCCCTGTGTGCACCGCGGGTCATTTGACAAGAGAAAGCGGCGCGGCTCACATTTTCCGCATGGTTTTCGAATCACCCCTTACACTCCAAAAAGGAGGTGATATATACCACTAAAAGTGATTCTTTGCTCTTAATCATGGGGGCGCCACTTTAAGTGGTATGTAGCACTATATCTTTGTGCTTCGGTGGTTCTTCAGAAGTTTTTCAGAGGTTCTTTGGGGTGAGAGAGATGCTATTGCACCGTTTCCTTATAAAGAACTTGTTAAGCCACTGTATGGTTCTTAAGCAGTTCTGTATAGCCCCTCAGGCATTCCAAAGAACCGCTGAAGAACCACTGTAGCATCAAACTATGGTTGTATTTAGCACCAAAAGTGATTCCCCTATGATTACAAGCCAAGAACCACTTTTAGTGCTATACAACACCATTTTTTAGAGCATAGGCTTCTTTAACTGCTAAGCAACTAGTCAGTCCTAACAGTCCATCAGCCCATATGTTCAAACACTCAAAGTCATGTGTTTTTTTAGATACTCTGACTTTGTGGCTTTTTAAATTGTGGTATAATAGCCTCCGCCGTCTATGGCCGGATGGATGTCATAATACATTAAAGTTTGGATTTCAAATGATCAGAGATTCACTACGAATAAATTTCGCGTCTGCATTTTTTTCACTCCAAAGACCAAGTAATTATGTAAAAAATTATGTAAAAATTAGGAAAACTATGTAAATCACGCGACGATCCAACAGATTACTTGGACTTGACTGTACTGTAACACATTGCTCACAACACCTGAATTGGCCAAAGTAATCTCACAGGAATAGGAACTATTTTACGAGGTCGCTAATACATATGATTGTGTCTAATAATCGTACGTTTTTGTACAATTTACATTTTACGAAATCATATGCATTAGCCACCTCGCAAAATAGATCAGGTTGAATTGACTTTTGACATTGACCTGAAATGACAGGGTGTTTCTAGGCGACCACTTGGGTTTTAATACTCCTACCCAACAGCAAAGCTTTTTTTGTGACAGGCAAATACTACTGAATTGTGTGAATAAGGCACAATCTATTATCAGCCTAATTTGCATTTAAAGGAGACGTCTTTGTGCTGAAAAGCGTGACTATAACTTAATTTGAATGTAGAGCGGGGCATTTAGTGTTTTTTGGTTGATTTTTACTTTAATTATCCTCAAGACTTTCCGCTTAATGACTACATCTGTAAAATTGATTTGTTATTCATCAAGTACATAAAGTGCTCTTTTATGTACAAATAGAGTGCAGTTTGGTTCAGTGTTTTGACCAGAGTGTTTGATCAGTATGTTGAAACCGTATTGCTGTCTGATAGGGAAGACTTGGAGGCTGAACGAATTACAGGATCCACTTAACCATGAATGGAACGGGAGTTAGCAGACATGCTCGCTCCAGGAAATTAAAAGCTAGAGCTACTTCCTTTCAACCTCCCGCATGGTCTGTCATCTCGTGCCAGTGCCCTAATGAATAGTAAATGATTAGTCTTTGACATCCTTTTTTGCCACAAATTCATAGACACTTACCTTGATTCAGGCAGGTATAATAGGGCAATAAATGGTGTAATCAAATATATAGGGCGCTGTTTACTGTTCATCGTAGTTTCCTATTGGTCAAAACCTACCAACCAGGCCGTAACAAGTAATTCTGGGTAACTTGGCTGTATATTTCCCTCAAACGTTTCCGCCTTAAGAATTGACAGTGAATGCCTGGTCAACATTTATATTTCTCTCATTGTTCATCGAGCAATTACCAAATTCTCTTTTTTATTAGATTAATTAAAAGGATGACAATGATTTCAGGATTAAACTCTACTCTAGAAGATCCCAGATCTGCTTAAATTTTTGCAGATTGTAGTGTGTCGTCTGAATGCTCCTCTGCTGTTGTGAGGAGAAAGTATCTGTAGTTTATTATTGCAAACTATATGGTTTCTGTAATGCAGCATTTTACTTTGTTTAAAATATTTTGTATCTGTTTATGTTGAAATATATATTACAACACATTTCAAATGCCACAAAAACCATATCAGCCAGGAATCTTTCCAGTTACAGGCTACATTACTGGCCAGTCTAAATTATGCTGCAAATGACCATTCTTTAATATTGTGAAAGCTAGTACATTTACTTCATTCAAACATTTCCATAGTAAAATCTGCACGATTACCCCTTAAACTGTCTTAAACACATTAAATCAACCAAGATTTATACTGTATATAGCCAGACAGTACCTCATGCATTTTGAATTTACAGCTTCTATTCATATACTGTACCAACAATGTCATTTTTTATTGCACGTTTATTTAAACCAGAAATATAAATGGGAGGCCGGACCACCACGAAGGAACATTGTGGAAAAGAACCAAAAGGCAAAATTGTATAGTAGCAGCATAGAGTAAATATTTGTGCATAGAGCTATGTGAAGCAGATCAGTGTATGTGTGTTTGGTGTGTTTCCAAAATGTATTTGCTGCATTGACCAACAGAAATTGAGAGAAAATCTGACAAGCCAATAACCTCATTGAAACTGGATTTGTTTTTGCGTTTTTTTTTGTAAAAATTCGGAAGACCCATTGTAATTTTATTCCTCATATTTTCAATTTAAAATTAATCTTAAAATCAACAGAAATCTTAAGCATACGGTAGGTGTTGCTCCGGGGAAGCTTCCCTGTGATAATAGTTTTTTCAAGATCTTTTTTTTAGTTTATGTCTTTGGTTTAATCGCTCACGTTGCTTACATCAGCAAAGGCGAAAGTATGAATCTTAAAGTTTAATATAAACCATTGTATTTCTCAATAAAGTTACCCGCCAACTGGCAAATATCTTCATATTCTCTGAATCTCCGCAGTATAACCTTTCAACTCTGAGATCTGCTGTGATCCCTAGCCAGCACAATATGAATGCATTAAACAAAATATATGCAGACCCAAACCTGTCAGAGAAGCAGTAAATCACCCAAGTAAACCCAGAATGCCACACCGGAGGTTAGGGAGGTTTACATTCGACAAACAGAATAGTGAGGAATTGCAAGATTAACCCTGAGGGGAGTACCTGATGCAACATTCCACACTTCTTCTGAAGATATGCGTGCCTGCCTTCAGAAGAGGCCGGACTTGTCTATTTCTGTTCTTAAACTTGGAACCAACATTGACCTTGATCTACAATTTCTATTTTGCGTTACTTTTGAAAGCAGCTTATTTAAACTATGTTGCCATTTGGTTCAAAGCACATGCAGGAGCATAGCCATGCAGAAGATGTGCACAAAATACCACTGGAAGGATTCTCGACTGTCATTAGACTTGAAAGTATAATCTTATGGGAGAGAACAAATAAATGAATAAACAAAAGCAAATAAACATCCGCTTTACAATGTCTACCATCTGTTTATTATTCTAAAGTATGTACCAAAATAATTGCTATACGTAAAAATAGCATTTTGCAAGTAAAAACTAAGTAAAAATGTTTACAGTCAAGCATCACTAATTGTACAAAAATAACAACACAACAAAGATAAAAACAATGAAGAACAGAACATCTTCACCTCAGTGTGCAAACTGTTTATACAGATGGAAATGCCTCCTCCTCAGGCTGCACTCCATGATAAATTATTTAAATAGCATTTATCTACACACACATATGAAACAGTCTTACAAACAGAGACAACAGACAGAACAATAATTTATCAACTTAACAAAACGTACTGGACATTTGAAGGAGTACAAGAGAATTCCTCAAAAAAAAGTTGTCTCCTCTTTCACTTGATTTTCCATTTGTGTGTGGGGCCGGGTGTTTCTTCTGTCGGGAATACTATTTACAATTTGTGCTACAGTAGCGATAAGGCAACCGATTTGTTTTCTTTAAGCAAAGGAAATAAAGTCAAATGAAAAAGCGTTTTGCTTGATCAAATTACAAAACGGTCATGAGGTAATATTTGTACATCAACGTTCTCCTTTTTCTCTCTCTCTACAAAAGAGGCAGTCGAACACTGTCCAGAAGACCGTCTCCTTAGAAGCGACTTTCACGATTAGCGCCTCACAGCCTTTCATGTAAGGTTTTGTTTTCTTTTACGTTTTAATAATTATATTTTTGTGAGAGACAGACCTCTCTTACGCTTCTGACAGCACAGTCTGGCCAAACAATAAGCATTTTAAGTGCTACATAGAACTCAGGTCTGAAAACTTAACCTCGACTTTCCCTTAGAGATCAGACGCTCGAATAACACTCAAATTTTATTTGAGAAGGAGACTAGATTACTTGGTAGTCTAATGTCCGTATGTGGCGAGTCATTTCCTGTAATAAAGAATATTGTGGAACATTCATCACTTTGGGGGATCTTCAAACCTTTCATTATGCCATTTCTAATGATTTGTCAAATTGGTTTAACCATCTAGCCCTGAGAAAACTATGCTCACTAAACCACAAGATGTCTCCCACCAGCCCTTTATGAATGTACATGAAACCTAAGATGAGATTCAGCAAAGCTACATTTTAGACGGATATAAATCCAGCTCAGACTGGAAGCAAAAACAAAAGCTGTATTCTTCTGCTCATTTTTAATGTTAAGAACAAAATTGTTTTTGATAAAATACTGATTTTTGTAATGGAATACACTCTCTCTCTAAATTGGCCATAAATTGCTCATAATTCGTTTCTGGAATAGAGAGACAGGAGATAAAAATGTTCTTGTGTGAAGAAAGGTCTGAAGTGCATAGCTATCTGCTGGGAGCCCTTCCCACACAGAGCTAAATGAGGTTTTTCAGAGAGAGATCTTAGTCTTCCCCCAAAAAAGCAAAGCAACAGAGACTTTTCTGCTCTACCTGCTAATGGTGGAGGGGTCTAGATTCTGAATTGGTAGCTAGCGTCAATTACTTTGAAATTGACCGCCTGCTTTCTCACTCCATCGGTGTGTGAGCAACAGCAGAAAAAGTAACATCAAATCTGTCCCTGGACTTTGCCCGGAATACATATTTTAACAGAAAGGTGCATTCTTTGATATTCATCCTGCCTGTGCAATTATATATCTGGAAAGAACCAAGAAACATAGTTAGTCTTGTGCTAGTGGAGTACATGATTGTAAAAAATATCATCCGTGTTGACACTCACCTCTGCATTCATACTTGAGGTCTGAGAAGTAAACCATCTCTTGTGAGAAGACAAATAGACCCAGTCTTCCTCCTGCGTATGTTTTGTCATAAATTCTACCGGAATCTGCCATGATTTTTTTGCCTTCATACATGACCACTCTGAAATGTACAGAGAAATGTTCATTTAACACAATTTTCTCGAAACCATTAATATTTAAAAGATATGCACGTCTGGTGATGTGTTCTGTAATATTACCTCATGTGTCCAGTTCTTGGTCTGTGTGTCAGGTGCCATCTGTAAGCGGTGAAATCCTTCCATCCGATATTCCTTGGGTCGTGCCACAGAGTGCGTACCTAAGAACATTTGAGTAGTAACATCAGTATTCATATAACCGTAAGGTTTATCTTTATCACTGTGACCAGAGGGAAACATACCTGTCCTGGAGTATCTCCAGTGTGCCAGAGAGCATTCCTCAGATGCTCGCCCGGCCCGGTGGTGGAGTTAACCACTTTAATTGACAGCCCTGAGTAACCCTGTGCTTTGGTAGGCGTGTGGGACCAGTAGGTCTGTGTGATCTGCTTCCACATAACCACGTAGAAACGAGAGCTGGACTGGTATCCGAAGACAAAGCCAGCGTAATCATCATCTCTGTCTGTGTTGATGAAGAAGGTTCCGCTGAAGTCTACCGAGTTGAACTCATCAAAACCTATAAATCAATATATTGGTAAGAATTTCAATGTTGCTTATGTCAATTGAATATTATGTTCTGATAACACACAGTACGTACCGACAGCAATACCGGGGTCACAATTGACAGTCTGAACAAGTTCCTTGCCCTGGTGACGGACCACCCAGTTGGGGTCGATCTGAGAAGTGCCCTTGGGGTCCAGAGGTACCATCTGAAACTTACGGAAGTCGGTCTCACTAATGTCAAAGTTCTCTGGGCAGACGTCATAGATATCTGGGACGCTGTCGTCGTCAAAGTCGTCTTTGCAGGCATCTCCGCGACCGTCGCCTATAAATGAGAGGTTACATCTGTAAGAAGAAATCTCAATGTCGAATGTTAAAGATTTACATGCAAAAGTGCATTACTGACCATCAGAATCCAATTGATCTGGATTGGGAACCAGCCTGCAGTTGTCTTTTTCATCAGGGATGCCGTCGTTGTCATCATCGTAGTCGCAGGCGTCGCCTTTACCGTCCTTGTCGTGATCGGCCTGGTTCGCATTGGGAATGTAGGGGCAGTTGTCAAGGTTGTTTTGGTGGCCGTCTTCATCGATATCTTGATTGTTGTCACATTTGTCTCCGACACGATCAGAGTCAGAGTCGAGCTGTTGGGATAAGAGTGTAGAATTAGCAAAACACTAAATCACAAATGATTCTGTAGATTATTGAGTGTTTTGCTTAGATTTTTTGATAGTTCTTCTGAAAAAAAGTCAATTATTATCTTGTACAATAACAGCTCAACGAAATCTAGAACAAAATGTAACCAAAATTACTTGGACACCAAAGTGTCTATATTCAAATATTTTAACCAGGATGAAACTTTTTAAAAGCTGTTCTGTGCTGGCTGGCCCATCTGTGCACACTTTTAATGTTCATGCAGCTTGGCACTACCACGGTCACATTTCACATCTAATGAGGAAAGGAGGGGTACATTCCATCTCTTCAGTTAAGCATGGCACAGGTGTGATCTGCAGGGATCTAGAGCTGACCGGGCATGCTTAGACCCACGGGCAAATCCACTCCTCCCTTATAACCATTCTCTACCTCCACATATGCTTTGGGTTAATTGAAAACTATTGAGTCCCTTTGAAAAGCCCCCTATTGGTTTATTGTGCGGCTTGTGCTTCAAGGAAAGACAGTGTACTCCTCTCATACATTGCTTAGTGAAGACTCAGATAACCATCTTGGGGATGTTTAGGAACAGCTCTGAAGTTTATCTGAACATTATATAGATATACAATCTATGAAGGTATGTAAATTACTTAATAAAACTGAAAGAACAATCTTGTCCATTATACTAAGATCATATATACTCTTTCTGAGATGGATAGAGGAATATACATTTTATTTAAAGATAAATATACCTGGTCGGGGTTGTGTTCCAGAGGGCAGTTGTCACACTGGTCACCCACTCCATCCATATCTGTGTCTTTCTGGTCTACATTGTACAGATATGGGCAGTTGTCGTTCTCATTCAAAATACCTGAAAAAAATACAAATAATGGTTAAATCTGAGTGATTTACATCTATAAAATGTAATGCTAGAGTCTACGGATGACTAAACCAATATCAATCCATACCATCTCCATCAATGTCCACAGCACAGGCATCTCCTTCACCATTGTTGTCAGTGTCAGTCTGATCAGGGTTGCTGTTGTACGGACAGTTATCGCAGCGATCTCCCACATCGTCGCGGTCGTAGTCGTACTGTCTTGGGTTGAAGACGAGCGGGCAGTTGTCCTTTTTTAAAAAGAGACCACAATTAAGCATATGGCAAAGACACGCTACCCATTCTCCACAGGGTCCTCTCACATGAAGGTTGTTACTTTTAGATGTTAGGCTTGTAATTTGGCTGTGGCTATTGAGGTCTATTTACAGTAGTGCAGGGATAAAAGTGAGCCTTATTTCAGGACTCAGACCAAAGATAATATTGGATTAGCAAAATACACTGTGGGTCTTTCAGGGCACTACCTAGCTGGTGGAATTTGAGGTTTGTATCCAAAAATGAATGAGTTTACTTTACGCAGCACCTTTTTCCACATTTGAAAATGTAAGCTTTGTATATTTTCGGTGGCTTCGCTCTCTTCATTCATACACAGCTCAAGTGTATAAATATTATTTTAGCTGACTGTAAGGAGGACTTGTGGAATGTAAAAGAAATAATAGGGCTTTTTTTTACCCTGTCGTCAGTTATGCCATCGTCATCGTCGTCATTATCACAAGCGTCGCCGATTCCATCCTTGTCGTAGTCTTCTTGGCCAGAGTTTGGAAGATTGGGACAGTTATCCTTTTAAAAACAATATATTTACATTTATTTGTTTAGCATAGACTTATCGTCCAAAGCAACTTAAATAAGGGAGCATAGAATATAGTGTTATTTGCTATTTTATAACAAATTAAAGTGATAGTTCACCCAAAAATGAAAATTCTGTCATCATATACTCATGCTCTTGCAATTTCAAACTTGAATGACTTTCTTTCTTCTGCAGAACACAAAAGAAGACATATTGAAGAACGTTGATAACCACAACAGCGGTACCCATTCACTCTGGTTTTGTAAGTCTATATAATAGAAGTGAATTTCAAAATATCTTCCTTTGTGTTCTGTAGTATAAAGAAAACCTTACAGGTAGTAGATGAGTCACAAGTAGATGAAATGGAGTAAACGATGACAGAATTTGTGAACGTGAACTAGCGCTTTTGGCAAATCCTACCTTCTTGCAGTGATAGGTGGCATTCTCCACACACACAAGATCGGCATTAGGCCATCCGTCAAGATCCGTGTCCTCCCCACAGATGTGTCCGTTTCCAGCGAAACCAGGTCTGCATTCACAACGGTACATGGGATCTGCGAAATGGCCCAGGTAGTTGCAGCGAGCGTTCTTGTTGCACTCATGGCTGCCGTCGAGGCAGGGATTACGGGGTGTGCACACCTGCAGCAAAGACACATCGGTCATCACGCGTCTGTTGGCAAGATGGCATTCATTACCTGTCAGTGGTTTCTCATTTACCTGTTTCTTGGAAGCGGCGTCCTCCACTCCTCGTCCAAACGGCTGAGGGCCGGTGTAGCGTGTGGGGCATGGCAGACAGTTATAGCCGGGCACTGTGTTCTCACACCTGTGGACTCCATTGAATTCAAAGCAAGCATCAGGAACCTTTTCACACTGTAAAGGAGAGAATGAAAATCTTGATGAGAATGAAAAAAGGATAAGAATATTCAGGATAAAAAACTTAAAAAGCATTTTTAGTCTGTTTGTTTTCTTTAAAAGTGAGTTTTAGGTTTCAAAACAAGTAAAAAGTCATTTTGGAAAAAAAAATGTTATTGCTTATTTCTTCCTCTTTGGTGTATAGTTTATCTTGTTTAAAGCCTCAAGCTCATCACATTTTTTGATTTCTCTAATTATTATTATTGTGTTTCTTTTTATATATAAATGTCCTTTTTGAAGGGATTTTTTAATATATTTACTATAAAACAGGTTGCTTCTACTTATAACAATAGAATCTAGAAATGTACTTCACCTCATTGATGTCTTTGCAATCGATTCCATTTCCAGTGTAACCTGTTGGACATTTTCCACACTTCCAGGATCCATCTGGGAGGCTTGTGCACTGGGCTCCAGCAAAGCACGGATTCGAAAGACATCCATCTGTGTTAAATTTACAGAGATAAGTGAGCAATTTCACTACAATTTTACAACCACCAGCCTCGGCTACAGGGTTGAGAGACATTATTGCTCACCAATAGGGCAGTCCTTTTTGTTGCACAGCTGGCTGCTCTTTGCATCTCCCACGCATTCTTTACCGCCATACTTGGGTGCTGGATTATTGCAAAGACGCTTACGGTTTTGGACTCCACCACCACAGGTGATGGAACAAGCATCCCAAGGTGACCATGGTCCCCAACCACCATTGACTATGAAAAACAAACCATTTAGAAAACCAAATTTTTTTTAGGGACTTTAGCTGTGAACGGTGGTTGTACTTACTCGGACATGCCGATTTCTCACACCTCTCTGTTTGCCGGCCTTCACCCTGGCAATCTTTGCCGTCCATCTGGGGCGTTGGAGAGTTACAAAGACGTATGCGTGTGATGACGCCGACCCCACAGGTAACAGAGCAGGATGACCACGGTGACCAATGACTCCAGCTGCCATCTTGCTTAACTATCAAATGAGAGATGGAAGAAACGTTGACTTTTCACCTGCACACCAACAGAAACCCTATAAAGGTGTCATCAGCAGGCGTCACTCACATCGCTTGTCACACTCCTGAAGGTAGCAATCTCTCGTCTGCACCGACGTGCCCTCGCAGTTGTTATTGATGCGGTCACAGGAGCGCCCGCGCTGCTGAATGCCCCTTCCACAGGACACGGAACAATGGGTCCATTCAGACCAGGGGGACCAGCCATCCTCAGCGGAGTCGTTCGCTGTCGAGAGAGCAAAACGAGACAATAGGAGAGCTATTCCTACTTTCTAAAGCAGCAAAATGGAGAAAAGCTTTTAATACTGGTCCTTAATGGATTCAATTTAGCCAGGGCAGCTTGTGACAGAACACTCCAGGGTACGCTGGCATGAGCCGAACAGTTGGAATGCTGGGGGAAATGTCAGTGTACTTGACGCACAGGGATACCTTTTGACTACCTCTCCAAATGTGGAAATGAAATTCGCAAACACTCTAAATTATCCCGAATGCGTGAGGCTTTCATTGAAAAGTATGACCGAACGTTAAGACGTGTCAACGGTGCTGCTGCGTCTGCTTTGTTGACTCGCTGCCAAACAGCACCAATTTTCCATCTCTATTTAACCAATTTGGACAATTATGGCCATTTAGTGTTTCGGTGATGCACAAAGCTCTACTGTTCCTTTCATTAGGAAAACTTCAGTTGAAGTCTATTGTGTGATGTAAGAATGACTGGGAATGTTTGGAAAGCAACAGCTCTTTTAACACGAAAGCATATATAAAACATGTTGTTGCTTGGTGTAGAGTACATTCAATTGAACACTGCAGCCCAAAATTCATAAAATGATGGAATATTTTTTTTTTGGAGGGGGGTTATTTTGGTCTGGTCATAAAGGCATAATACCAACATGTTTGAATTCCAAATACCAAAAAAAATGAATTCATCATATAAGTAAAAAACAATGGTACTACTGTACTGTTCGTGGTCAGTACAGTAGTATCATCAGTGGTAAGTGGTGCCCTAGAACTAGTTGGCTTCACTTATTTTCAGAATATCTTCTTTTGTGTTCAACAAATGATGACACAATTAAACATTTTGGGTGAACGACCCCTTTAAATAAACTTAGAAATTGTCCGTATTTGACCCTCTGGGTTGAAGCAACCCAGCATAAGTTAATTTATAACCCAACGGTTGGGTTTGTCCCTTTTTGACCCGACCATGGGTTAAAAATAACCCAGCGTTTTTTTAACAATGCATGTATTTGGCAAACAATATATGAACATATACTGTATGTAGTCCAGTACTTACGGGTTCCACAGCGAGGGCAGCACTCCCCATCAGGCACCGTGGCATTTGCGCATGGAATAAGGGGACAAGAGATCTTGCGGCACACCGTTGCAGAGTTCTGCAGCCAACACAATTTATTTTTGTTAATTATTTGTTACATATCCACAACAAGTGCATTTGGTTTGTGAATCAATCTCTTGCTCTCTGCTTCAGTCTCTATTATTAGGAATGTGAATGTTTCTCAGTTTGATACAAAGTGCGTCAAAGAAGAATGGCATGTACTGTATAAATTTAGTACCCTAAATTTAGATTTCGAAGTTTGGTTTAACCTACTGTTCCAAGTATTCTCTTTAGTTACCTCAGTTTCCTACTTTTAATTACAGACTAGGTGCTTCAGGAAATACACCCAGCTTATGTCTACCGCAATGGACAGGAGTCAGAACTTAGGCTAGCACTGTGTATGTATACACGGAGACATGGCTCCCATCTCTCTAACACACAAATTAGCGGTTTAATGACAGAGTAGAGAGCTCTCAGGGTTTAACAGGTGCATGTCTGCAGAGTATTGGGTTCCTACCTGGCAAGTGCACTCTGTGCAGTCGTCTACTGTCCATTCGTCCTTGTTTTTGTGCACAATTCCGTTGTGAAGACAGACACCGTTATGAACTCCTATGCGGGTCATGAGCATGTTGTTGTTATCGGTCTAGAATTGCAACAACGAGAGTTTGTTGGTTAATATACAACATAGGTTCATTATGCTAGTTTCATTTTGTATCGTTATTTACAGTATATCTATATACAACATCTATTGTTTAATTCAGTTGATGTTTTGTAAATACGTTAGCCATCTTCTGTACATTCCAGCATTTTTAGAGCAACTAACAATGCACAATTTTGTTACTTGTAAAATGATTAACTTGGTTCTTACTACTTTGCGGAGTTCATTGGACAGCTCTTGCACCACCACACCAAGACCTTTGAGTTCCTTGAACATGCTGGCCAGATCCTCACACGAAAAGCCACAGATCTCTAAAAAGTAGAAATATGCATTAGCACAACTTACAAAACGCCATTCTAAGATAACACTGACATTTTGTAAACATTTATTTGTATTGTGAATCAGTTACTAAAATATATTACCTTTTATTTTGTGTCCAGTGTAATCAGTTCTGATGGCAGGACTGGATCCATTTATGGGATTTTCAAGGGTGATGATATTCGTCATATGTGTGGCTGTAAATGAATAAAAAGGACAGGTTCACTGAAAAGTTGATAATAGTTATGGAAAAGGCTTAAGGGAGCTCAAAGTATTTAATTTTCTAGTGTTCATTGGCTAATTGAATAACAGCAGCAGCGTTGAATTGAAAGACATGAACAGAGCCTGCATTACGCACAACCCAAACTGCACTCCGCGCACATTAATCATCCCGAAGTTCAAAAGCGCTCTCCCAAAGTTAATGAGTCACACATTGATGCGTGTGTTGTACATCACACTTACAGCTTTGGCAGCCTTTATTCCTCAGAATCGCCTCCAGTGTCGTTCCGAAAACAAAGCGCACGTTTTGCAGCACACCCTAAAACATTCACAAATGGTTACATTAATGCAGCCACCTCGGTTAGCTGTACTTTTTGGCATGCATATTCACAGGATACACTGAAATCCAAACTCACCATAAACCTGTCCTTCACAGCGCCCTTGCCGACCCTCAAGCTCGCCACACCCGGGATCCCCTGAGTGAGGATCGTCTGGATAGAAGCGTCAAGCTCCGCCGTATTCACCTCCTCGCATCCCACGTAAAATTGAACCCTGTCCTCTTGCACGAAAAGAGTGATGTTTTTCCAGTGTCCCACAGACAAATCCGCTTCCTCAATGGACACCACCTGTTGTTTGTTCTCAGTGGAGTAAACGATGTCCAGGGTGTTTGCCTTCCCGTTGGAGACGATCTCGAATACGGGTCCGGATCCATCCTTCTTCTCCACGGTCAGGATGCTTCCCCTCGTCCCCTTGAACTGTTTAAAATTGGCCAGGAACAGGAATCCCCTCTCCGCGTGAATAGAGTCGATCAGGTCCCTGAAGGTGCTCTCGGGAACCGGGGGGATCAGGTCGGGGTTCAGAATCTTGTAGGCGGGACTGTAAGGGTCGTCGCCTTTTACCAGAGTGACCCCGTGGTTTTTCCGGGGCACTTGAACGAGCTCGAACAGGTCGTAAACGCTGTTGTCGTCTCTACTTTCTAGGGATTCAAAAGTTATAGCATTTCGTTAAAATGCGCTTTTTAGATGTACCCTATGAGAAGTTTTTATAAAATGTGAAAGTAATGTTATATGTTAAATTATCACACCATACGAGCTTTTCTATCATCGCTCACCTGCGACTCTCGCGCTCTCGCAGGTCCAAAGCATCAATAGCAAAAAGATCGCCGTTGACTTCATATTAGTGCTTTGTTTTACCTGTAATACAGGTACAAAATGAATATATAGCATAAAAAATATTAAAGGAGAATAAATAGAATGCAAATCTCTGTTAAACTATTACTCTCGTCTCCAGATATTTGCAAATAAAGAAGAAACGCACCTTCTCACGCGTCCCAAACAGCAGAAATTGTTTATATCCCGGGAAAAGAAATGATAATTTCCAAGATGCGTCAATCAAAAGTTGTTTCAAAATAAAGCGCAAAAGTTCTCCCCACGAACCGCGATCTACAGCATTCGGTCTTTCTTTTGCTGTAGTTACAGTGGCCAATCTAACTATTACCGAGGAGAACAAAGTGCTATTTAAATAGTTTCATGACATTCCTGATCACGTCTCCTCCAATCAGATGCGGGAAGGGAAAAGGGACGAGCTTGAGCTTTCGTCTGAGAACACGAGGTGAAAAACGCACCACATTCCGATGAGCATACTCCATAAACATACTTTTGATTTTCGTGACCACTGCTTCCGTTTTGTGGCTTTTTATATGCCCCCGACCTGATTATTTTTGCGTCAAGATATTATTTCTTTTGCTCATTCCCGAATTCCAGTCATTCCATTTCATTGAATGCTCTGTCTACCCAACCGTTATTTTGTTTAATATTGTGGCTGGTTATAATGAATGACATCAATGTTAAATGTTCAAAATGGACTATTTCGTCTTAGTTTATTTTTAGTTACTTAGAAAATGTTTCTGATAAGCAGCACTCCATCTTTAATTATCGGTCACTGGCGTGTTTAAGGATGCTCGTGATAAAAGGAGATGCTGTAACACGTCTCTCCGCTAGAGGCCGTTCTGTTGTTATTGGAGTACTTGAGTCTCCTGAATGACTTCTGTTTAAGATTTCTATAAATGTTTTAGTGTTTCTGTATAGCATTCAGCAAAACAGAATGCTGGTCTAGACCGTTTACTCTTCTCTTCTCTACTCGTTTCTTCTCTACTCTAAAAAAAAAAAAATGTATGAATGAATGTTTCTGTATACTGTGTTAGGCTATATGAAACCTCTTCTTTTTGATTGCACTTATGCTCTTGTTGTACTTATGCTGTCCTAATTGCTTCCATTACCTACCCCACTTGTAAGTCGCTTTGGATAAAAGCGTCTGCTAAATGACTAAATGTAAATGTAAATGTAATCGGTATCAGACAGAACACCAGTACTATCTGTGGTGGATGTTTTTTCTTTCTTTTTTATTTATAACTTTATAGTTCTTTGTTTTATTTATGTTCTGAAAAACTGAACATACATTTTCAATCTAAAAGTGGTTGAAAATCAGCCATGCAATGTTCAAAATTTTAAGGCAAAGTATTGGACAAGACATGGAGCTCTCTTGTTGTGCATTTCTCCTTGTGTGTTGTGACTTCAGCATCTTTGACCGGCTCAGTTAAGATGAAGAAAAGAAGAAAAGAGGATCAGCCAACCATTTCCTATTCCTACTCAAAACAGATTTTGTTTGAAAAACCCAAGGATTTGAAATAGGAAGTATGCAGACTTGTGCTGCGTAGACGGCTACCTCAGAAGTGTTGATTATTTGAACGAAATGTATGGAGGAATGAAGGCACTTCAATTCAACTGTATGTTCATATGGCCTCATTAAATCTATATTCTCATCTGAAGTTTCATAAAAAATATTATGGCATAATACATGTCAAAGCCAGATGTATCTTTTCCTGCCATAATTCCAGTTCTGTTGGCTTTAAAGGGATAGTTCATCCAAATTTACTCGCCCACAAGTTGTTCCAAACCAGTATCAATTTATCTGTTAGGTTGCACACAAAGAAAGATATTTGGAAGAATGTGTGTAACTAAAAAGTTATAGGCCATTGACTAGGAAAAATTTACATAAGTTGACCCAGATCTTTTTTGCTTTTATACTTTTCTACGATATCTTCTTTTGTGTTCAACCGAACAAATAAATGACACAACATTTTTTCTTACTATGGTCAACGGTGTCTCAGAATTGTCAGTTGCTAACATTCTTTCAAATATACTTTCTTTTGTGTTGAGCCAAACAAATTAATGTATACAGGTTTGTAACAAGTTGGGGGTGATTCACGACAGAATTTTCCCCTGTGAGAATGAAAATTCTTTGTTAAATGTTGAATATTCACTATTGTGTTAACATTTTAAACAATTTCATCCTGGGGTGACTTCTTGAGATAAGCATTATTGTTTGGGGGGGGGGGGGGTGTCACAGTGAAAAATCTCACCTTACAGGCTATTGTAGACAGATGTTTGATGTGTAACTGCAGGTTCGACAGGGTGTGCGTCAGCAGCACGGACCATCATTGCTAAGTGTTGACTCTTTGTGCCCTGCAGCCATGTTGGCCTATTGTACTCAAAAATATGGCTTCCTGTCATGAGACGCTGTCAGTCTAAGCGTCTCCCAAATAACTCAGCTGATCAGCTTCCAAAGCTCTGTCATGGAAACCATCCTCTCTCTCCTAGTGACGCACATACGCTTTTCTCAGGAAACTGAGTTGACCAGTTGCAGTTGAGGTGAAAATATTCCAGTTATGAAACTTATGTTTACATTAAGTGTGGAACATTATAGATTAGGTGAGAAAATCTCTTTAAAACAAACACCTGCAATTCTACAGTTCATACATATCTTGTCGTTTCTTTTCACAATGTTTATCAGCTTAACAGGCAATATAATCAGATGTCTAGCTGATGACTGTCACGTGTTGCGGGAGGAACACACGGGCGAAGGCACCGGTATACAAAACAAAAGGAACTTTAATAACAAAACTATAAAGCAGGAACCAGGAGACACGATGACATTAAACACACGCTAACATAAACAATAACCGACAAAGAACAGAGGGAGACACAGGGCTTAAATACAATGAAAGACACTCAGGGAAAACAGAATCAGGTGCGGGACTATTTATCAAAAGATGAGGGACAGGTGAAAACAATGAACTAATAATGAAATTGGCAACGGGAGATTAACAAAGATGAGGGACAGGTGAAAACAATGAGACAAGCGAAAACAGGCAAGGAACAAACGTGACAATGACTTGATCTGTTACGACAAAGTCCAGATAAAAAAACGATACTATTGAGCAACTGCTAACTCACTGCTCTATAAATGCAGGAGGGGCATACAAATGAAGTTGTTTCTTCTCATCCCAATTTCTCTCAACGTAAATTTGTGCACGGGGCGCACCCACTGTTTCAGAAGCCAATTGCCTCAGGGCTCATTTGTTTTAATGGTTTACATAAAGACTTTTTAGACGCTGCATTCATATCTTTATACCTTATTTTTTTGAGAGTTTGATTTTGGAGTAAATAAAAAATAAATATAGATAAAGCATTGTCCTATTTGCTTCAAAGCATATGCATCTGAGCACACACCAGTAAATGTATAAAATCACCTCAAGAACCTTTACTTTAATATTCAGAGTAATTTGTCAATTAAAATGAATTTAAAACTAAACAAATTCCATTGTGAAGTCTAAGCATGTGTTTGTGGCGAGACAGCAGTCTTGGTTACCGTTGCAGCCCCAAACAACCTACAGTAAAAGTCCAGAACACGCTTTAATACCGTAAACAAAGAACTTCTCCGCCTGGAACCAGCCAAACGTTTGGATAGAGAAACTTAAGTATTTTGTTTATGTCTGCGATCCAGTCATTTAGAAGGAAATCTTTATTAAAAGGCAAAAATAAATCATAAGATTGGCATGCCAATATGAACACAACCACATGCTCATCCCTAACCTGAGGTCTCAGGCCGCACAAATTCATTAGTAGTAACAATACCAAAGAAGCAAGGAATGTTGCTTTGCATATTTCGTCATGGACGATTTTGTTTGACTCTGAATGCAGTAATTCAGCCTTGAATTGGGCTTGAATTAGAAAGAAACAGCTGGAGGATTTCACAGGTTTAGACCGGCCTGTGGCCACCTGTGCAGCTGTTCCAGTAATCTTCTCTTCTGACCTGTAATATCAGAGTATAGAGCCCATCAGACCAGAGACACTCGGTAAGCGTGCCAGGATCATGGGCAGTACATCTCAGATGAAAGGACATCTGTTTCCACAGGTCCCCGTATTATTGCTTAATGTCTTTCGGTGTCAGAAAGTGTTTTCCGTGTTCTCTCCATCATCTCTCCACAAGAAGGTCACAGTGTGCCAGCTTCCTTTAATGTGTTTCCATGCACAATGTAATTTGCATTCCTGAGTCTAGTTAGCGGTAAAAAGAAACACGCTGTGCTCCGAATTATTTTGTGGTGGTTGCCTGAGAGCAATCCATTCCACTCCTGAAGATTCACACCATATTTGGCCAGTCTGAACATCAGGTTCTTGAATTCGAGGAACGTTTTGTGACATAGTGGTCGGCATTGCACAGTAGCCTATTTGGCACATTTGATGTATGCAAGACATTTATCATTAAGATATTGGTTTGCAAAACGTTTTTCTAAATTGATGTAAAATTGAAACTTCTTAATGTCTAAACTATACAACCATAGATAACTTTCCATAGATAGTGTTACTCATCATCATCTGCTTTCTCGATAAAATTTCTATATTTTCCCCCCCACACAAAAATAGAGCACTCGACAGACATCAGGAATCCTAATTGAAACAAGATACCGTGAATTTCATTGTTTAATGTCTCGTATCTTATAGTGTTAGTGATTTTATGACCAGACGTGGTCTTACAGCCAGAGGATGTTGTAAAATTTCAGTCTTGCTTAAGTTTTTTTGTGTCTCCTCCTGCAAAAATTGGGACTTGACATCATCGCGCTCTGGCAAACTGATTAATCCTCTTCTGCTACTCACTTAAGGCAGATAAGTGGAAACATCTGTATTTCTTCTATGGGAGCACAACCCTGATGACCCAGGCAGCAAAAGGTCACATGCTGTCATCATTCCAGAGAGCTTTACCTGTTATTCTGCTGTTGTCAATGATCTTATCGCTTCCAAACCAGTGGAAGATCTAAGAAGCACTGATTTAGGGTTGTTCCAGTCTTGACATTAACTAAGATGTATACATCTTTCTGGTTTGGTAATGTCAATACAGTTTTTCATACGGATGTAACAATATCAAAATCTCACTACGATAATACCTCGGTTTAAAGTTCACTTTACGGTATTTATTACAAAATATGTCATGACAAATGACTTGGAAATGTGCCAATAAGCATCCTCTTTTTTTTATACTCCAATGATAACTGTTGCTTTTGGGTGTGAGCTATAGTATGAGATGTGTCAAATGACCTAAAAATCCCTTTTATAAAATAAAATAATTGCACTAGATCTTTGCAAAGTTAACATCTATTATTTTTTCTAACATTCTCTATGTTAGGCCGGGAATACCTATTGTTTCATACAGTAATGTGACCACGATAATATTGAGACAATTGTGCTGTTGCGATCCTATTGTTATATGCCTAGTTATTCATGTTATTCACTGTGCATTAACTAATGTTACAATGTTTCATTGTAGAAATGTATCAGTAAATGCTGAACTAAGATTAATAAATGCTGTATTGTTCATTGTTATTTATGTTAGCTAATGCATTAAATAACTGTTAGGTACAACCTTAATGTAAAGTGTTACCCCCATATAGCAATGGACATTCTATAGACAAACCCAAGGCACCAGCTGCAATAAACATGACTCCGTTACCCATATTTGGGCATATTGGAAGTTCACCTGCCATGCCCAGATTCCTGACATTATTGCACACTATAGGAAAATGATCTAGGAAACATTTGCATACACTGAGTCATTCCAAGCACACAGACAGACTGAACATTTGTTTTATTGAGCTAATTTCACTCCTACAAAAATGAGTAGTCGGCTCGGATGGATTGTTCGGATCCTCACTCATGTTATTGGCCTTTGGATACTCCGAATTGTACTGTCCTACAAACTGTTTTTATTTTAAACTGGCCCAGACGTGCTTGACAACCCATGCAATTAACTAGACGTCTCTCTCATGTCTCACATAGGCTAGGCGTAAAAGGGTGTCAACGTTGTTAATCACAGACACAGCAATATCATTTACACAGGTACCCGCTTGTGCTGTTTTTGAAAGATGTGTTGCTAAATTAGAGTTACTAAAACAAAAAAAGATTCCACATTTGGTGCATGATGACTAAGTGTACAGATTTTTGACAATTGCATGCTTGAAAATACTGCTCACTATTTGTGGTTAATGATGTGCATTTGCTATCCATAAGTGTTAACAGACAGTCAAAGGCAGTTACAGGAATAGTTCTCCCCAAAATGTAAATGTACTCACCCTTTTGTCATTTCAAACCTGTATGTCTTTCTCTCTTATGCAGAACACAAAAGATATTTTGAAGTATGATGATAACCAAACAATGGCGGTACCAATTGACTTGTTTTTGACTTGGTTTTGGGTACCGCCGTTCTTTCCTTAGCAAAATTCTTCCAAATATCTTCTTTTGTTTTCTACTATATAAAGAAAGTCATAGGCTACACTACAGGTTTGAAATGATTTGAGTATATGATGGCAGGATGTACATTTTTGGATAAACTATCCATTAAAATATCCCTTTAAGAAATGAAACCGCTTAGTATTTTTCAACGAATGGAGAGACACTAATGCAAAAATGTGTATTTTATTTGGATGAATTTGGCATTTATGTTGCTGGACTGGATTCATTTGGAACTACAACATTATACGTTGCTTAAACATGGCAAACCTTTACCAGCAAACAAATATAGCAGTTGTTGATAATGTGTGTCTTGATGTTTATGTGTTTAGCCCTAATAAAAGTTAGTAGCCTTAAATCTTTAGGGAAATGTATCTCTCTGTGGCATACTGGTCTGTTCTCCGTTCTTAATCTTTTATATGCAGTATTTTTGGAATCTACAACATAAGGTTAAGATGACCTTTTTATTCAGATATCACTCGCAGTGAGTTGCACTGTCATTACTTTGGCATTTCAATGTTTTCTGACCGCGTTATGTAATGGAAAAAAAGTTTTATTTATCTTACTTTGTTGACATAAACACTTCTCCAGCTGTGGGAGTATTTATGTTGTTGCTAATGGTTACTTTGATTTTAAGATCTAACACTATGAGATCCCAGAGACCATGACAAGGTCATTAGATAAAGAAACGCAGCAGTTGTACCATAAAATTGTTATTGAGTTTGTTACATCGTGGCTGCAATAATTTATAAAAATCACATAAAATCCCCAAATCTACACTTACTGTGTATGCGTGAACTGGTATGGATAAATCATACATTTATGTATTATTCTTACAACACTTTTAGTAATACAGTAAGTCCAGAATACAACTACAAAGTATTTTCAGAATAAATCAAATTTGAGCTACAAATCGAGACCATAAGAGTTAAACAGAGCTTAAAAACGACCTCCATGAACTCTGAAATGTTGTACATTGTTGAGGTCTGCCTAGTTTAAAAAAGATAAACACATTTCTAAAGACTAGCACCCACCCCATGCTACATTGTATTGTCTGGCTTGTGGTTTTCGCTGTCAAATTATCTTTTTCTCTCATTCTTCCCTTCTCTTCTGAGAGGAAATGATGAATTGTGGGGAGGGGTATACTGCTTTTAACAACGTGTGAGAAAACATTTTAAAAGCACATGTGTTGTCACGACAGGTTTTTATCAGACATTTTTCCTTTTAGAAAGTTTAATGGGTGTTGTCTATACAACAATAGACCGATGAATTGAGGCACATTTATTCAGGTCTTCACAGACCATATAGTATTTTTTTCCCAAAGGCAGGCATGCATCCTTCAACATGTTGATTCTTGGGGCAGCCCGGCTTTCATCACATTTATTAAAGACATTTTGATGAAAAAAAATCGTTTTACCCTTTGAGAGCCCAAGCACAGCTGGAGCATTGTGTCAGTCCATGAAGGGTCTTCTTAAAGATTTCATTTAAAATAGGCATCTGCATTCTATGAAAGAAGGCATGTTTGAGTTTTGCTTTGTAATTTACAAGGCACTGGGTTTCTGTATACAGTTCCAACCAAGGAAGCTGTGGTTTTGTCTGCAAACAGAGAATACCATTAGAATAGACACCAATACACATTTATCAGTGAGTCCCATGCAGTGACCCTGGTCAATGACTCCTTCGATCATTTACTTCTTCGGAATTCTGTTACCATACACCATACCGTAAAACATATCTTGCCTTTGTCACATTTTCGATATTTAGGTCAGGCAAACGCAAGTCACTGGGGTCATTCCTAACTTGCCGGACTGTGAGGTCAACAAGGTCATATTCCCAAGCACTAAGTTTAATGCTAATTTAACATACAGTATATTCTTTTCATTCGAATTACAATAGAAGAATACAGTGGTGTCTTTCAGATATTTTTGTGTGCTTTGAAACATTTTCAATTACTATAACATATTTTGAGATGAGATCAATTCAAATCCACCCATTCATGTTTCATGCTTTGGTGTTATAGTCATGCGACACTAACTCTTTGCAGCCTTTGCATCACATGGCGGCATATGAATGCATTCACGCATTGTTGGTCTTACGGTTCATTTCAAGTGGATGTCATTAGCGGGTTTCATTGGGCGGTGTGACACAACGCTGCCTCTCTTCAGCTGTGCAGTTGGCTGTGCACTAAATTGATTTATTGTGCAGAAACAGACATGTCTGCTGCTTTCAAAACGTTTCACAATAAGCAGATGACCTTGCACATATTTTAAACGAAGTGTCACACCAAAACTCACAATACACAGCGTTAGTACTGCAATGTGAAATCTGTCTCTTTCTCTCTCTCTCTCTCTCTCTCTCTCTATAAATATATATACAGTATATACTGTATGTAATGGAATAGCATCCAGGAGGTGTCCATTTTATGTGTTGCCTTCATTTCTAGGATACGCATCAATGGAATGCGTCTTGTTCAAAAACACAAAGCTGTAATAAATTAGAGCGTTTTTACGACTGTAATAATTCTTAAGCAAGAATGTGCCTGTAATCTGACCTTGCCAAGCACATAAACTTGGCATTTTTCCATGTCCTCATGGACATGTCACACAGTGTACTCAAGGATCCTTTGTCATGCTCATCCTACTGCCCCTCCGATGCAAAATGTCTCATTTGGGGTTGTGTAGCTATGGTTTACATGACACAGTCAATTTTGGCATTGCATGTCAGCCTCATTTTATCACTTCATTCATAAGACTCTTACCTTTAAGAATGAATTGTCACTGAAGCACTCTGGATATTCTTAGTCTCAGTTATGCAGAGGATAATGCTTGACACAGATCATCTGATTGCTCAATAGTGCACGTCTAACTTTATATTCCCAGAATGCAACCGGACATTGTAGTTGCTAAGTGATTATTATTTGAATGTAATCTGAATCACAATGAAAAACATTTTGATAAAACATCACAGAGCTTAGATAAACACATGAATCCACATTTTAAACATTGTTTGTTGTACTTTGCTTAGCCTCCGCCTCTTTATGGTTCAATGTTCCGTTGGCACGTCATAGCATAAGATCTCAGTGTATGTGAACTATCTTTTATCTGAATGGATTCTGATAGATGTAAAAATACTCCTGACTCACTTCCCTTTAAAAAAAGCAAAAAATTAACATGCTGGTTGGTAGACAACAGGAGACTTATGGTTAAAACATGATTACTTGTTTACTTAAAATACCAATATACAACAAAACCAATGCTATATGTCAAATGAGAATTAAATATTGGAGAGGTTGATCATTTTTTGACCAGGCAGTGTATGTTGCTCCATCAATATTCAATGAAAAGATATATATATTTTCAATAACCAGATGTTTGGGGACCAAAAATATTTGCATTCATCTTTAGATGTTATTCCCATTTGTGTCTTTTCAAACCTTACATTTTTTACTTTTTAATTTTTAATTGTTACATTTTTAAAATATCCATAGTTTAAACATCTTCTCGTCTTTTATTTTCTTGAGCCAGACCATTAAAACTGTTGGCAGGATTGACTGGCTGGATTTCCGGATTACGTAATCCTATTATCTGTCCATAATCGCAGACTGGCTTTTTCCGTAAAAAATTGGGCCCATTCCACATAAACTCTTTAGCCACAAATTAATTATTGTTGTTGCTGTGGGAGCAAGTGGAAATATGCCAAATTACTGCTTTATACGGAAGTCTGGACCTCCATTACGAACAATAAAGGCCTCATCAATGTCCGTGGGGTCTTTTTCTCCGCTCTCCCATAGTGCAGAGTCACAGAGGTTATGTTTGCTTGTGTGTCGCAGCACAAAAGCAGTCAAGGTCGGACACACAAATGTACATATGTTTGAGCAAGACTGATATTGTTTTGAGGATTGTAATAGATCAAATATTGTTTAATAAACCTTATCAGCCTGATAACTGTTTTTATTAGCCTCTATAATAAACAAATATGCAATGAAATTATGCTATTGCCAATGTACAATAACAAAACAACGTGAAGCAGCAACATTGTTTTAGCATTTAGAGCAAGCAACGCTAAGGTTCCATTGGGTTAAAATAATGGGTAATAAACCTGTTCTAAATTAACAAAAGAACAGATGTTAAAATAAGAAACTGTTCAAAGGTACATTTCTTGAGGTACTATGATGTAAGTAGTATTAAGAATATCTTAGACTGAATAAAACCGGACATTTTGTTTTTATGAAAATAACTTCGTAATTTTACGAAATGTATTCCAGTAATCGCCGGATTTTGAAATTGGACTGTCAAAATAGCCATTTGTGCCTGCCTAAGCTATGCCTGCAGAGGTCTGAGAGCCGTGTTTTATGCAAATTCCTAACATCTTAAATAACCTTCCGTTATATGGAATTTCCTGCACGCAATAAGAATTTCCTGTGTTTTCTATACATAGAATTTGTCACTTGGCCATAAAACACGCTGGACAACTCTAGAACCTCATATTTGTTGTATACTTTATCAAGCAACACATAACACATTCTCCTTTTGGCCATATTTATGAAAATAAATATCTGTCCTGTTCCTGTTTTTTTGTTCTGTGTTCTTTTGACTTAATATGATTGTCCTCCAAGATCGACTCATTGTGGCTCATTGGTCACTCATATGGCTCCTACATCTGGCGCAGTTTACTATTGTTACCATTCAATTTAGCAGAGTATCTGTTTTACCTACCTGCTTTAGGAAAATACCACAATTACTCAATTAGCTTAGAGAATTTAAAGTCCCTTACTGGATAGTTGCTTCACATTTGGAGCTATAAATAGTATCAGTGAAGTTTAAAACTTCTGAAATCTACAAGATTCAAATCCTTCTCCTATTGCTAATTTGTTGCATAATATCTGTTACAGTTTGTTTTATTTACTTTAGTTTTTTAAAGAAGGGTTAAATTGTGTTTATGTTGGTTCCCTTTTTTACTGTACTCTGTGTGAATGCGTCATCATCAGGATGCTTTAACTTCTTTTTAAAAGCGAGCTGGTCTTCGCTCAGTGCTGCGCAGTTCAATCGACATATGACATCATGATAACGGAATAGCGAATGTAATGCCAACAGAGTAGTCTGCTCTACAATAGCTCTCGCGGTACCTTGATAGTGGAGGTATGCACAGTGCCGTATAAGGTTCGAACACCTTTAGAGAATGTGAAGCTGACGTCACGCTCTATGCTGCATGTTGCTGTGGCGTCGCCATCTTGGGAGGACCATACACCACTGCTATTGTTGTTTTGATCCGTACAATTACTTGTTTTGTTCGATGTATGGAGAAATCAAAAGTGATAGAACGAGGGGCTTTTCCTGAACTACTCTGCGTAATGGTACTGCAGTTTTTCACAGAGCAAGACCGACCTACTATAGTTATATTTCCGAATCAATCAAAACTAACACACTAGCAGCGATCCCCCAAGATGGAGACATTCAACGCGGCATGGCGTAGATTAACAAGCTCTACATTAGTTTGTTATGATCTAAGGAAAGTAGTTTCGGCATTTGATATTTACTTAAATACACCATAGCGCTTTTTTAAAACCTTACATTTCCTGTCAAGCACGGCTGCCACAATAAATCACTCCTACTGAAGAAATGTAGAGGAAACCGCGATAAGTTGCCAGGTTGCACAGACATTTGTCACTGCGTCACTAGGCCACAAGCTATCGTGCTGTACTGTTTTGCTAACCGCTTAAGTGATTAAGGATTGTTTGCCGTTCAGCCAATGTACACATGATGCCATTAAAACTGACATTCACACCTAAAGTAGATAAGTAGTCTTACTATGCCGAAAATATGTCGCACCTCCAAGATATACAAAACTGATTTCCGGAATCCTGTAACGTAAGTATTTTAAGCTGATGAACATTTTAAAGAAATAGTACAACAGATTCTGTAATGAACCTGACCAGAAAACGTTTACACTTCGAACAATCCTATAAACGACTTTTATAATATTTTATGCTGTCATTTTTAATGCTTAGAGTATAAGCTAGAGCATGGGAGTGTGGAATGACCCAGATGAAAATTTCGTCACGACATGAGGGTCACAGTTTGTCTTTCCACCTTCGCAGCAGGATTTACCGTAAATTTCTTCCTTTACAACTGATGTGACAAGCCTGCTGGAATGCATAGTCTGTTTAGGGGAAGACTAATATTTAGATAGTATTAACAGCCAAAATCTCTGTTTGAGCTTGTTTAGGAAGTGATTAGACACTGTAGAGTAGCTCTGATGCTGAACCGAACATGTGGTCCACATGTGTCGTTCTTTGCAAATGAGAGCCTCTATTGTTATGTGGTTTTGCATACAGATAGGCAGATGAAAGTCGATGGATATCCCAGAAGAATGTTTTTGAAGAAATAGCCAAGACAAGCAAAAATAATATGGGTGACTTTGGACACCAAACAGTATCAACTGGCATAGGTAAGAATTTTAGGAATGTCTGGTGTCTGAGTTCATTCGTGACTGTGTGACTATACAAAGGCTTGAAGGTGGGTGCTTTTTGACTCCGTAAGGTTGCTGGGAATCCCCTCAATCCCACCTGCTCACCAATCACTGCCTCCTTAGACTGCAGGTGAGTCGACTGCTAGATGCTTTGGATTGAAGTCAGGTGTGTTGGGAATAACACTGAAAGGAAAAACTGCGAGTCAGATGGTGTAGATGCTGGCTGGGTAAGGATTTGGTTACCATGCATACTACCGACCACGTGCCTGTAGTGATTTTAGCTGCATGTTAAAATAAGGATGAGTTTAACTCACCAAATGATTCTCCACCAGATCTATCAAGATCAAACATATATGAAATGAGTTATTTAAAACATCAATTTCAGTCAAGGAATTAGTTTAGCTCAAAGGCAAATATGTATAATAATCGTCATTATACATACATATTTACAATTCTGATTAGCAGTATAGTGATACAAATCCCATATGTATTAGTCCAGCAAATACATCAATGATTTTATACACTAACGTTATCTCATGACTATAAGTAACGTGACTTTACCAAACAGAATTAAGAGCAGAGGTAGCATAGATCGAAACACAGTTTAAGTGACCAAGTTTGTGAGCGTGAACAAAGAGAACCCATCACAAATGCCTTTATGGGTTTTTATTAAACTCTACTCTACATGGTAAACAAAAATGAGAACAAACAAAAACATAAAACACAATTGCGCTAGGAAGCGCAGAGAGAGAGAGAGAGAGAGAGAGAGAGAGAGAGAGAGAGAGCATGGCAACGATTTCTGAACATCATTAAAATCATCTTTAACAAAGAGGCACAGACTTAACGCAGCTATTCTATAGAAACGGAATACTTGCAAAGCTCTGTGCTGGATGTACTCGTATGCGCTTGGAGTGATGGAAATGTTCAGATGATTTCAGAATGCGGTCCTGCTGAAAGTTGCGGGCCTCGTTGAAAGTTGCGGGCCTCTGGAAGTTGCGTCCTTGTTGAAAGTTGCGGGCCTCGGCCCTCATGACCGGCCGCATGGCTCGTCGAGGTGTGCGTGGCAGCAGAGTCCATTGTTCCTTCTCCAGTTAGGGAAGAATTACCTCACCCCCCCGGAAGGGGGAGGTGAGAGGCAAGGTCCAACGATTCAGGAAGAGCCAAGGAGAAGACCCAAGGAGAAGAGCCAAGGAGAAAAGGCGAAGAAACTGTGTCCTGGTCGACATTTAACTTCATGAAGGGCATGCCCTCAGAGTTTGAGTCGGCCAATCAAAATTGAGTGGGGAAAGAGATTCTTTGTTCACTCAACAGCTAATTTCCATCTTATGACCTGTAGGTAACTTTACAAGATACAAATCCAAATTATAACATAATGATTGTAATGTGTTCTATGGTCACACAATATGTATCAACAATGAGGAATTGTAAAGAGAAACATTTGGATATCAAAAATGGACAGGTTTGAAGCGTATCAAGTTATGATTCTTTCGGATGTATTAATACAAACCACGCCTGAATTAAAGTTGAATATCTAAGAGTTACAGACTATTTAAGATGGCATGATTGCCAACATATAACCAGACATTTAGTTACATTTATACAAAAAGGACAGTTTAAGCACATATGTTCCTATTGTCAGAGAAGTTTCTCTGGTTAGCCTCAGATGTTGCCTTAGAGATGATACAGATAATCATCACCAAGGCTTTGAAGCTAAGGAGTCGTAAATGTCCTACAGAGGAACCAAATGGTTATCACACTATCGGTGCGAGTTCAAAATGCAAAACCAGACCCTATGGAGCCAGGTTTGCTTTGTTCTTTGAACATGTTATCTTGAGACCGACACAAAAGGGAATGAGAGGTTGAATGGCTTTTCTCACACTGATCCAGTCACTACATATCCCCCCTTTCGGAAGACGAAGTGCGAATGTAAACTTCAGCTGACGATGGATAGTTGGATCATGATGGCGGGATCACTGGAGGTTCCTATTGGTCCACAGGATCTCGACATACAGGCAGAGAATGCTCCCGAGTGGTCAGGCATTGTCTTTAATTGGGTACCTTTCATCTTTTCGATCCTGCTTAGACATCAAGGGAGAGCACCCCTGCACCTGTTTGCTGGTTCTTGCAACAGGTTGGTTAGGGTGTTTCCTGTCTCCACGGAGATGCACAGCAGCAGTCCTTGATGAAACAGCAGGTGGGATGGCATGATTGGCTTCCATGCAAATGCCTGTAGTCCTGTGTCATGAGGAGGGGTGTTGTCTAACTACCCCCCCCCACGTCTCACGTAGCTGGGCAAAGTTATGATACCAAATCTTGTTACTCACATCACTTTCCTCTTGTGAATCTTGCCGGGTGCAGCATGCTCTCTGGCCTTCAGGTGTTCTGCAGTGATTGCTGGGCAAAGGCTGGTGTCACACTCCGGGGTCTTTCATTGAAGTACTGGTGAGCGGTGTAGGACAAGGTTGGGGTCTCATTGCTGGCCCTGGCGATGTTGTGGTGGTGCTGTCTGAACTCAGGCTGTGGTAAGAGCCATGTTTTGCTGGTGCTTGGCTTACCTCCCCTATCGTTCTGGTCACGCTGTCAGTGTAGACCAGTGTTAAGGCAGTGTTTGGCAAGTCCAACATTCAGATGGAACTCCGTTCAGCAAGGGTCAATCAGGCATGTGGTGAAGCGCAGGTGCCATTTGGTGTGTACATGGCATCGTCTTGAGCGCTCATTTACATGAGTGGGCAGTTCTTTTAACATTTCACGAACCTTGTAGGTTGTGTCCTGTGTAGCCCAGGATGCAGCTAGCTTGGGATGTAATGTCATGTGGTTCTGTGATGGGGGCCACATAGTTGACATTAGTTCTGCATCATTGTCTTTTGTGACGAGCAGCTCTAGCACTGGCAGTTGATGGCAGGGCGTGGTCCATCTCCTTGGAGTGGTAATCCGCTGTCATGCTCTTCATAAAGACATTGTTCAAAATCTTTGGAAAGTGTACTCACTTGTACAGTATGCACGCTGCAAAAAGATGACTTATTCGGTAAAAAGGGGGTGTGGCTTCCAGAGTGGGCCATGCTCCACGTATTCCATTGAATATGTGTGGTTGAAGGCTTGGTCACACTGTGTGTTGAGCTGAACAGTGACCCCTTTTGGTGAATGCAGTTACAACAGTCTCATTTATTTACCAGAGGTCAAAGCTCTGGGCTGTTCTTGTAGGTCTAGTAGAAGGTTCTCGCACTTGAGAGGGCCCCCCATGGGGCTGTGAGATTTGCGAGAACCAGGAAGTAGCATGTTCAGCATTGGTTATTCCCTTTCAAGTTCAGAGCACAGGTGTCCTAGGTCGTTGCTGTGGTTGACAGGCATGAGTCCAATGGATACTGTGCGCACTTGAGGGAAGAAGAAATGTCTGAAGCTGGTGTTGTTGTGGAGAGCGTGTGAACAGTGTAAAGCTGATGTCTGAGATATCTGCCCATATATGCTCATCTTGTAGTAGAATGTCTCTGTGGTCGACCAGCAGGTTACAGAGATCTGGAATTTTTTCTCAGAAAAGGGGCATTCAAGAGGGTTGTTTGTTTCAAAAGCCACTCGTGGTGAGAAAGAGTCTGATTTGGATTTAAATCCTCCTGTTGAGGTTTCTTGTAGAATCAGCTCCTTTGATGTCCCCAGGATCTCTGCTGTCTCAGATGCAGTTACACGGTTCTTTTGCTCTTTGTACAGGTGTCATCCATGGTGTTGAGATGAATTCCTCGATGACTGTTGGGCCGGAACAGGTCAATAGCTCCTAGGTTGCTATCTGGGTTTCCACGGGGCGTCGTCTTCCGACTTCGACGAAAGTGGTGACACTGTGTTGTCTCAGGGCCTCCTGTCTGGTGCTTGGCTGTTCCCGGCAGGCTGTAACATCTGCTGAGTCTCTGTTGAAGATCTGCTACTGTGGTGCACCCTACATAGTCAGTTCTTTGTGATGATCAGAGATAGGCAGGATTTACACAGTCTTTATGGAGGCGGCGCTATGTTCTCTGTAGGCCTTATGGGCTGAGTTCCGCAGACATCAGGTGATCGTGGCGGAAAAAGGCTGTAGCGCTTAGGTTTTGACTCAAAGTGTGATGCGGATTTCTGAGGGAGAAGAGTTTTGCTTTGAAGTCTTCTTCCCTTTCGGCCTGTTCTGTCGTCTGACGAAGGCTCGGATGCTGGCTGTAGCAGATGTGTTGTAGTTGCTGTAATCCGCTTTGACAGTTTCCGACTGCTGGCATAGGATGCTGTGGTCCTCTTGGCTGGAGGTGATCCTAATCAGTTGACCGGTCTCTTGTGGTCACACTTGGCAGTGTTAATGCCTGAGAGTCAATGTTATGCAGGTAGCCATTTGTTGTGGCCTCCTGCAGTGTTCAGGGTGACAGCATTTAGTGGTGACAGCTGTCATTTTTCTGGCCAGCTTGCTGGGGTCTGTGGGGCCATGCAGCGTGTGTGTCTGCAGGTTCTTCTGGATGGCTCCTGCCCCACCCCTATGTGTTTGCTGGCTAGTAAGGTGTGAACAGTGGGGTTTCACCCCCCCCCCTTTTCGCAGCTTTGGGCTTTTAGCTGGGGGACTCGACAGGAGAGAATCTGTTGCATTCTCCGGTCTGTTCACATCGTAGTCTGCAAGTGAAGTTCAGTTCATTTAGATTCCATTGCTGAGTCATGGCTTGGACTTCAGCAAGGACTGCTTGCAGAGGGCCTTTATAGGCCTTGGCCGTGGCATTGTGTTGCTGTCTGCCGGGGCCATTATAGAGAGCTTTTGCTTGTTGGAGTTTTCCTACCAGCTCCTCTCTGGCATCTGCTCCAATAGCTCTCTTTGCTCAGTCTGTGTTGCAAAGGACTCATGTAGCTTTTCATCTCCTCCTGTAGCTCCTGGTCTTCTTCATCCACTGTCGTATGCAGGTCCAGCTGGTCTAGGCGGTTCTGCACGTGCTTCTGGCTCCTCCCGGCTTCCTTCGTTCTGGCTCTAGTAGGACGATCTGGTCGTGGGCGTGGTCACCGATGATCCTGGCTGTGCACTTCAGATGAGTTTGTTGGCTCTCTGTAGTTGTAGCTCTGGTTCAGATCGTGGTCCCTTCGCCGGATTAGGTCGTCCGACCAACTGCTCTCAGCGCAGTTGCCATGTGCCGATGCTGGTCCCAGGCAGGAGTCCATTGCAGCGCTTTGCCTGGTCTCTAGCTAGACTGGCAGGTGACAGGATTGGATCTTCTGGACACATTGAGACACAGGGGAGAGAGAAAGGCACAACAGCAAGATGCAAGTCCGTACAGATCTACTGAGATAAAAATGTGGGCTATGTGTTGAATGCTTAACTGAGTTTGTCAGTTAGTGACGCAAACTAAACGCTTATTATCCTAGCCGTGAAGGCGGGGGTGGATAATTGTGTGGGTGAAACACAGGAAAATAATGAATAATGTTGCTAAAGAGTGTTACCTATGAGGTCATTCTATGACTTAGGCTATTCGATTCATCAACATATTTACCAAAAATTTTACTGATGTTCAGACAGGTTCAGTCTCTGGTGATAAGAAGAATAAAAGTCAGATGAGTCAAGAGAAAGAGAGGTTAGGATAGAGAAGGAGGGTTTCTTCGTGCGGGGGTGAACTGGCTCCACACTAAGGTCTACGATAGGGCCCATAGGTAGAGGGCGCTATGGAGTCTTAGAAAAGTCAGTAAAATCATTAAATGAATAACTGAAATAAAGAAAATAAGGCAATTGGGAGTTAATCCTAACACCTTAAAGATTGCAATCTGATTATTTTGATCAAAGTTTAAATTCAATTAAGTTGGTTTAATTAAAATTTAAGTATTATCAAATACAATTCTAACTGCCAGGAACAGAATGTAAGAAACCCTGATTCAAATAAAGAAAAATCAAACCATCAAAACAATAATGGAATAATATTAATTATCATTATAGTTTGTATATAATAACAAATAATAAATATTCTCATACAGTAAACGGTAAAATAAAACAAAAGAAGAGACTGGCTGAGACTGCACACAAAGCGTTGCCCAAACAAAATGGGAAAGTCCTGCAGAGATGAGACAGGAGAAGTGTTAAGACACTTTAAGACAAACTGACCTCTAGTGTTAGTAGAAGGTTATATGTCTTCTGCCGAACTTCCGGTTCCACAATTCTGTGTGGAATTAAACTTACGTTTACGCGCAATTTCTATGGCGACGAGTGTAATTTCATCGCGTGTCTAATGTGTCAGTTTTCTGAACACGGGTACATGGCTTTCCAACCTACACGAACAATAAACACACAAAACTACACTATAACTGACTAACGGGATTTCTTCGCCGTCCTGAAAGTTATTTGTGTACTTGGTCGGGATTTCTTCGCCGACCGTAACATAAAACAAAAACACAACTTGATCAAGATTTTTGTTAAACCCCCCTTTAAATAGTAAAACTGACCCGGAGTTATTTACTAATAAAATCCGCTGGGTTAAGCGAATGGGAGAAACATTATCAGTCAGCTACACTGATTGTTCACCCCAGGGAGCGCAATAGCTTAGTTAATTTGCACTGGAATACACATCAGTTACACCTAGCTATGCATTAACAATAAGGCCTTTAGGTAAGACGAGGGAGGAACATCGCTCACTCTGTCTTCTTCGCGCTAAAAGAGGATTTCTTCGCTCAATGTAGGCGGTAAAATAATAATATAGTGCGTTATAAAGAGATTTCTTCGTCTTTATATTGTCACTAAATCTTTGACAGACGCTGAGGTTTTCTCTGTGAGAAGCTCAAGAGTCTTCCAAGGATAGGTGGGCGGGTCCACACCTTCATTCATACATATCAAAGTGCCATTTAAAAGAGTATTCGGTTTCAATAAACACACGTAAAAACACACATGAATAGTCACTGAGTTCTGCTCACAAAACAAGGTTTAAAACTGTGCCCGCATTCTCCACCAATTTATGTAGTGATTTTAGCTGCATGTTAAAATAAGGATGAGTTTAACTCACCAAATGATTCTCCACCAGATCTATCAAGATCAAACATATATGAAATGAGTTATTTAAAACATCAATTTCAGTCAAGGAATTAGTTTAGCTCAAAGGCAAATATGTATAATAATCGTCATTATACATACATATTTACAATTCTGATTAGCAGTATAGTGATACAAATCCCATATGTATTAGTCCAGCAAATACATCAATGATTTTATACACTAACGTTATCTCATGACTATAAGTAACGTGACTTTACCAAACAGAATTAAGAGCAGAGGTAGCATAGATCGAAACACAGTTTAAGTGACCAAGTTTGTGAGCGTGAACAAAGAGAACCCATCACAAATGCCTTTATGGGTTTTTATTAAACTCTACTCTACATGGTAAACAAAAATGAGAACAAACAAAAACATAAAACACAATTGCGCTAGGAAGCGCAGAGAGAGAGAGAGAGAGAGAGAGAGAGAGAGAGAGAGAGAGAGCATGGCAACGATTTCTGAACATCATTAAAATCATCTTTAACAAAGAGGCACAGACTTAACGCAGCTATTCTATAGAAACGGAATACTTGCAAAGCTCTGTGCTGGATGTACTCGTATGCGCTTGGAGTGATGGAAATGTTCAGATGATTTCAGAATGCGGTCCTGCTGAAAGTTGCGGGCCTCGTTGAAAGTTGCGGGCCTCTGGAAGTTGCGTCCTTGTTGAAAGTTGCGGGCCTCGGCCCTCATGACCGGCCGCATGGCTCGTCGAGGTGTGCGTGGCAGCAGAGTCCATTGTTCCTTCTCCAGTTAGGGAAGAATTACCTCACCCCCCCGGAAGGGGGAGGTGAGAGGCAAGGTCCAACGATTCAGGAAGAGCCAAGGAGAAGACCCAAGGAGAAGAGCCAAGGAGAAAAGGCGAAGAAACTGTGTCCTGGTCGACATTTAACTTCATGAAGGGCATGCCCTCAGAGTTTGAGTCGGCCAATCAAAATTGAGTGGGGAAAGAGATTCTTTGTTCACTCAACAGCTAATTTCCATCTTATGACCTGTAGGTAACTTTACAAGATACAAATCCAAATTATAACATAATGATTGTAATGTGTTCTATGGTCACACAATATGTATCAACAATGAGGAATTGTAAAGAGAAACATTTGGATATCAAAAATGGACAGGTTTGAAGCGTATCAAGTTATGATTCTTTCGGATGTATTAATACAAACCACGCCTGAATTAAAGTTGAATATCTAAGAGTTACAGACTATTTAAGATGGCATGATTGCCAACATATAACCAGACATTTAGTTACATTTATACAAAAAGGACAGTTTAAGCACATATGTTCCTATTGTCAGAGAAGTTTCTCTGGTTAGCCTCAGATGTTGCCTTAGAGATGATACAGATAATCATCACCAAGGCTTTGAAGCTAAGGAGTCGTAAATGTCCTACAGAGGAACCAAATGGTTATCACACTATCGGTGCGAGTTCAAAATGCAAAACCAGACCCTATGGAGCCAGGTTTGCTTTGTTCTTTGAACATGTTATCTTGAGACCGACACAAAAGGGAATGAGAGGTTGAATGGCTTTTCTCACACTGATCCAGTCACTACATGCCTTTGGCACTTCCAAGATTTTCCTTTTAAATACACCATTGTTTTGAGTGCTAGGTTTTATGGTTCTTGTAAAATTATAAAGCAATTTGAATGGAAAGCTGTTAAAGAAAAGCATGGAAAGCTTAAAACAATGTTTTATACAAAACGTTTCAAACATCTACCATTTGCATAATGATTAACATGGATCACTGCAAAACCATGCAGAACTTTTGTGCCAGTGCATTAAAGACTACAGTTCACCCAAACCTATTGAACCTGAATTTACATCACTTCTAATGTTTTGTATGATCATTTCTCATCAAAATACTTAAACCACTGATCCTTAACAGTGAGTATTTATCTTTGCCGTTCAGCTATTTCCTTTGTGGAAGAACTCCAGTGGGGTCAAGCAGAATTAAGCATCTTTTCAAGACTGAAGGACCACCGGCTCTCACCTGCTTCGAATCATAAAAAGCAGTCGCAGGTTCTCTGGGTAAATCAGAAACAGGCTAATATCAGTGATGAGTGATTCGATAACTATATCAGAAAGAACTATGTAAATACATTAGTCATTCCCTTCATCAACATTACTACCAGTGTGGACAAGTCAGCTGTGCAAGTGAATCCACGCCTGAGTTTGACTCTAGGGTTGTTTGCTTTACTCTGTTTGAGTTTGTGTTTTTTTTCCTCAAGTTATATTGGCTTTTGTGCTAAAATGATGCAGGATATGTTCATATCTAGCTCTGTTGTAACTCTCTGCATGTGGTCGCAAGCAAGCAAAACAGATTTATTGTGAATCGTATTTGTCATCAATTTATATACGCATGTGAAAGAGCTCAACAAAGATGAGGCAGATGGAGGTTCACAGGTGAGAGGGGGCTATAGTGTACATCACTGGAAGGGGGACTGTGACTCAGGTATGAACCCATGTGGTGCGCCACAAGGTATTTTCATGGCCATTTTCACAGACTAAATGATTCATTTTACTACCGTGTGTCAGGAATACTCCACCGCGGGACGCATCCCAGAACACATCATGACAGCACCCCAAGGCATCCCTGATATACATTTTTGTAATATGAAGTAGCGTTTGACAGAACAGATGTAAGGAGCAGCCTGTTGATGATTAATTGTTTGAAAAAGATTCAGTTGCTGAGAAGACAGAGATATGTAATCGATCGTTGACCTGGATAGATGTAAAGAACTAAATTATATACTGTGTTACAGAACAATTTAGAGAAATGCAAAAAAAAACCAAATATTTGCAGCAGTGATCCAACCCACATTAATGACCATAAGTGTGATAAGACATGGTGTTGGCAGGTTTTCTTTCACCTGAACATGATCGCACACTGACTAATCATAGTCTTCCCAGCAAAATCCTCACTTCTCACACCTGTAAGTAACTCCAGATAGCCAGTATTGTACTTACATGCCATATAAATATGTAAAGACATGTTGGAATATGAAAAGTAAAGCAATGTTGTTTGTACTGTGTGTGGTTTATAAGTCCATACAAAGCAGTGGAACTCGGATCGGTCCGAACGATTTTAAATGGTACGTGAGTGGATTGGTTGATAAAAACGGCTAAACAAATAGCTACGAATTATATAATTGACAAAATTACTAACAACTCATCACAATGTTATGTGGTGGTTTTAATTAGAATATGTCATTTCAGCATTTGGTCCAAGTTCTTAGCTGGTGAACATTCAGCCCATTTGGGCGCTTTAGTTAAAAGTAGCATAAGAACAAAACTTTCAAAGTTATGGGTCAGAAGACAGAAGTCTTGGTTAGGACGTTGAATAAGTAGACATCATTTTTCATCAAGTTGCTCCAAATCTGTTTAAATATCTTTGTTCTGATGGACATAGAGAAAGATATTTGGAAGCAAACAGAAAAAATTACATTGTCCGAAGCGCCCCAGAACTGTTAAATATTTTATTTTGTGTGTTAAACAGAACAAATTAATTTATTAAGTAATTTTTCCTACTATGGCGGTCCATGGTGTCCACTGTGTTAAAAAGAACTGTTTGGTTACAAACATTCTTCCAAATATATTTTTCTGTGTTCATCAGAACAAAGATATTAAAACAGGTTTGAAACAATTTGAGGGTTAGTAAATGATCATTTACTTTAAGTGATAACATAATTTTTCAGTTAACTGTTTCTTTAAGTGGCAACATTTTTATTGCACTTGTGTAACTTAAACCAGAGGCACATGGCCAGACAGAACAGCTTTCTTACCGGTCAGATTACAGCTGTCTGCACTGTTTTCTTAAGCTCAGTTCGCCATTAGTTAGTAGTGATGCAGTTTCAGTAAAGCTTGAGGGTATTTGTGTATGTATGTTAAGTCTCTCTCTTTCTCCCATTCATGCGATTACAAATCCATTACTGACATTGTGAATGAGAGAGGCTCTCTGTGGCTCTGGCTAGAAAACTTCGATTAAAGTCTCTAAAGGCCTAATGGGAGGCTGAAACTCAGAAGAGAAAGAACTTTCCTACACAAAGAACATACGTTTGATCTCAGAAGCAGACCACAAGACATCAGATGAAAGTGTTGCTAGTGATTTTACATGCTTTCAAGTGCTAGATTTCTGAGACTGGCAGAACCGTGGACACTGCGGGCTATTATACAGTAAATTTAGGTTGAAGCACATTTATCTAAATGAAAGGGCTAAATGGTTTGGTTTCATTTAGTTTAGAGTTACTGTGGCTTATGCCGCCTACATTAGGCAGATATTATCAGTATCAGTGTTTTGCTGGGTGTTAATCTTAAATGTACTTCTGATGTGCCAACCATTTCATTAGATAAGTTAAAAAAATGGGAGTTCCAGTAGATAATCTTATCTTCCATACGTTCAACATTTCCTCCCACCAATTGATGAATCATTGTTTCATATATTGTTTCTGTCCTCCTGAAGCCGTGTACCTCCATATTTTGGGATTTTTATTTTTGAGAAAATGTGAGTTTCGACCAACAAGGTTTTGAAAGGAGTGCCATGATATTAGCAGAAGGCATCACTAAAGCTGGGGCCACACCAAAGATTATTTTAAATTGTTTAAGAGTTTTAAACTGTGAGAGACCACAAACATATTTCAGAATAAGTTTTGCATTATTTCACTGTAGGAAACCTTTATTATATATGGGTTCAATATAAACAAATGAGTACATATAACTTTTTATGTCATGTTAAAAATATAATTTATCAATGTGAAATTGCTCAAGCAGCGGCGTCTAAAGCATTTAAGGTGGCACAGCACTAGATATAATTTTATTGCAACTCAAATATTTTTGTATTTATGTCTTCACAGTAATTTAAGAAGAAAATAATACCGATTTGTAAAAAATAGCTGCTGACATTGTCCCCTGAAAGAGTCTGCTGGCACCTCTAGCTCCACTGGACCAAAAGTTTCTGTTTTATCTTAAAGGATCAGCACACTTGGAGTCCTACCATCATCATCACTTACAAATAGCCTGTTTTTTATTGAAATTATTCTTAATTTCAATTACAGTGTTTGTGATGCTTAGACAGAAAATTGACAGATAAAAGAACGGGTTTTGATGAAGTCATGACTACGGTTGTCATGCTTCTGTCAGCTGGCTTTCTGATTGGGTGTTGTTTTGTTCAACGTGACAATCAACAGATTTCTTGTGCGTTTGTCCTCTGGGTTTCCCCCACACATCAGGATTTCTGATTGAAAATATTCAACAATGAATTTTTACGATTCGTAATGTTCTTCCGATCAGGTTCATTCACTCTTAACACACAACGCAGGGAAATCTGATAAGATAATCTTAAGAGCCTTTTAAGATCATAAGGTCTTTACCTAGTATTGTTGGAAGAGGAGAATTCGGCCTGATTATCTTATGGTGAGGCATAAGGGGAGTATTACATTTTCCATTTAACAGATGCTTTTTTAGAAATTTACAAAGCAATTTAAAAGGATAGTTTGTCTTGAAATGCAAATTATACAAAGAAAAAAAGAAAAGTTATAACTTTCCCTTTAATGTACTAAAGTGACCCAATGGAATTATACTGGTAATGAATTACAAAATGTGTCTATAGGATTGTGCGTGAATACTTAATTTGGTAAACAAAACCATAAAATAATAAACAATGTGCTCAGGAAATGTGTGATTTCTTTACCAAAGTTAATTTAATTTATGTGTTTTAACTAATGTAATTTGATCTGGAAAAAATCTCAGTTAGCTAAAATCCTCCTATATGCATTTTTCTGTATACCGTATAAATAACTAATGGATCCGTTTGACTAATATATTTTGTTTCTAAATTTGTGTCCATTGTGTTTCTCCTACAGTCATTGTCTGTAAAGCAACAATGCTTGTATCATTTGTCAGCATTTTTCAACATCATTAACTTCAAAAAGATGGTAGAAAGTGCCGTAGCCTCATTAGCAGTGCCGATACAGTCAAAGCTTGCTCATGGAATGTTCCAAATAACAGGAAGTCTGGAGAAATTAGCGTCTGATAATATATTTTCCATGATTTACGTCTGACACAAGAAGGTCAGCGAGGGCTCATGGAAAGGAATGCCATTCTTAAAACACTAAACGGATGAGAGAGGATAGGTGGTTGATCGCGAGTTATTCAGAATTTCCTGTCTAAGCTCTGTTTCCTTCAACAGACGTCTAAAATCTGCGAACAGATAGAACTGTTGTATCTATGCTGTAGTCAGTGCTCGATGAGCATCAAGAGATTGGTCAGGTAGGCAGCTGGAAAGCTCCAACTGCTGCTGGTGGAGGTGGTTCTCTGTTCGCTTGTTGGTCCAGGGCAGAGTGAAATAAAAATAGAGATGGTAGAGAGGAAGAAGCAAGAACATGTGACACGGTGTGTTTACTGTTTGTGCTCTCATCTTCTAGTCTGGCCGTCTGGAATGTTCCGTCTGCACTCAACCACACTGAAAGGAAATAAGATTTGGGAGTATGGGTGTGTTGTGCCCCAGGCTGGGGTTTGGCCTCGGCCTCATGCATAGGATGAAACTTAGTGTCATGGGAGCATTTTTGGAGACTTGGGTTTATAAGGACTGGTCTATTTTCTATTTAGAGGTACTCATGAATGGCTTTTCACTGATGTTAAGGATTTTTTTGTATTGCAGTAGTCAAGTTCCAGAGGGCTCTTCATCCCAAGTAAAATGCATTAGTCAAGCCAACAAAGCAGCAGATGATAATTTAAGGCTGAACAAACAAAAACGTGAGTATTTGGGAGTCCATGTGTGTCTGCAATGGCACTTATTTTCACCTGTGGGCGTAAATAATCCCCATTGCTTTCAACTGTCTTTTTATTTTTTGTAAAGTAGCGTAATCGTGGCAAAGGTATGCGTAGAATTCCTTGTGCACCAACCATGAAAAGCGAATCCTCCTTTCTTGACCTCCAGCCTCATGCTGAATAGATGTGGCCTGGAGCCAGTGGGGTTCCACAAACCAACCCTCCTCTCAGAGGCCTGTGGAAGATCACATGCTGTTTTAAAGAGCTCAGGGCTCATTCATCGTCCCTGCGAAGATCTAAAAATGTCATAAAATGACAGATCAGTAACCCTATGATATGATATAACAGAACGCTCTTCCAAAACATCTCACATTAGCTGTACAAACCTGAGCAGATTTATGCTCTATGAAATAATGACCTCCATCTGTTCGTTTTTTGGATGTAAAAAACACAAAAGCTTTGATATTAAAGGTGGGTGTCATTGCCACACATACAGACGGAGAAGTGAGAAATCTCATCTATCTTCCAGGTTGGAGTGTGAAAGGTGTTTTTGTTTGAGTAACACTGAATAGACTTGCATGATAAATTAGAAACACAGGAATTCCCAATCTATATTTTGTTTAGCAATCTCGGCTTTCCCCTCACAAAGAAGAATAAGACCCTTAGAGCAATTGAAGTTCTGAGACTTGTTGGAAAGTGCAAGCAGGTGTAACCCAAGCCAGGGCTGGGAAAATACAGGTGACCCATCAGCTGGTTCTGATGAGCGTTGTGTAAAACTAAGGGTCACGCACACGGCTCTCTGTATGTTGATTGTCTGATGCTGTAAGCTGCTCTCAACACTTCAAACGCTTGTTTTGACGCTAGTAAGATCCTGTGACCCTCTCTCCTCTGTTCTCTGTCTGATGAAGTTCATATTAGAGACTGCAGAGGTGAGCCTTTGTTTGAAATATTGAGAGGGATTATGTAAGACCTGCTCTCTGTTCCGGCTGAGCCGCTTGGCTTGTTCCGGGATATAAGAGGGATTTAGATGAAATATGGTTTCATGCGTGTCGAAAAGTACAGCGTTGAAAAATACAGCATTCCTTGCGTTTAATTCCCACGTGTGTGATTTATAAGGATGTGTTGTACAGTAAGCGATCTTAATATTATGACGGTCCAATCAGTCACAATCTCCCAATTCCCATTTGCACTGAATAATAAACAAATTTGTATTTCAAATACTTTGTGGTACTATATATTTAGCCATCAACTGCATGCATGAATAATAAAAAGCTACAAAACAGCTAATCTGGATGAAAACATCACAGCCAACAGCCGATTGACTTCTGCAGGCCACCCACCGGTTATTGTGTCGTGCCAATCTGGACCCTCAAACGGGAGCTTGTTCAAATAAACCGAAACCTGCTGAACACAAGACCCTGCACTGTAGCAGCACAGATGTTACATAACACTTCTGGAATGGAGGAGACCTTTTTTCCAGGTTCAGTTCAGTGAAAAGTGCTGGGAGGTCCACCAGACGACCCTATGTTTTTCTCCCTCAAACGGTTAAGCTGGATGTGGAACATTCATTATACTATTGGGTCGTCTGCCAGTCACAAATTTTTGATGATAAGATTATGCTGAGCTGATTTAGAGTTTAAACTTAATGAGTATTATAACTTTGCTGTAAGTACTGGAGTTTGGTAAGGAGCGGATGCGTGCAGCCTTACTTTGCATTATAAGCTATGAAGAGAACAAACGCAAATCGGTTTTCTTCACTTCCTGTGAAAAGACTTGTGCCTATAAAAGGAAAGTCATTTATTTATCTGTGTGGCATTGCGACGCTTAAATTCAAACACTACTGTACGTTAAAACTGTTAGTTTTTCAAAAATATAGACCACTTTTCAAAATGTAAACACTGGTCCAGAAGCAATTCCAGTTTCAGTTTTTATTTATTTAATTTTACATATATACAAAAATCTTAATAAATAAGTAAATAAAATTAGAGGCCTTTTGTTTAACATTTTGATTTGGTTATACTGTAAATGTTCTGTTTGTTGCATTTTGTTAAAGTGTTTGTTCTGTGTTAAAAAACAGTAACAGGAAACAGTCTTTTCGAAATGGTCTATACACAACACAATCTCACGAAAATTCGTAACTACTTTATAATTCGTACTACTTGTATCCTACTTTGTAGGAATTTTTAAGATTTTATTTGTTTGTTTTTGTACGATGTGCTTTGGCGCAACTGACTATACAACTTTGTTATAAGTTTCTAAACATGCACAGAAAAGGCTATGTAATTAAAAGAAAAAGTCCTGGATAAACCTTTAGGTTGAATGTTTTTAAGTAAATTCAGTGAGTTTACATTACGCTGGTAATGCACAACTATTGCTAGCTCAGTGGTAAAACCATGGCGTTAGAAACACCAAGGTCATGGGTTAGATCTCAGGGATTACACATACTTAGAAACGATCCATAGTAAAATTCAATGTAAGTCGCTTTGGATATAAGCGCCTGCTAAACGCATTTATCTATGTCTAGATCTAAACATCGCAATGACGTTGATTGTACTATTTTAATAGTATTTTAATCTCTTTTAGAAAAACCTAAAAACCTCAGGTGGGTTATCAGGTATCCCAATGGGTTGCATTGTCGTATTCATAACTGCATTTCCTTTGTCAAAATATCAATGTGCCCATTTGGTCATACTGAAAAGAGTTATATTAAATAAAAAGTAACTAGATAACAATACTTTTCTACCATCGCAATGAAACAAATAAATGCATAATATTTTTTATGGTCAAATTTGCGTGGAGGTTGAGCAGTAGGCGGAGGTTGTGTATGGAGCTTTATTTTGGCAAGTTGGAAAAATATTAGCCTTTAGTTGGAAGGTTAATTTCTAACCGTTTTTAATGCTGTTAACTTAAGTAGTATGTTTTGAAAAAATGCATCTCAGTGAACTTTCTGACGAATGGCATTAAACATTTTGGATTTCATAACACTTAGCACTTTTAACAATATACATGGCAATAAATATTAACAAAATTGACAAAAAATCAACATAATTACCCCGTCGATTCTTACAGTTGTGTTCAGTAAACATTTTTTTTTAATACATATTATTTTATTTCTGCCTCTTTTGGTTTGGTTTGATTTGTAAAAATAAAAATAAGAATACACTTCTCAAAATACACTTGTTAATATATAAATAACAGTACTAGTACTTTATTTTTAAGTGCCCTTTTTTGGTCCTTCAGCCCCTGGCCCAGCAGAGGTCTGTGCACGCCACTGTAACTTGTTATTGCATCAAAAATCTGTTGTTAAAAAGATATATTATTTACAGATAACATTTTTAAATTGACCAATGTACAGTTAAGAATAACATTCTGTGGCAAAACTGTTGTTTACGACTGTGGTTTAGTGTGTACAGGTCAACTGTAAAACAAAATGTCTAATCAGCCAGCACCGCATGGGGTCCATAAACTTCAAGTAACAAGCGATGGTTCCTTTCCTGTTTTTAATATTGACTGTGAAATTGCCAGCAAACTCTTGTTCTAATTCAAAGGAATTTCCCGTGTCCCTGAGGTTCCACACATTGTGTGCTCAAGAGGGCATTAGACGACTCCAAACACCCCTAGCCACACTTACATACACACAGTAAAGGGTCCTTGAATTTTTACCGAGCAAGCAGATGACAGCTTTATGTATTAATGGATAAATAACATGACGTTCAAAGTAATTTTGTCCTAAAATGTTTGACCCTAAAATAATCGGGTTCATTTTATATAAAGTGGGTCATGGGTCACCTCCTGGAGGCAGCATGATGCTGTATCCACATCGCTTTGGTGTACTTAAGTAAATTGCTCAGTCATTTAAACAAAACAAACAAAAAAAGCATCTTATACATGTTTTGATCTGTTTTATTTTGTCCTATATAGGGTTCACATGAGGAGGATGTATTCTGTATGCTTTCTTGAAAGAAAAAAACACACTAGTTAAGGTCATGGACATCACTGGCTGTACTGTACTATAAGCACTCAGCACCACACCTTTGTACACTTCTGTTGTCAGGTTGTATGTGGGGGGGTGACAGGTGAAATCTTTTGCAGCTTGTGTAGATGTGTTCAAACCTGAACACCCCAGACATTGTGACAGGATTTTAATGGAGCATGATGTTAGCCAGATTCTGCCAGCACTCTTACCACACCCCAGCTATTTAGTGCACATAAGAAGATCCTGATGCGGTCATGAAAATGAGGTCAAGGGTCATTGTATGAGACAACTTTGCTAAAGTGGTCAGTAAATGCTTAAAGATTTTAATTGATCCAAGGGTCTGTTTTCAAAGCCAACACATGTTGTCATGACTAATAACTAAAGACCAACATGTAGACATCTTGCCATTGTCAATGCCGAGTAAAGAGAAAGGCCATGCTTTAAGCAGAGTGCAAGGCACATATGGATTGTTTTAGGAGGAGAGTAGACGTTGATGTGGACATCTGGAAGAGTGGAAGTCAGAAGGTTATTTGTCTCTGTCTATTAAACAGCTCAGTGCAAAACATTTGTGTTTGGGTAATTGTCTCGAGCGGTTGAATATGTGCTGGACAAATAAAGGCTTGACATCCACAAACGTAAACTGAACTGCGACCGTCTGCTTCGATTGTCGTTGGTTCGTGTCCAGAAAACTGCATTACAGATGTCATTTTGAAAAGGGCATGTTTTATACTAGCTGTTGCATCACGGTAAAATGATTGACAAGATTTCGTTCGGTTGTATTTCTGCTTTCTGAACATGCCTAAGCTGAGCCAGAACACTTATGTCGCTGCTTTCAGCACAGGGTTAATTAGGTGCAGATGCTATCTCACAATTGTCCCTTGAGGGCATTGAGAGGTTAAATATTTCAGTGGCAGCCTCAGCACTGATAAAGTTAATAACAGAAGGCTTTGGACTAATCGTAGAGAGCGGCTCCTCAGTTCAATAGTAGAGAAGAGGAATGTTCTTTCAACACTGCTGGTGTGATCTGATCAAAATCAAAATGGTGACAAATATGGATGAGGACTAATGATTTCTCCTCACGCCTCATGCCTTGTTTTGCTGTGTAATGCATCTAATTGTTTTAAATGTGTGAACGGCATGAATGCTCTACCTCTGTCATCACTTTGTTGTATGAACAGAAAGTTCCCATTTTTTGAGTTCATCTGCATGTTCCTACTTAAACTAAGCTACATAAAACCAACCCTGGCACATGATACTTAAGAACGTTCTATTAGAACATTCAACATCCCTTTTTGCGTTAACTATTTTCTCTTCCCTCATAATTTCCAATGACATGTTTCCAGATGTTAATGGTACTGTTGTCTTATTCACGTGCCAGGGATCTAATAAGTGATTTGGTGTTTTTTTTCTTAAACAAGTTATAACCTTCCTTCTCCTGTTCTTGATAACTTCAAGAACATCCATGGATACACTGAAAAAACTGATACTTTAAACTAACTTAATTCAATTATAGACAGTGGTTCCACAAAACAGAAATATGTTATTTCTACTCAAATACTTAATGTATGATGAACTTAACTGAACTGAGTAAACTTAAACAACCATGTCCAAATGTGTATTGCAAGGAAGAGGTTTACACGTTCATCAGACGCACAGTCTGGCCTGAAGTTCACTTCAGCTCTGTGTTTTTTGCTCTAGGAGCTAATAATATAACTATTTATATTTTATTTCATATATAGTAATATTTTATTGTATAACAATTGTATTAAATAAACAATTTGTTAAATGTACATGTATATTAATTTTATCTAATAAACAATTTGTTGAATGGTTTTAATATAACTTTGCCGCGTATAAGTTAAGCAAAGTGGCTATACATACTTACAGTACATACATAGCTAATGTAATATACTTGTTTCTTTTGCTTTTTATCAGAAGTAATCTGCAGGGACTCTATTTTTTGCAGATGTGTCCCGAAAGTTAAGTTGGGGCCACAAAAGTGCACATGCGCAGTAAAGTTTGTTTACGTTGTTGCTTTAAAGAATCCATAAGAGTCAATAGTTTTTTATTAGATTTATGTTATTGTGGGAATCCAGTAGTCATTTAAACTATTAACTAACTAGTCGGTTATAAAATGTTGTGGTTTTACACATCTCTAGTTCAAAGGTGCCTTTCTTGCAGGGCTTTTTTACATTTATTTAAGAGTCTTTTTATTTTGAATTAATTCTTGTTTAATTCTCTTCAAAGCTTTGGCAAGTGCTTTTCAAGGATCTTGTAGGACGTGCTGAAAGTCATTCTGCTGTTTATAACTGCAAATTACCCAAAAATGTAAACGGTACTAATTTCCGTTTTTGCATGTTTGCTTTGGCTCTCGATAAAACTGCTGCTGTATGGCTTCAAATGCAAATGTATTTTAGAGATTGGAAACGGTCCAGAAGAAAATCGTATTGGTCCTGTTTTGACTCAGTTTGTTGATTTAGGAAGGATGCAGATCAATTTAGAAGTATTTTTTTAATTCATCTCAGGAAAGGTCTATATTCTGTTTGGTGAAACTCCACACATGAACCTTATTATGTACCACATGCAGTTTTTGGATCCAGTAGAAAACACAGCTTATAAAAGCATTAATAGTGACTCCACCACATTCATCAGAACATGACGTTGACGTTTAGGTTGGGCGGAGGGACGGTAGATCCAGACGTGCAGGTGTAGATATGAGTCTTGAGGACATCTTGTTCAGCAGGCTGGACTCTTAGAAGAAAGGTGCAATTATCTTAACAGTTCACCTGACCACACGCCCCTAATTCAGTCACACTTGTCTGGAGGGGAGGAGGGCACGGGGCAATGCAGAGCCACTGATGGTCATACTGTTGCAGTTTATGGTGTTGAATAATAGTTTTTTTCTGTGCAAAAAACATATCCACAGTTTTCAAGTAGTTCTATTGGTAGAGCATTGCATTTTCAGTGCAAGTGTCATAGATTTGATACCCTAAAACAGACACTAAAAATAAATATATAGATTGAATCACATTGTATGATTTTCCAACAGTTTTCTTACAATCAGAGAATATTACAGGCTGTCTGCAACAGGTGCATGACAAGTTGTTGTCAAGTATCTCCTTTCCATGCCGTTCAAAGCACAGGCACCAAAACACTAATATGACTCGTGTCTGTCTGCAGATTGTTTTTGTCTGGATCCGTGTTATCTGTGTTCAGGCCGTGTCAGGCACGCAGATAATTAGAAAACATTTTATAGTGGTTCTGGGTGTTGAAATTTTAATGTTTATAGCAGTGTTCAGGAATCGCAACATCGCAGTTTGTGGATCCAAGTATGTCTGATAACAGCGCCGTGAGCATCCACATCCTACGTGCTTCCGATGGAGATGAGAATGGCTTACTTCCTGTTCTTTTGAGAGTGCTTATGTAAGTCTTCGACCTGCAAGCCCCCAGACTTGCAGTTTTATTTGGTCTTTAACCTACAGGCAGAAATAGCATCTGCTTGAAGATCTAAGCTCCAGTTGGCCATTATAGACCATAAATCCATGATGGACACTTGGCTGTGTTTACAGGAAATTCTAGTATTTCCTGGGAGGGCTGATATTTCTGAAGAAGACAATCTGACATGTTATGCAGTGACAGTTAAAGGCAGGGTGAGTGATCCTGTCCAGAATTTTTTTTTGCCATGTTAGTTGGACATGTCTTTACATCCTGATTGCCATCAAGAAGTATAGTGGTGAAATAATACTTTAATAATTATATATCGTCTGTGAAAGGCGTAGGACCAAATTACGTTCGCCCAATCAAAACGTTCTGGCTGAATGCTGTGACAGGTCATGTGTACATTTTCAGTCAACGTATTTACCATACCACTGTGCACCCGGTTCACGCAGACATCATACGTCATCAGCGCGCTTGCGACCGCTGTGTCAATGTTGGGAGAATGGCGTACAATCAGCAAAAATCTAACTTTTCTGCAGAACCGACAAGTAAATCTACACAACAAAGGTCAGTTTTTTAAAAAGCAGTGACGATAGGTTCAGCTACTACACGATGGAGACAGCTACGGTAGGCAAAAGGTCTGAAAGACAACACCATGGTTGCTCTCTTTCTTTTGGACAGGTATGTACATGCTTCGAAGAAGAATTTAATTGGATTGCGTGGCTTTGGATGGCGAATAGCATAGCGGGTGGGATTATAATTTGAGTGCTAGCATGGCTAAAGTTAGCACCTTTCCTAATCAACCACTCCACCTTTAATGCTCAGAAGTCATGTGGAACACATGTGCATTGTGTAGAGAACAGCAGGGCAGTAATGTTCCTCTTTGCCAGACAACTAATGATTTATTCTTATGACTATGTGACCTGACGCCAATCGACCACAAAATGGAGCGACTACGCCACCCTGGATACTTGCCAGGGACAGAAATAAAGATTCTTATAACTTAAAGCACACAGGTTCACTTCAGGAAGCGGCAGGAGACGTGAGCGTAGAAATATATATACTTTTATTAAAAAGATTCGGACAGACAATCACTTGGAAATAAAGAAATAAAAAAATATAAACAAAGAAAAGACTAGGATGGAAGAGTACCACCCTAAGCCACCTGAGACAACAAGCCCCTCAAAATAGGCCAAACAAACAGAGCAGGAGCCGAGATCCGACAGCGGGGTCTAGGGACACACTAGGTCACACCACACCTCACACTGGTTACACCGGGGTACACACGCTCACGCGCACACACACACCACAGCACTCGTGCGGCACACCACCACACCAAACTCCGCCCGCCTTCGGCACTCAGCTCCTGTGAAGAGATTAGATGGAGACAGGTTTGGCACAAACTTCGAGGGTACAGGCCCCCTACAGGTACAGGGCACTACAGTGAGATGTAGCAAGTAGGCGCTCTACTTGCCCACAACAATGCAGCTTCACAAAATACAAAAAAACGAATATGAAGAAAACAGTAATGCCAACCAGGTAAGGTAAGAATAAGAACAACAAAAAAAAAAGAAAAGAATAAAATAAACAGCAAACGCAACCAACAATTCAAATAAAACTAAAGAAAATTAACAATAATATATGGTAAGCAACAGCGCCTCCGGATAACTCTCATGTAGCTCCAAAGCGTGAAAACTACTCATTGGTAGAGGCACGGCAAATCTGTTGGTAATGCAATAAATAGTTAGATCGATTAAACTAAATTACAATCCTGATAAAACTATCCCAGTACATACCATGAATAATCTCCCCACCCCCGATAAGCAACAACAGATGAATGTCAAGACGCTTGCGGCTCATTCAACTATCTGTAGGCGGAGTTCATGTAAGTCGTCAAAAACCGCAGGATCATCATCAACTCTAAATAGAATGTGTTAGTGACACCTTCCAGTGGCTAACAGGGACGAGGTTTTGACCCACGTACCGTACACATCCAATCTCGTGACTCCGCGGGTCAGGTAATCGTGCAAATGTGCGAGGGACAACTCGTTCAGTATATCTGGTACACACACAGCCAACCCCCAAAATATTTGTAACGGACACCCAAGCTCAATTCCAGCTCACTCAAGCTTTCGCCTGTAAACACAAAGCCTGTATGGTGTCAATCCTGGCACAAACTTACATCACCCCACCACCGCCAGTGCATTTACCTGTAGAGAGGCGACGCCAACCAAATGTCAGTCACAAGGTTTCTCTTAACGCGCCGTTCTGCAAGGAAGCGCTAACATAAGCTACCACATGCTATCCATAACACAGTCAACATCTCTACATACCTGTTGGACGACCGGATGTAACACCGAAGCAAAAGAAAGGGGCGGGACTACTTGAATCAAAACCTCTTTAACACGGGATATATATACACCCGCATATCAACTGATAGGACAGCTAATGATCAGATCCACCAATCGGCGCCATGAAGACGTATCAGCCCTACCACAACTAGTTAAAATGTTCTTAGTATGTTGCATTGCCAAAACAACGTTTTTGTGTTATATTCCAGTACATGTGCTCTTTTCTCCACATTAATCTTAATAGCAGGTATTCTTCAATGTTAGAACAAAGTTTGGGTGGTCGTAAACACTATCGTAGTTTTCAAATAGGAACTTACTACAGAGTTACTTACTACTCCTTTTTCCACAGCTTTTCCTAAAGAAACGTTTGAACTCACCGCTGAGTGCCCCTATTTGTTCATTCACATGGTTGAAAGTGGCACCTGTCTGCACAGTATAGATCAGAGTTGTAATAGCAGCCATGTGTTTGTGTTGTACCTTATTACCATACCTGCCTGTCTAAACGACAGCTTGGATTTACAGCATAGAAAATAATTGACTCCACTTAGTGAAAGACAAATCCCACCCTTCTTGTTGATGGAAAAGGTTTCCTACAGTTTATGTTGTGTGTAAATAATTTATGTAATATTTATTTCAGGTTTAAAGATCTCCATGAAAAAAGTTGCGTTGGTTTTTTTATCCGAATTTTGACATATTGTAGAGTGTAACAGCTCCTGGATTGAGAAAAAAATGCTTGATATCATCATTTGGAAATTAATTGGATTGTTGATAGATGAAAGTCTGGCCATTGGAAAGTAAATTTAGTCCCGTCCTCAGGGACAGACATATGTCATGCAGAGATGTTGTTTTTAAAGTGAGGTGAAGTTTCTGACTTTGATTAAAGATGGCACATGAATTTTAAAATAATGACATCACGGATTAATCATAATACATAAAAATATAAGAAATGTTAATTTTGTTTTTATGATAACATCAATAGATAGCTTTCGTGGAGATAGTACTCTGCTTTGAGCTAGGTTTTGTCTGACATCTTGGCATTCTTTTGTGATATGACATTTTATAAGACATGTCGCATCCCAGTATATCCCATCTTATACATTGTCAGAGGAAACATCACAGTTCAGCTCTATTACAGATCTAGTATATTTAAGGACCCTGTAAACATGCTTTATAATCCTTGTGTTCTTTTTGTGTTTTGTTTCTGGTTTCTCAGGATAGAGAAACAGTAATTTTAAACACATAAAATACATTTCGCAAACTTTCAGAAGTGCACCAGGAGAGTACTATGCAATTCTACAGTAAGGTATAAAGAGTCGCTCAACTTGCATTTTTAATATTCTGGAGTTCACCTTTAAAAAGGGGAATACGGTACATATACTTTGAATGAAAGTTAAAGGCCAAGCAACCAGTATTCTTGATATCATGCAAATTTAATGGCAATGTTGGAGAGCTCAAAATAATGATTACACCAATTTTACCCCCTGTTGAGGTTTGTTAAGTGTGGGTCAGTCAGGCATGAGTTTTATCTGGTTTCCTGGTCCTGTTGTTAAGGTCTGAGGTTTGCATATAAACCTCTCTTACGAAGCCCTATCCTTTTGCAGTAAAAGTCCTACATCTAGGCAAGCCAGCCAACCTAAGGGGAAACCATTACGTTCCAAAGTTAAATTATTACCGTACCACCTGGTGCATATTCAGAGATACAGGGAAACAAAAACTTTAATGATCATTTTTTCATTGTGAGGCACAAGCTGCACACATGGATTGCAGCAACATGAATAAATTACCCTGTTTATGTTTTTTTTTTGTTTTAAGTTTTTTATCTTGTCTGTAATATTTATTTTGGGACAGACCCAGAACTTTTTAATGTTACCTGCTCCTATTTCCAATTTATTTTATCAGGCAGATCACATAAATCTTTTCTTGTCTCTACCTGTTAAAGCTCTCTAACTAGAAGTTTGTGTTTCTTTTTAAGATCATTATAGCCGCCTTTACTGAGTTAGGCCTGTGGATGCATTGTTGCCAAAGAGGTGTACCTGTCAATAATCATGGTCATTTTTCCAGGAAACAAAAAGGTATGTGGGGCTTTTCTGTGGAACAGGCTCCCACGTTTTCCTCAAAAGAGATTTACATGTCTTTTGTGTAATGTCATTAGATACCTGAATTAAAATAAGTAGAAACGTGTCTTTTTTATAGCATTCAAACTATTGGATCTGTATTGATAAATAAAAATAAATTAAAGAATAAAGGGAAAAAATATGAGAAAATTACCATTTCGTTTCTACTAACAATATTGCTTCCAAACTTTAAGGAGGTACCGACAAAGTATTTTTGGGCAAGTATAGAGACAAAATAGATGTGTTAGATCAACAAAATGTAAGGAATGAATTGACAACCCAACTATCAATATTTATTTATTTTTCATTTCTAATCAAAGTTGCCGAAAAGTTATTTAACCAATTTTGTGCTTTTACAAGCCTATATAAATGGATTAAGGACATAAAAGACGAAGGTTGCCAATACAGCTGTTCCCTTCGGCATCCTCCTCGCACCCGAACCAGTGATCTAACGCTGGAAAGGTGAACACGGGTCTCACATCTTTGCTTTGAACTACAAGTGCTAATGAAATGTTGGCATTTGTTTTGTATGTATGTCTCTGAGAGATAGAGAGAGCGTGGGTCTGATACCCATGGGAAAGGTTGAGAGGATGGGTGCAGACAAACCGGCGCTGTTTTTGTCCTGGTGACTCCATGACAGAAGTTGAGAGCTCACCAAGACCTTCGTCTGGGATGCAAGCCAAAAAATAGCCAGGGTGAGATAGACTGTCAGCACCACGTCCGTGAATTCTGCATTCCCCCACAATAAAATCTCCAATCTTCCTTCCCTTAGACTTAAAAACACAACACTTATATATATTTATTGCATTGGATTGGAAAAATGTGTTCCACTTTCAATAAGTTGCACAAGTTGTCATTTTTGTTTAGACTCACTTGTGTCCATTAAGGGCAAAATGGAAAAGAAAACATTGCATCTTTTAATTCCAGTTAATGATTTGTAATTTGGCATGGCTTACCCTGTTTTTCTGTTCTTGCTCCCCCTTGCTGTGCGGACCGGGAGAGCTTCGGCATACCAGTTCTCACAACACTGTTACTCCAGCAAAAAACACTTCACAAGCTTGTTAGTCAGAAACACTGAAGTCAAACCAGGTTGATACATGTCTCTGCCAGACATGAAGGAATCCCTTTTCCCTGTCAATGTAAAGCAGTTGTGCGTCTTTGTGCAGGTAAGCCGTTCAATAAACTCTGTGATGGAAGTGAACAGTTTTAAGCATTTTTGTTTTATTACAAGATGTGCTGAATTATCTTGTCAATTACACGAGTGAGATAAGGCTTCTGTTTATGCTTCAGGGTCCTCATTGATAAAACACATGCTTGATTATATGGAGAGGCTCAGAGATGATGTATTTTTGTAGCCTAACCTTGGATAAGTGCCACGCTGGTTCCCTCGACCGAAAGCCTATACACTTTTCCCATAGACTTTTGGATGATCGCAAAAAATAAGCTCTGTGATTAACAAAAGTTTATGATGTTTTCCCTGGTCTATCGAGATAATCTTTACAAGTAAGCAAAACATTTGTTACTTTTGAATCCGAAGCACAATCAGCAGATGTAAAAAGCAAAACAGATTAGACTTAAGGTCGCTCGATATCAACGTCACCACCATCAAGCCTCTGACAACTCTTTCAAACTTTATTATGTGTTCCCTGGTAAGTAATTACTCAGTAATTGAAATCGCATCTACGTTCTAAGAGATTTAAGCCCATGTTGCATTATTTGTGAGATTTATGCGCGATGACCTCTGACGTCCCATCCAAAGGAGGTAGTCGCATTCAGCAACTTGTTAGCAACCACTGTTTTTAAGACGCAGTAAGGCTTCATAATTTGTGTGTTTTATGTCATAGAATAAAACTTGAAAATATTAAGAAGTATTGTTTACCACAGACCTTATTTCGGGCGATTTACCAAAATCCAATAAAAAAAACCCATAGACTTTGGATTGATGGAACCGGAAGTCCAAAAATGCTAACTTGCTTCCAGGTTTCGCATTTAAAAGAAATGTCATCTCTGAGCCTCTCCATTTGAGATCAGGAAACCGCTCACCCAAACAACCCCATATACGCTGTCTGCCATCTGCCCTGTACAGTGAAAACCTGAGAACACCTCTCCAAGTGCCACACAACATCGAATGTGAGCATTTGCCACTCAAGTTGGTTATGACGACAAACTGTAGTCAGGTTGAGACCCCTATGAGGACGATTAGCATGCAGATAAGCATCCTAGCTAAGACGGTTTTAGACAGTTTGTGTAGAAATTCTTTGGTTCTGCAAACCGATTTTTGCACCAGTTGTCCAGGTGGCTGGTCTCAGACGACCTTGGAGGTGAAGATGTTGGATGTGGAGGTCCTGGGCTCTTGTGGTTACACGTGGTCTACGGTTGTGAGGCCGGTTGGATGTACTGCCAAATTCTCTGAAACGCCTTTGGAGACGGCTTATGGTAAACAAATGAACATTCAATTCACGGCAACACTCTGGTGGACATTCCTGCACCTGTGAGGTGGATGGATTATCTCGGCAAAGGAGAAGTACTCACTAACACAGATTTAGACTGATTTGTGAGAAATAGCCCTTTTGTGTACATAGAAAAAGTCTTAGATCTTTGACTTCAGCTCATGAAAAATAGGGCCAAAAACAAAAGTCTTGTGTTTATAACATTGGTCAGTGTATTTTGACAGGCAAAAAAGCATTTGTCACCAATAAGCCATTCTGCAAATACAATATGGTTAGAAATATGGTGAAAAGCGACATTTTGTCAATAACTTTGCATGGAGTTAATATTGCATTAGGGATGTTTATGGGCATGGTATTGGAGTTAGACGTGTGCACGTGCTTTAAGCCCGAACCCGACCCCAAGTGCGTTTAACAGCAAACTTTGTTGAAATACGCTGCATTTTATGAATGCTTGCTATGGTAATTAAACAAACAGCTACATGTAAGCAAACACAGTTTCATCAAGGCACGCCGGCCCCCTCAGCAGTGAACAGACCAGAAAAAATAAGACATAGCACAGTCTTACCAATAAGGAAACCTTGCTGCGGTATAATAGGTGTACAAGACAAGGAGGACAAGAGCGGGAGCACATGCGCAGAACAGTTTATGCGAAAAACAGTTTTGTGTGGGTTTTCTCTCGTGTTTTTTTGTGGTCACAACGCAGCAAACATGCAAGTACCCGCCACGGCACACAAATGATGGTGGGTGTAATGGCGCAGTTGTACTGTGGCTGCCGTCGCATTATCCAAGTGGATGCTGCACACTGGTGGTGGGTGAGGAGAGACCCCCCTCATATGATTGTAAAGCGCTTTGTGTGTACAGCAATACACAATAAAGCGCTATATAAATTAATTCATTCATTCATTGAACATTAACCTGAACCAAAACCCACAAGATTTTGGGTCTCGTCGAGCTCGGGTCAGGTTGCAGACGTAGTATTCAAGATTTTAAGATGATTCGTGAAAAATCTTTTTGCACACCGACCATACAGATGTTTTATAAATTGGTTAAAGGAACTGTAAATGTAAGAAATTCCCCTGCATTACAAGCATTTTCTTATTTCCTTCATACCAAGAACTCAGTCTCTGAATTAACGTCTGCATTTTGACACGCAGACATCTACACACACTCTCTAATGTTTAATCATAAACAAAACGTCAAGGCGCGTGCAGTTGTGTATTATGACTGGGAACTCGGGGCTGTGCTTAATGGTGTGGCAGATATTAAATAAGGCAGGAAGGCTTAGCTCTATTAGATAAGTCTTGAGCTGACATGCTTCCTGAACCTGTCACGCTGCCTCCTCTGAGCATCACACGCGTGCCGTTCTTATCTGCTGTGGCGTTTTAGCTTTTAGATGATTAAAAAGCTTAAGTTGTCGTTAGAAGGAAGCACACATAGTTTGTAGAACATGATTGATGTTATTATGGCTAATGTTGTTTACATCTCATTTTCTCATAATATTCTTCAGTAAATTAACAGATTTGAGGTTTTCAAATAATATTTTCATATTTTAATTGTAGTGTATTCTAATGTGAAGTCATTTAGGTGGCAAAGTCTTTTCAGTATTTCATGATGCAAGGCCATACATTGTGTCTGTGAATCTGAAAGAAGTTCCTCATAGTCTCATTTTGATGTTTTCATATTTGCTGCTGGAAATTGAATAAGAATTGACCTAAGGCCTGAGTGTCAGAAATTGTTCTCCAAACTATCTACCCCAACCCTCTGCTTTCACCACCCCAACTATTATGTTTCTCGATATATAACTGTTAAACTATTGTAGGATTATCATTAAGATAATACCATAATAGGTGCAGGAGTTTTTGTTGTCTGGATAAGTAATGATTGATGAGCAGGGAATGGGAAATGTATATCTGCGTCTTTTTATCTTTTGTGTCACTTAACTGCAGCCTAATCCACTGTTATATAAAATGTCCCAGTATATCATGTTAGCAGTTATTTAGAATGCCTTTGCTAGCACTACATTTTAGATGACTCAAATTTTTGACATCATAGAGAAATTGTACGTTTTTCGACTTAAAGATATCTTTCCTATGTCAGCCCACACAGAACTAGGACCTGGTTTCAGCAGAGTTAAAATGTCTGTCATTCATTTGCTTACATAGATTTCCTGTTCAACTCATTTTGCCATATTTAAATCCGTTCAGCAGAGTTTTCTTAAAAATAGTATCATAAAAGTGTAGATATTTCTGTAGTTAAGGGATTTTCTTCTTTTCAGTGCGCCAAATGACTTGTACGACTTCTGCTTGCAGTTATGTAAAGAAATAGCTGAAATGATCTAATCCTACATGAGTTCACTGGTCACTTGCTTTAAGGTGAAGGAAAAAAGCTAATTAGCCGCAATCCACTGTAATCTTTTCTGACTGATGGCACCTTCTGAGGCTCATCATATGATAGGACTCATGTGTGCACACTTACATTTTCAGCTTAACTCAATATTCCTTAAGGCCAAGCTATGGTCGTAGGTAGGACCTGCGCTGTAGCCTCTACGGCGTAGGCAATGCGCTGATTTTCCTTTATACTTGTGCGTCGTTGTCCAAGTCGACAGGAAATGACCACTAGGCGTCAGTGTCCAGTGTGCAGCCTGAGATGTGAAATACAGATCATTTACTCACTTAATTCATCAGGGAAACATGACGCTATCGCAGAGTTTTTTGACGCGTTGTTACATTTTTGGAGAGGTGCATGTCAGGCTACGCAGAGCTACGCACAGCCTACTGTGTAGGTCCTACGCATGACCATAAATTACGCTTAAGTCTTAAAAAGACCACAATCCAGTAAAGCTAAGATCTATTGGGTTGCTGTTTTGTCCTTTATTTAGTCTAGTCGAACATGTTTGTCGAGTCAGGACAATGCACATTAAATGAGACAAATTTTATGACGATATAGTTTCTTATTGCATTTCTTTTATAAGAAATTACTTTGGTATTGCATAGGGTGATCTCTGCCAGGGTTTGTACAATGTGCTTGAATTTGCCTTTTTAAGTCATGAAAAATAAATAAGTCAACCATATTTATTTGAGGTATTATTGAATATATAATCTCAATGACATTGACATTTAACATTTATTCATTTGGCAGACGCTTTTATCCAAAGCGACTTACAAGTAGGGTGCAGTGGGCAGCTATCACTGCAGAGCAAACAGGGGTAAGGTGCCTTGCTCAAGGGCACTTCAGTTATTTCTTGGTGGCACTGAGAATTGAACCAGCGACCTTCTGGCTACGAGTCCAACTATCTAACCACTGGACCACAACTAACCCCCCTAATGTAATTACAAAATCATTTCAGTGTTATTTGAAATGGTTAAATTACTAATGGCAATGTTAACCAATTGTGTATCTTATGCATAAGTGTAGTTCTAGAAAATAAAATAAAATGTGTGTGAAAAGTCCTTGAAAGTCCTGGATTTTGGGTATAAAATGTCTGTACGAACCCAGTTATGCGCATATCAGGGTGCAATTAGTATTATGCCCCTGTATTTTACCTGTCTCTGTGTTCCTGCCAAACTTTGTCTGAATCTATACATTCAACAAAAGCAGAATTGCATGAATTTGCATTGCAGAATACTAATTCTTGGCTTTGACATAACATTATTAGAAGGAGGGCCAAAGCTCATTCCTATGTAAATAGGGTTGATGTATTATTCCATGGAGATTTGTGGAAAATCAGTATGCTGTTTAGACAATAACGTGAACATTTTGACTTCAGTTTAGTGTTACAGGTAGGAAACGGGAAGGAAAATTTAGCATAATCATATATCACTGTATGGATATTCTTTTAAAATAAATATGAATTTATTTTAATCTGATATTTGACAAAAAAGGTTCTTTGGATCCAATGAAAAAAAGGAAAGTGATCAACACAAAAGATTCTTTACATTGAAGAAAGTTTTTTAGGACCATAAATGGTTCCTTTTAAAAGTCTTTTACTTATTGTTTTTGGAGAAACCAAAAAGTTCTTCTATGGCATCTGATGTGAAGTATCTTTTGTGGCACAGCCTATCTGTTTTCACCCTGCCTTAATATATTCACAAAAATATTTTCACTACGTGCAGAACTTTGCAGTTATTTATCTCTTTTTTAATCAAATGAGCAGAAAACAAATTCCTCTTGGGTACCACGGCACACTGTGTATCTTTTGTTCAAACAGAGACATTCTAGACTTGTCAGCGCTATCAAAATACATCCCGCGAGACATCTGATCTCATTTTTGGGGTAAATACAAATCACGGGCGAATCGTGCAGTGTGCCGGCACATCTGCCTATGGTGAATAAACCCATGCAGAAGCTGTTTGGCACTGCCATGAGATTCTTTGTGGCTTTTCAGTCTGAAAGGTATGACAAAACAGTCTAAGCTTCAAACAAAATCAGAGCCACAGTCACAGTGTTTTCGGGATTCTGTGGCATGTGTTTAGCAATTATGTCTATTGCTCTGCCTTAAATATGGAGCGACAAGTTTCATTTTCCTTCACACAAATATTATATAAGAGTCTTATTTTGACTATGAAAGAGCAACTGTGCAATGACATCAGGAAATTTTATTCCTAATGTTTGTATTTGCGGTTGTCTCTTAAAAGAATGATTGATTATTGTTATGCTTCGAATTTAACATTTGCTGTAATCCTCGTCCATGTTTATGTATTAGATTAATTTGAAGACGTAAGAATGAAAGAAAAATAGCTTCTTTTAGATACTGTATGTTTGTGTTTAGGGCTGGGCTGACAGTGGAGGGAACATAGTTCCTGGGCACTGTTAAAGGGGTCATTTGATGCGGCTAAAACAAATATTATATTTTCCTTTAGATGTAATGCAATGTGTATACACGATTTAAGGTTAAAAAAACGCTGTATTTTCCACATACTTTGTATGTTTGTATCTCCTCTTTGCTCCGCCTCTCTGGAACCCCCTGATATTTTACAAAGCTCATCGCTCTGAAAAGCGAAGTGTGCTATGACTGGTCAGTTCACTAGTACGTAGTGATTGCCCGAATACTGCACGGAAATGTGACGCCTCTTACCATAGGCTGCGCCGGCGATGGTACAATGAGATTTACAAGACCCCCCACCTTACTTGCATTTAGATTTGGGCGGTCTTAGTCAAATTGTGTTACGAAATAGATACGCTTCTAGATAAAATCCTTTTTTTTCCGACACTTACATTTTTGCAATTTTATGTGTCTAATACATGTATGTGCAACTTATAACACACCAAAGAAAAACACGTATTTCCAGCGAATCACCCCTTTAACAAATGAAGGGCACAAACGAAGGGGACTGCACTTTCATGACATTCAGTCTTGTGATATTAAGATAAAGATTTAAGCATATTTTTTTCAAACTTAGTCTTAGTAATTTTATGCTAGTCGAATTGTGTATTGCTCTGGTCACCTTACCTTTTTTAAAAACACTTACACTAACAAAAAATGTTGTAAATCATTGTAAATTTGTAAAATTTGTATGATCCAAAATGTCTGATTTATACCATAAATGATTTTTAAACCTGATATATGTTACTCTGATTCCAATTTAATATGTTATGTTATCCTCAGTGTGTTCAAAATGTTAAAGCAGACCTCAACCAGACATTTTGTTTGTTGTTGTGACATCGCACTTATTTATTTGCCAGCAACCTTCAGATGTGACCAAAAAATATTACATTCTGAGGTGAGGGAATGTGTTCTGAAACATCACACCACCACATCAGTCTTTCTCGTTTTTACGCTTAGGTGAAAGCCATAAATAGACCTTCATAGATCGCACAGAACTATAACCGTCCTCGTCCTGTCCCAAGAAGGAATCCTTTTCAGACCCAGTCTGTGTAGTGTGATGGTGGGTGGTCGGTGGAGATCATTGCCCCTCTGAAGTAGAGACGGACTAATTTAAAGTTTTACACCTCAGCCAAATAAACCTTGCGGGAAATCTTTTTAGTTTAATCAAAACAGATTTGTAATGTTTCTGTACATCTACAGAGCGAGTATCTAAACTCAAGACCTGAGCTGAGAGAATGATCTCTGGTCACATTAAATTTGTTTATTGATGGAGTTAAACTGTGAGTTTAGGGAAATTCTGCACGTAAATCGATTAGACTTCAGACGTCTTCAAATAGACCCAAACCTCTGTCCCAACTAGCACTGTGTACACTTGCATTTGGCTGGCAGCCATTGAGACAGATTAGAACGATGATGTCATGTTTTAATTCTTCCTATGCTTGTTATAATATGTCCTGTGCTTGAATGAGCAGTAAAACTGATACAAAATCTGGTCTATGTTGAGAAATACAAAACAGTAAATTGAAGTTTTTATCATTACTTTCTGTTTTATTCTTTTGAAAGATATGAAATACTTATATATATATATATATATAACTTTATGTGAACTTGGAGAGTCAAGTCTTTCTGTTATGTAGGATTGTCACTGTGTACTTGAAATGATGAATCATAATTATATTAGTATTTTTGTATATTAGCATATTTACTATAGGCCTACACTTTTACATATTGTCAATGTCAATGAACATGGTTTAGAGAAGCCACCATTATGTGGTCGCAATTTTCAAGATTCATTTCTATATTTTGTTGAAATGGCATCTGCGGCAAAAGTGTGAAAACACATTGTCATTGCATTCCTCTTATTTCTATTTGGTGGTTTAATGTGTGGAGTATTCCATTTATTGAAAACGATAATAATTCCATTTATCATTTGTCGAAACACGGAGTTTGGCAGGAGAAGAAAACTGGACCGCCAAGATAAATTTCTGATGGTTCATTTTCCACTCAAGTTAAATGTATTAGATGACATTAACTTCGCCACAGATGTTTTCTTCAGAAGACGGTTTGTATGTCTTCTGTTTGTAATTTGAATCACGCATGTCACACATTCACTGCGGGTCAGAGTATTTTTCCTTTATTGTTTTGAACTTTCTTTATTTTCGTATAATACCGCGATCGCTGATAATGTTCTGGATAGTTGCTTGGAAATAACAGGAGGCGCTCCTGAATGTTTTTAATTTAGATAAAAATGATACTTTAAACTGAAACAGAATCTTTAAAAATAAGAAATAGAATACTGAAGACCACCCATTTCCTTCTTCAAAAGATGGCTTCTGACTAAATAATGCTCTTTATGTTCCTGCACATAGTAAAACCACCCGGCCTACGCAACCACCCAAACAGCCCGATAACAGTGACATCTGAACGTGCGAGGTACATTAAGCAGCCACAGGAAAGCAATTGTTAGACTTTGGGGTATTACGTAGCTAGTTGGTCATTTACACACAAGTGAGTTGTGTGCCCAAAGGCTGAGTGATGTCAATGATTCCTCTGATAATCAGCAGTCATGTGTTCCGCTGTCTAGGAAGTTTTTCCAGGTCTGGACCACCAGTCAAAATGATGTCATGACCTTTGATAGGAAAACTAAAGTGTGACCAATAAAAGCATGGTAGTTGCGTGAGTGTTTGTGTACTTCTTTGTCTTTGTTTTTGTTTTTGTTCTTGTAAATAAAGAAATGATTTAATTAGCTTGAGTTTAAAATAGGAATTTTTCAGGTTTGCCATGATGTTTCTTTGGTCTCACTTATTTGTTTTTAAGCTTCTCCGGACCTCTGAGAAGCATTCAAGTGTCATTTGCTAGCACATAATTGATCTAATGCAATGACATGTCATATTTTTAGGTTCAAATACTTCTTTAGGCCGCTGTTCTATTGAAAGCGAGTAACTTTCATATCACATCATAAAAATTCAACATCGCTTGATTTCTTGAGTATGAAAAAGGACCAAGCAGTCTCATAAATACAAATTCCCGATGTCAACAGTCTGCATAATGCCATTTCAACAGATCCTTTTAAACCCTCGAGCCAATGATGCGTTTCATCTAATGGCATATTGCTGCATTTCAGTCTGTGGTATTTCTGTCTATGCTATTTTTTCCCCTATCCTGCACATTTGTTTCATATATCATGGTTAAATTGATTTCTTAAAATAAATAATTCCTCAGAATTAACCAATATATCACGGTTTTACAAAGATGGCTGCGGTTAAAGAGCCACGTCACTGTGTCCATAATGAATAATTGAATACTAATCCTTTAATCCTAATGTCTCTTGTTAATGATTACAAGGGTTGTGATATGTGTCTTGCTGTCATTACCTGTTCCAGCGCTGCTGCTTGCACAAGCCATTGCCCCAAAACAAAAACAAATTGTTGGGTGTGACTGTTAACATGTGACTGTGCATGTTTGTAGGGGGTCAATGGATCAATGAATAATGGAACAATAACTGCTCTGTTTGCTCTCAGTTGGACGGATTCCATCGGGTTCCTATGCCGACCCCCCGGATCGGGAGATTGAGGACATTCCAAACATTCTGTTGCAGGACATAGGTGAGGAGCCCAGTGGCATGGAACAGTGGCTACTCTTTCTCTCTGCAATTTATGAGCTCATTGTGTAATTACTGTTCTGCTTACATCACTCCTGTGAGGGGATAATAGCGGCTCTTAGCTTTAAAAAGGCTGCTTGTTCAGCAGTGATGCTTAACAATTCCACAAAGGTATAAAGTTCTCGACTAGAACAGAGTCAAAGGCCGCATGCTCACATCAGTTCAGTCTCTTACTAACTCACTGTATCTGTGTTTCTTTCCTCCTCAATTTTTTGCACAACCTCATAATTATTAACTAAAATTAAAATATGAATTTTAAATGATGAGTTCCTTCATGAAGTTTTTTTTCAACATTTTTTTTTAATGTTTGTTTTTAATGCATATCTTTGCTGAAAACTAGTCCTTAGGCTAAGTTATCTGAGATAGGGAATCATGCTGTTTTGCAGGTTTTTCTTTACTGGAAAACAAATGTTTTTTTTCCCGATTTGCTTTATGAAGCCCCTTTCAGTTGTGTCTGTAAACTTTTCTATGTTAAATATATTGATATTTATCGAAAGGGCCATGTTTTCAACTCTTGAAACCTTTAGGGGTCTCTGGCAGCTGTGCAGGGTGTCTGTCACACTATCAAGAATTTTGTGATACATTTATATTTCTCTAATAATAATTACATTTTAACCAAAGCTAAGACTTCTGGTTTCACAGACAAAGCTTAAGGCTCGTCCCAGACTAAAATTAATGTTTGAGCTGTCTTAACTGAAAATAACTTCTTTCTAAAACTTCCTAACCCATTTTTATAGAAGTGACATTTATTTGTAAAATGTTGATGTTACATATTTATGTTTAGGACTTTGTATATCAGTTTTGATGGTTTCATTAGCTGTGCAATGTATGCATCAATATAAAGAGTGTAAAGACGTTAATTTACGCATATTATTGTAAGATAGGCTTAAATCTGTAACTTTTTTTTAAATATGCAAAAATCAGTTATCCTTGAAGCATGTATGTATAATGCATTATAAAGAGTTATCAAAAGGGTAAAATGCATTATAATGATTCATAATGTGTGTTGAGATGCAATATATGTAGTTGTAAAGAATTATAACCAATTTAAAATGTGTAGTGTAACAAATATTTGCTAAGTGTTATAATGTATTACTGTGTATACTGAAATAACAATTATTTATAAGACATTACAATGCATTAAAATATGAATTACAATTCTTTAAAACTACTTTTATAATGCATTATACGTACATGCTTCAAGGAAAGTGTAACCAAAACTGTGTTTAGTTTAGCCAGAACTACAACAGTAAGCTTACAATTTGATTTATTATATGATCTGTCAGGTGTGTTCTCACAGATATCATTTGACTTGAACCTATGAATATATAAGGACGTTGATAAATCTGCAATTTTATGTTTCAAACAGAAATGAAAATAAACTGGCAAAGGCTTTAGATTGTTAAAAATTCAATTCAAAACTATATTTTAAACAAAGCTAACTAATCCGTTTTAATTTCTCTCTTTACAAAAGGGCCTTTGGACTGAAACAGGTTTGCAAAAAATATTACATAGACATTTATCAATATACTCCCCTCTGACTATACATATAAACTCAGAAGCCCGCTCCATGCTGTGTCCGCCAAACTTGAACATGGGCCGTGGTTGGCACGTACCCGTCATTCATTAATGCTATCTCCGTTTTCACTTTCCATCTCCTGCTGCCTCACTTCCAGTAACTCTCCCGTCCTCCGTACATTATTATACATTTTATTGGAATGTGTGAGCTTCCACTGGGCACCTTCCCTTACAGACTCCGTTACATTCCTGTGAAACTGTATTCTAAATAAAAGCATCCCACATCACCTTAAGGCTCTTGTGATTATATAGTTTGTGGGCGTATTAAACAAAACTTTAGACATACCATGAGGGTTGTAAAACTGCAGTCAGCGGGATAAGCCAAAAATATAAAATGTTAAAGTATGGGAAAATATGCAGTGTATATTTGTGTATAAGAAACGCTGTGTATGTGTAAGTATAGACAGAAATGTATATAGATATTTATATAAGTTGTCAAGTATTTAAGTTTAACAGGAACAGAATAAACACTTTTTAGATTGTGTATTCAATTTTAGGTTGCCTTAACAACACAATGTATTTTAAACGTATTGTTTACGTGTTTTAGATTTAAAGAAGAGTAGAGCATGCAGGATGTCATATTCAACCATCAAAAAAAGATTTCACAGTATTTATTTGACCTGCAGAGCTTTCTAAACTCTAATAAACCAGGATCATTTCATTCTGAACATCTGTTTGAGCAGCATGTTCCCATGATTCTCAAACTGTTATTTGCTGATTGCATCCCCTCCCTTTTTTCTAATTAGTAATTATGTTTTATAAGGATCTTATTATGTTTTATTATTTATCGCACGGACACAGCTAGACTGATCATCATTTTAATTTGGAGTCACAGATTTACAATGACATAAAAGGTTTTAATAGAGTAAGCTAATGCGCAAACCAGCCAAAGCACTTCAAATTCACCCAAAATGTATCGACCAGTCACGATGAAATACATCTGGCTCTCCAGAACGAGCGGTGTCTGTCCTTGCAAACAGTAGGTTTTAAGCATTCTCAAATTACATTATTGTCACCACAGTCATTAAGAGCGAGTGCCATTAAATGTCAAGGTGGTCATTAATTTAATCTGACTTCGCTCAAACTAAGAGATTTGTTTCAGACTTTCCTCCAAAAGCGACATAGTTTGGTCATGATGGAGATCCAGATTTCTTAATTCATGGAATAGTGTCGTTAATTCAACATGAAATAATATCCCACCAGACCTTAAAGTCATAAGCCAGAGTGTGGCATTGCATTATATTAATTTATTAATGTCACGTTATAAAATGTTGTTTGAGCTCAATTCACATAAGATGTGACAGAAGTTAACTTTCTGTAAGATGACTGATGCCAAAAGCTGAGTTTTTATGCCGGTGGAGGAATGACATCAGCATTTTCAACCTACGGTTACATAGGAGTTCTGTGTTGCCTTGTTCCTTAAAGCCACTGGTATGTGCCACATAAAGGGCCACATTATATTCCACCTTGTGCTGCTGTATATCCTTCCATAGCCACACCCTTCCTCAGAACCCAGGGTCAGGACGTTTTTACTCTCAAAGCTGTTTGTGAAGGAACTTTCAGTAAATTTTTGCTTTTACCAAAAGGTCAAGCTGGATCAAAGCCGATTTTATGTCTTTGAAATATTAAAGGAACAGTTCACCAAAGATGAAATTTTTGTCTTCATTTAATTGTTCCAAATCTGTATAAATTGCTTTGTTCTGATGAACACAGAGAAAGATATTTGGAAGAATGCTTGTTCTCAGCCAACATTGATACTAGGAAAACGTTTTGAAAAAATTATAAATTCATTTTAAAGTTAAAGTTAAATTAAAGTTATTGCTTCTTTTTAACGTTTAAAAAACAAAAATGGCTTGACTTGCTACTTGTCCAACTTTAAAAGTTTCAGATATCAATGAAGCACACAATGTGTATGAATTTGGTTAAATTATGTTGGTTAAACAACCCCACAGTTTTATTTGCTCACGGTTTAGCATATGATAAAAGTAATCCATTTGTTCCCTGATTCTGTAATTACAGTCAATGTTAATCTGATGAATTGAATCCACATGATAAATTAAATCTTCCTAGTCCTCCAGTCACACGCTGTTCTTGTCTTTTTGCAACCACTATTAGTTTGTCATATTTGCACTCATTTTCATGCGCTGTCTGTGGTGTTAAATCTCAGGGGGAACTATAGGGCTGGATTCAAGTTTGGTTTTTGAAAAAACTATATAAAGCGAATTCCTTCACTATTTGTCATTCCCAAATGTCATGTATTTTCTAATCAGCCGGCATCTTTCTGACATTGTACAAGAAGAATAGTAAACTCTGTTCTCGGGTCTGTGCTGTGCTGTGCTAGATGGGGCTTGGAATCACATTATGTTTTAACAGTCAGTCGTACAATTTAGTATTAGCCACGTATCTAAGGTCAAAGTTAAAGAACTACGAAACGATGTACAATAATGCAATACTTTGTTTATGGCTCCAATAACACAATATGAAGTTAGCATCCAGGACTGTTGTTTTGACAAAGGTGACCTCTTTTACCTGTTTGCCCATTACCGCCTGTATCTGTTCTCTTGAGGATTTATTGGCACTGTGGTGGATTAAATGATTACCTAGCAACAAAGCTGAGAAAACATCTTTATTTTTCTGAACCACCGTTGAGAATTTGAGGCTTTGCATGGACAAGATGCTGTGAAGTCACGATACAAATATGTGACACTGCCTATTAGGTTCACGCTGAATTAATGCTCAGCGGCCAGTTCTTCTGCACATGCTTCCAATGTTCATCTCCTCTGACCACAGGATCTGATTGATTTTGACGGACCAGAACCAGGCTCTGATATCTCAAGGAAATTCTGAAGAAGTTTCCTTAAGATTTTTTCAGCCCTTGTTTGCATGGTTTTAGTTGAGAATGTGTGATGTCTTGTGTGATGTTTGACAAATTTTCCTCACACAATCATGTCATATGTGACATACATTAGTGGCCAAAAGTGATTTCAGAGGAGGCGTGTTTGTACAATAGTTTTTAGAATAGTCTTAAAGGAGTAGTTCACTTTCAAAATACTTTTTCATGATAATTTACTCACCCCCATGTCATCCAAGTTGTTTATGTTTGATTATTCTTTAGTAGAAAAGAAATTAAGGTTTTTGATGAAAACATTCCAGGATTTTTCTCCATAAAGTGGACTTCAATGGACTCCAAAAGGTCAAAATTTCAGTTTCAGTGCAGCTTCAATGGGCTTTAAACCATTCCAGAAGATGAATTAAGCTCTTATTTAGTGGAACGATCGGTCATTTTACAAAAAAAATATATATCGATTTTTTATAAACACAAATGCTCGCCTTGCTCTGTTCTGCGATTTGCGTTCATGACTTCACATAATACATTACTACGTTGAAATCTTGCACGTTCAACGTGTAAACACTGACTCTGTACTTCCGCCATTCGTCAAGCGTGACATTTTCAACGTAATTACGTATTTTGGGAAGTCATAAACATATTCCACAAAACAGAGCAAGGCGAGCATTTCTGTTTATAAAGCATATACTTTTTTTTTTTTTCTCGTTTCACTAGATAAGTCCCTTATTCATCGTCTGGTCAGATGTTTCATATTGGGAGAGATCTAAAACATTCGGTCAGGGGTGCCACGTAGGACTGGGTTGGGAAACACTGGATAAAATTATGAAAATATGCAGTTGTATGGACAAAATGGACAAACACTAAACTTTTAGGGTATTTATTGGACATAAGGATTTAATCAGCATTTTGGAATATTTTCAATAAAATGCAAAGAAAACTAAAGTCCCTCACAGGAAATAATGGACATTAGCTATTTTATCTGTTTTTAAAATTTGTAGACCCTCTCTTGTGGTAATATGTTGTAGTCATTCTCCTGAACTGTATTTGTGAAAACATTTTGAAGAGCTTCCTTAAATTCTTCACAAAGCTATAAGCTTCAGTTTACTCTCCAAATATCCCAATGCAACATACAACCTTTCCAATGCATAGTAAAATAAAACAAACAGAGAAAAGATGTCATTTGTCAAAAGTTTGAAATTATTTGGCCATGGCTGTATAGTGTACTTTTATGACATGCGTTATTTTTCAGCTTCATGTAGTTCTTAATAACTTTCCTGACATGGAAAAGAGTGGCTATGATGTTCTTTGAAAATGTGTGTTGTGTTCTTTGGACAGCAGAGAGTCATGCAGGTTACAAAGTACTTCAGGATGAATAAATGAGGAAGAAATTGTATTTCTTTAGTATTTTGGTTTAATGTTTCTTTAGTGTCATGAAAGTGTTTTGCTCTACCGTCCGAAAGATCAAAGACGTTTTATTAAAGTTTCATTTAATGAAAAAGGGATTGTGGTTCTGAAAAGTATACAATACAATGCTCTAACGCTGTCTGAAAGTTGTGTGGATGTGTACTTTTACTTTCACGTGAGACCGTTCTCTCCGCACGTGTTTCGTGGAGTGTTTTCCCTCATTTGAGAGTTTCTATGACTCCAGTCATTATTTTATTATTATGGTCTTCCCTCAAAAATGAAGGGTGATGATGTTGTTGGAAAAGCTCCTTTAAAGTTAACGGAAAAGTATATATTGAATCTGATTTGAGAGGTATCATCGGTCGAGTTTATCTGAAGAGCAGGTTTTTAGGTCTGTCATGAATGAGAACCACAAGATTGTTCTTGAACCTTGTGTCAAAACATCAGCTGGGTTTTGTATTGAGTAGATGTGACCGCTCTACAACCCACCAGCTTGTTTGCATTAATGATTGCAGAGAAACCATGAACATACGGACCTTTATGATGCATCGATGAATAGTTTCCTTATAGATATGGAAGTTTTCGTTCCACAAACCTCCTGTGAGGTCTCCCAATCTTTATCCGGACCTCCCTAAACCAGTTGGCATCAACAAAACTGAAAGGCTGGAATATTGCAGATTTTTGATCCAAGACCCTCAACAGTGTTGGTGTCTACTAGCCTGTGTTATTGCCAAGATCCTCATCGGTATTCAGTAGTGGATTAATGTCCAGGCTGCCAGCAGTTAAACGGTAGTGTCACTGCAATTTGTTCCACTTAACATAAATAAAGCAATTGAAAGCTTTAACAGCTACAGAAAGTAATGTTCTTAATCAGTGTTTACATTATATACAGTAGTTTTGGTTACCTTGTTATCATTAAATCTGCTTTGGATTGATGTGTATTTTCAATAGTGCTACAAGTACATTGATTTGATTGGAAAATAAATATGATAGTGGCATTTACATGTGGTTTAATGTTTTATCATTAAAGACATTTTATATTGTCTATTGTTATATACAGTATATTCTTTAAAAAAGGGAGTTTTTCATGTTTTTAAGAGTATATTTTAGATCAGTCGTCATTTGACTTTCTTCTGCAGAACACAAAAGAAGATATTTTGAGGAATGTTGGTAACCAAACTATGGCATTACCCATTGACTCTTATTGGTTATTTGTGCTTTGCAGAAGAAAGAAAGTCCTACAGGTTTGAAATGACAAGAGGGTAAGTAAATGACAAAGAGCATTTAAGAAAATGTCTAACAAGATGTTAAATCAAAGATGAGATACCATTTTTGGGACTTTTAAATGGAACAAAAAATCTCAAATCCAGTGCAGTCTATTGGTAGCTATCCATGTAAAAGATGAAATTTCTTGGGAATTTTTATTGGAATAATCATTTGTTGTTTGTGTTCTCCCTTCTATTTTCGTTTTTTCAAGTAACAAAATCCATGTGCTTTAGTGGAATTTTTTTTCTTTCCCGCCTAATAAACTGCCCTTGTGTTTTCTAGCCACGAGGAGTGATTGGCTCAATAAACAGTTTCCTATGCACAGCGATCAGCCAAACACGGGCACTCTGTGGCTGCGTGTTTATCTGCATCTCTCAGCGTATTTCCACTGACACACCGTGTGTGTCTTTGCAGGTGCGCATCGGTGTGTGAAGGGCATAAAGAAGTGTCTGTGACGATACTCCTCACCCCAGCCTCTGCCCCCAAACTTCTCTCCCACCTTCATGATTAAAGTCTGCTGATGAAAAAATAAGCGATGAGGGCTTCTAGATTTAGACATTTTCTGAAGCACCTTTCATAGGCTGTGGCCTCCACCTTCTTCAATGTAACACTTTGCAGTCTGTCCGCACCAGTGGTTTCTCTGCACTGGCCTCTTTCCCAGAGCCTGGAAACCATGCGCAGGATCATCTGTCTGAACTTTACTCTTGTACACATCGCCGTTTCCTTTCGTCTATATTTGTCCATCACTAAAAGTGAGCTCTATTCTTCTTGTGAAATCTTAAAAAGGAGTTCATGTTATTCCGAACCCTGAAAACTTAAACTTAACTCAAACTCTTACTTCAACGTTAAACACATTACACCATAAAAAATAAATAAACATAGGGTACATCTTTATTGAAATAATTGTTAACAACTCAGTCTGGTTCACATTGAATCAGTCCAGCGATTAACAACTTGGTTGGTTTTCTCTAAACACCGAATTATGAATCATATACAAATTTGATTCTTTAATGTTGCATTTATAGTTTTTTATGCTTTAAGTGTACTTTCATGCTTTGAAATAGCATCAAAAAGAAAATGCAGCAACGTCTCGGAATTTCTCCTTTAAATTTCACAGTACACAAATGTGTTTTACGTGTTTGGAACAACATGAGGATGAATGATTCTCTAAAGGATTATGGATATTGTAAATTTTGGCTGAACTATCCCCTTTACGTTAAACCGAGTTCCCTGATGCCTTTTCAGAAAGCACATTTGCATTGGTTGTGCCAAAATTAATTTCCTTCTAAATTAGTGTTTTTGAGCGAAAGGAAAATGCCCCCAGCAAGATTAACTGAAGAGATGTGGAAATATTTACATGTCCACCGTCTAATACCTTACATAGACTTTTGTACGGTTGTAGTTAACCAGCATCTTCCCACATGGCAGCCACTGAAACTCCATCAAATGACTTCAGCTGGTAAGGCTAGCATCACCAGAATAAACAGCGGCTATTCCTTCTGAGTATCACACCCATTTGTGGCAACACCACAGTAGCTTTTTGGTGTTTTGGTCTCGTGTGAAATATTGTAGTTTGTTTTTTATGTTTAATTAAATGTGTCATAAAGTGATGGGGACCGAGATCCATCAGCAATTATAGCTGAAACACATTATTTTAGTTATATTGCAGAAGCATTTACGTTGTTTTAAAAAAGTTTTCGCTGAGTTATGAGGAATTTTTTATTAGTTCTAAATTTGACTCTTTTTTTTGCTGACTGTAATTTGGGTCACCACCAAAGCTAAAGAAACTCAATTTTTACCTTTTAGCAGTGTCAAAGACACCACGCTATTAGAAAACACTTCAGAACTATGAAATTCTTTTAAAGCCTGTATTTATTCAGAAATATATTTTAATAACTTTTGTATTTTAATGCACGACTAAGCTTCGGCCAAATGTGGACTTGATGATTTATACCTGTCATCTAAATGTGGGCATTTTATACACATTTACGGCCATTTTACACTGGAAAGGAAATAGTCCAAAGCCCATCACTGACAGACAACTCTATATTCAAGGAACGTACAGTATTAACACTATTTTGAAGCACTCAGTGCTGTCTAGAGTTGCATAACATTGAGGCTTCTGCAGGTGCCATAAAATCCCTGAGAATAGAGCTGGCAAGTTATTTTAATTATTCTTTTAACACATACTGGTCGCAAAATAACATAATTTTCCTTACTTCTAATGGGAGTTCTGGATGTTCATGGTGGTGTTGATTGTTGGATAATATCAATGTCAACCTTCAAAGGAAGCTTGTTCCACATATGTTCAATCTCACTATTCTTAAAGTCTAAAGTCTCGAAAATGCAGTAAATTTGAGTGAGGTCAGCCTTTCATTATTCTGCTGTGTGTGTTAGAATATTTCAGTGAATAAAAACAATTTTATTCTGGGAATGAATGATCTCTCAGTAAGACTGAAAATGTTAACTTGACATCTCTTGCTACTTCAGAAGCTGAGTAATTATGAGTTGGATTTTGATACACTTGATGTTGCTTGAGTAGACTTGAGTAGGTCCATTATAAACATCTTTTTTAATCACAATCTTCAACCAGAATCAGAAATTCTTTACTTTTTGAGATGTGAACAGCTCCATGCTTTGTGGCTTTGCTATTTCAAACTGAATTTCAAATACATTTGCCAAATAGCATTTCATCATTATAGTAAAAACTTTTGCGCCTTCGCATATTTTCTTTTGAACATACTTTAACTTATAGCTCTTCACACACACACTCTCTTTGCTGCATAAAGGTATATTTGTCATAGCATGAAGTTGTGTAAGGTGTCCAGGAGCTGCAGCTGTGTTCCTCTCCTTTACTGGTCTGGTTTTTAAGACCCTCAAACACCGCAGACAGCCCAGTTATGCAAACACATCTATCAAAAGACTCCTGTCACTTTGAGGAAGGTTGAAAAACTGCTTTAAAAAGCCATGTTATCACTTCCCAATGACCTTCGAGTAATCACAATAAGGAAATACCTATAGGAATAATGTATGTTTTGGGTTTTAATTGCTAGAGTCATGTGAATGCAACACTAAGGTCATGAGTTCGATCCCAGGGTCTGCACGGACTAAAAAACTGTGTGCCTTGAACGCACTGTACATTATGTTGCTTTAAACAAAAGTGTCTGCTCAATGCTTACATGCACAGTGTACTTTTGCATTGCAAAGCTTATTAATTTCAGATTATTTTGGCAACTACATGTTTTAAGGCAACTGGTGTGTATAGGCACGTATAGGCACAAATCTGTAACTTTTGATAGCATTGCTGAGCTAATATGTAATGTGCCAGTTCATTCATGCTGCCATTTCTAGGTATTTTCTTAGAAATGCATTCAGCAAGTTGCCAGTGGACCAAACCCATTATTATCTCATTCTTTTCATAATTCTCTGTGGGAGTGTCTATGTATGCCCACCAGTCACTAACTCCTGGACAATAATGGGTTAATATCCAAGACATTGAGCGTGCACAGCCAGACATAGTTATTGGATTGCAGAGTTCTGTGGTTTTGAATTATTTTAGTGATTAGTGTGGGAATTCAGTCGAGGAGTTTTGTTTTTATATCGACATCCGGATTTCATCCTCAATCTTTAGTATTTGTTCATTCTTCAGTGACAGCAGTGCTTGTTTCCATAGCACTGGTCTGAAAATCCGGTGGACCCTGTGAGTGTCTCTCTTGATTCGTGCTAAGACCTAATAGCCCAAAGAACGCTTTTCATCTAATTGTAGTCAACAAGGAGGGAGGAATGTTTCTCCACTTTTTGAAGCCTTGCTTCAAAAGCTCATAGGATCTTCAGGGGGGAACATAGAGCATCACTTTAGCCGCCGTAATCAGGCATTATAAGCCGTAGGGGAGAGGGCATTCCAGAAATCTGCCCTAGTGACAATGATAATGATCCTAGGATTAAGATTTTTAGTGCAGGCACACAATGTTCAGGTGTCATTGATATTCTTGTGTAATCCTGCATGAAATGGCTGAACTAAATCCCATCTGCTATCTGTAAGCGATAGCTTCTTTGGTGGGTGTGACTGTTTCGATAGGTTGTAATGCCAGGAAGGAATTTGTGTGTTAAAAAAAGCCTACCCATTTATAATGCAAAGCACAAACTCATGCTAACACATTTTATATCATACAGATGAAAACGTTAATGCAGACCTGTAAATATGTCTTGTAGTTATTTTAACCTCTAAAAGAAGCCCCAATCTTAAAGGGCCGTTAATCCAGGGGTTTTCTGCAATGTAATAATAGTCAGTGGTATCCCCAGAATGTCTCTGTAAAATTTTAGCACATTACAACACATATATTTCATTGAAATATGTTGAACATGGCCATTTGTGGCTGTTTTCGTGTGTCTCTTTAAATGCAAATGAGCTTCTGCTTCTCTCCCTGTATGCAAAATATGAGGTAGAGCGCTTTCACGTGTGCTTTGGATGACATCAAGACAAGCAATATGGCGGAAAGCGCAATTACGTCTGTTAAGCCTTGCCCAAACAAAACCATACGTTAACTGCAATAAAAATCATCTTAATGCCTTGTTCATAAATACGAATTAAATGGAAAAGACAAAAACATAGATAGAACAACATATGCTGACCATTTACTGTATGGAATTCTGGCCATTGATGATTAATCATGTGCCTGCATTACTAACAGACATAAACACGGACATAGGCAAAAACATGCATTCAGATTAATTGTTAATGACACACAGGAATGTAAAGATCAGCGACCAGGTGTTATTACGTTGTGAGTAGCAATTTCTGTGTAACCTCATTGTCTTACAAATGCGAACTCTGTTTCTATCCACTCTAAGTATTGTCGCACTTAGGACATTTCAATGAGAAAGACACTTCTTTAACTTTCTTTCGTTGTCATGAATAAGCTTTACAGAAATTATGTTTATCACATGTCTTCTGAACCGATTTTCATGATGTGTTTTACCACTTACGTTACGACATAACAGCCGTCTTTGGACCATGTCTCAGGTTAAGCCGTGAATATGTAAACAACAGCCGCTAACATGCTAAACACATTATTTAAGAAAGGTGATTTAAAAACGATGTGTAATACTAACTTCTTCTGGAGATGAAGCTTGATTGTGAACCACTGGTTCACTCTTGAGATTTTTTTTGAGGGGGAAACCCATGCTATACGGATGGCCACTGGGTCACGGAGCTTAGATTTTTTAACCTTTCCGGCTACCGGGTGCTCTAGCTCCCGACCTAGGGGTCGCTTCGACTCGCAGTCAGCGTCATTCGAATACCCCGACGGAAACCTTTGTTGTTTTGTCGATCCGAAAAAAGTAAATTCTTCCTAAACGCTAAGTCATCAGTGTCCTACCCGGGACTTTCGATCATTATAACTCTGGCCATGAGGTCGCAGTGGGACTTACCTGGGCTCTTCGGAAAGCTCTCAACCGGGTTTCCTTTTTTGTTCCATTTTACATCCAACCACAACACACATTTGATGTTTCTTAAACATTTTTGTTTCTGGCTAGTGGCTACATCTGCCACTGCCTGAACATGGCTGACAGCGTGTCTCTGGCGGAAGCTGGAACTACACGCTCATGAGGCGCAGTCAGTGAGCAGTCATGGGCAGGCTTAAACAATATGGCATCAGATTGTTAGGGGATCGCCAACAGCCTGTTTTGTGTCATAGTTGTGGTTTAAAGGAGGTTACAAAAAGCAGAATAGATGGATTTGTATAATTGTGATTTGTATAAGTGTTTAAGCACACACGCTGGCAACTCAATTTCTGGTAGATAAACATTTAAAAGTGCATTTTCTGGGATTGCTGCCCTTTTACCACATACATTCCAGCAAAAGCCCAAAGCCCAAAATTAAGTTCAACACCTGGGGCCAGTTGCAAAAACCTTCCCCTAAGTTAAGACTGCATTTTAACAACTAGTCTCACTGACTAGCAATTATTAAAGACCAATCCTTCTTACTTTTCAGATTTCAATAAGACCAATCTACCCTTTTATGTAACTGATTTACAGATGCAATGACCAGTCTTGAATAAAACAAATTGATGACTAACTTTTAAGACTATTGTAAGTAATTTATGCAAACAGCCCCTTGTTCTGTGGAAACAGCTTGAATCTTTATTTCACATGTACTGTACACCTCAGTTTTACTCCCATAGACCATCTTTGGCTGCCACTCCCTCCACAGAAGTTGTGTAGAGTTTTGCCTCCTTGTCCTATCTCTTCAGGTATTTAGACGAGTCTCCATGTGAGTGTCATGTTGAGTATATGTCAACTTTGTCTTTGTAAGAAAATCCCTGTTGACAGATACAGTAGTCATTGGATTCAAGCTGACAGTCTAAGGTGCTGGATTAATGTGTGCAGTGTGACCGAAGTATAGAGAGATGGATAGTTAAAACGTAATGGTATACTTTAAGTGAATAAGTGTATTTGTGTAAGTGTGTAGTCCTCACATAAGTATTTAGACACCTTTAATGCACACCCTCCAGCCAATCAGAATCAAGTATTCAAACAAACCATGGTATAACTAATATTGACTTATTATTTTTTATATAATATTGACTTATATAATATTGAAAATAAAGAGTTTAATCATTTTAGGAAAACAATTGTATAAAATGTATATACAATATTTAAGCGTTTGTGCAGTTTCTAGTTCATCAAGTACATTTGTGGCATTAAACAGTTCAACTCCATCACACTAACACAAATTGCAAGCATTCTCAGACTTTTGGACCCCACTACATTGCAATAATTCTGCATTTTTGCAAAAATAGTCCATTTTCGACTGAATGGGTTTTTTGTTTAGATTCCAATAACTGCAGATTTACATTTCTGTGAGGATCTGTGAGGAGCATGTCTTTACCGTCGGCCAAGGTTCTGCTCAGCAGGGACTTCTAACCTTCATTTATGTCTTTGATTTCAGCCATCCGTCACTCTCTCCTGCTGTGTGTGAGAGCATATGCTTAAAAGCTAATCAGCCAGCAGGTTTCAGGTCAAAGTGTGGAAGGGAACAAGTCTCTCCATTGTGCTCGAGTGCAGCTTTGGACAGTCTCAGATTCAGACTCAGATTGGGCAGACAGTGCCAAAGCGGAACGAGTGCCAGTCGTCCTGACCCATCTGGCTGATAAAAGTGATGACCGCATGCCAAGCAGGACTTCCAAACATGGTATTAATGGGAAACATTGGCACTGAAGGGCTCTAGCACGGCCCCGAAATGCAGGCACAGAGAGACACAATAAAACGCAAATTCAGCTTATGAAACGCATCATTAAAGACTAACAAGTTTACAAGCCCTCTGAGATGTTTTATACATGCGTATAAATAAAAATATGGGGAAAAGGGAAAAAGCACAAAATGATATCATGATCTTTATATGACCTCACTGTTGGATGTTTAACTTAAAGTATGGAGACCTCCACAATGACACAATGAAGGGCCCTGATTACATCACTTCCTTGTAAGGGACCGTCTGCAATTCATAAATCTTTATTTTACAATAAAATACAGTTATACAGACTGATGGTCAGTCCAGACTTCACGTTTTTCAGGGAATGCTTACATAATAATCTCCTGTTGGCTTCAGTATATCAGTATGTCCAACGTGGTTACGATTTCCTTTGTGGGAATGATACAGCTAAATAAAGTCTATTAACAGCTTTTTGACTAGTTACGTTGGTATGTGGCATGATGTTTACGAGCAGTGTGTCCTTCACATAGAGTCCTTTACTTTTTGGTGTCGGCCACTCCCATTCTACTGCTGAATGAGGTGTTAATGCCGCAGCTGATGCGATCCGACCAGGGATCTTCTGGCTGTTGGTTTGACGATCCTCAGGCTCTCCGTGGCGGTGACATTTTTATGTTCTGTGGGATTTCATGTGTCACACACTTAAGTAACACCTTTTCAGAACCAAGCCGCATCTTGTACAATAATTCCATTTTCTGTACTCAAAGAGAAACGTGTGAATACTGTGTATTTGTACGTCTCTCTTTGAGTACAGCAAATTGGATTATGTAGCATTTAAATTGTGCAAGTTTTTGCTGCTTACTAGAACTGCACTAAACGTTTTTTTCCTTTTCAGAGGTAAATTTAATTTACTGATGGCTTTTTGACAAATATAAGTGAAATAAAAGCGAAATGTTAAATGTACATGTTCCTATAGCTCAGTGGTGAGAGCATTGTATTAACAACGCAAGGTTGTGGATTTGATCCCATGGGATTGCAAATACCTATGTATAAATTTATAGGATAGTGCAATGTAAGTCGCTTTGGATAAAAGTGTCTGCCAAATGCATAAATGTAAATGAATGGTATTTTTATAATGCTGTACTTTTTTATAAATATTGTGATCCCAAAAGTCACCTGGATAGGGACTCTCTTTATAATATTTTTAAGCTTCTAACAAAATCATTTTTATTAATGCTAGCAGTTTGTATGCAGTTAGATACCACCATCCTCCATGTTTTGTCATTTGTCAGTTGAATGATGTGCTTCATGGATCTTTTATAATACTTTTATAGCAAAACTCAACCTATGATGTCTTAATTGTAGGTTGATCCGAATCTTCTAGATTATTTGTTTAGATTAGATTGGAGTTACGAACTTCAATTTGTGCGTGCAGCACCTTGCGTATTTTACGATCTTACAAATCCACAGTTGCATGAGTGAGGGCAACAGAGGAAAGCACAAAAATGTAGTACTTTAGTGTGAGTTCTCAAAATGGAAGCACTCCGACTTGTTTTGTCTGAGGTCAAACTCTCAGTGTTGGTTTACACATTACTTACTGTCATAGATGGTATGCCTCACCCTAAATCTTTGCAGTACCAAACACTTTATTTATTAATGTTAACCTCTATATTTAATTATGTTAAATACAGAAAAACTATGTTAATTCAGTGTTACACACTGTATGTGAACAATTATGTCAAGAAAGGTCCGTGAAGAAATGCATAAAAAGATGGAATAGTACATCCATGTTCATCTGTGGCTACCCATCTGTGTATGGGTAGTTGACAAATAAATTTGTAAATGTATATGCTTTGCCAGCAAATTTTTGGAAAAAAAGGTTTATATTATAAATATAAATAATATAAAATAATATGTGACACTGGATCACAAAACAAGTTTTAAGTAGCAGGGTAACATTTTAAGTTAAAGCCAAAATACATTGTATTGGTCAAAATTATCGATTTTTCTTTTATAGCTAAAATCATTAGGACATTAAGTCAAGATCATGTTCCATAAAGAGACTTTGTTACTTTCTTGCTAAACATCCTAAATATATAAACACTTTTGTGAGTGGATGACCGGTAACAGTACCTCTTAATAACAACTTCAAAGGCAATTTTCTCAATATTTTGATTCTTTTGCACCCTCAGAGTCCAGAGCAGACTCCAGAGCATCTCCGACAGATATAATGATATCCTAACAACTCATACATCCAAAGAAAGCTTAATTATTCAGCTTTCAAATGGTGTAAAAATATATATTTCAAAAAATGTACCCATAAGACTGGTTTTGTTGTCCAGGGTCACATATATTATTAACAGGTTTTTTTTCTAAATCTTCCATAGGACACATGTACGGTGTATCTGTCAACTACTCATGTACAGCCATGTGACCTATATCTGGGAGGAGATTTACATTTGGTGAGTCCCAGATCCCCACCTGCTACTTTTAGGCCTTGTGGTTCATTTTACATGTAACCAGTGGAGATAAATATGAGCATGTATTTCAACCTTACAAAGAAAAGCCATAGATCTGTGAGATTGTCTCATGTCAAATCGGCACTCTTTCAGTGTTTTCCCTTAACGTAGTGTAAATAGAAACTCAAGAATTCCAGGGACAAATGTTTCCATCTCAAGGAGCCCTTTAAAATGCTGATAAGGATTCAAGAAAGAGACAGATTGCAGAATGTTATTGATTAGATACCGCTTCAAGACGAGAGAGAGAATGGGAGAGAGAGAGAGAGAGAGAGAGAGCAATGTTTAAAGTGATGCCCTGTGAAAGCTGTGGCAAACTGAAATCACAAGCTAATTGTCTGTTATATAACTGTGGGCTGAATTGATGCACACTATGAGTCTCATGGTGCTTTTCTGTACACCATAAACCGCTAGAAACCAACCAAGCCATCTGCATTTGCTTAGTCAAACACATGTCCATGCTGCTCAATCTAAAAAAGCGGGATTAATGTAAACCAAGCCCCAAGTTCAAATGTTTCACCTTGGAGTGGAATCAGATGCTCCCCAGCGCAAATCACTTCAGGTGGGTAATCATACTACGATATTATTCCTCAAAGATAACATGCTAGGTTAGCGTGATAGGTGAGGGGTTCTTACTGAGACTCACATCATTGACATAAGGGCACTAACTGTAGGCTATCAAGTCTAGCCTCGGCCACAAAAGTCAACCAGCGGCTAAAATAATACTGCCTACTGTTGCACATTCAGGTTTCGGCCCCGTGGGTCCCTCAGTTCTCAGGCTTACTCTTGAAGATCTATTGATCCACCTGGCTGGCAGTAAAGGTGATATGTTTAAATGTTAATTTATTAGTGGAAGAGGTCAGTGGTGTATCTGTGGACCTGTGTCGTTCCGAAAGAAATTCCAAGAAAAACATATAGCAACTCAGGATGGGCCCCAGTGCATATCTGCTGAACACGGCTTGTTTTTGGAGAGTCGGGGCCAACAGAGAGAGGTATTGTGCAGGGAATCCTAGCCAGTCTAAGCACAGAGCTAGACAAATTACGCCTCCCAACACCCTATTCCTTCATGCCTGATCAAACAGGAGAAAAATTATAATATTGTGTAACTGTTTCAAAACTGTATTGAAATGATAATACTGGTTAAAAAATTATTATTGTTCATTTTGAGGGATTCATATTTTGAATGGTGAACCTCTGTTTCATGGTTTGTTCCTTCGGCACATTATAAACTGGCACTCGCTCTATTGTTTTTGTCTTGGATTTATGATAAAGGTCAATGTTTTCGCAGTGGTCATCCCGATATTCCATTGCCTTCACAGCAGGTGGGACTATTGAACTGAGAACTCATGCAATGGAATTACTGAGAAGCTCCATAGATGCCCGCAGATACTCTTTGTAGTGGAATCTCCTCGGCGCTCACACAAGAGGACCATGATGATGAGTTCATAGATTGATTTCCAAAGCAACTTGAAAGAGAACAATGACTTCAAGCGACACGTTTCCTTTTTAAGGAAGCCAACTCATTAAGAGAGCCCGAGCTTCCAGGAAGAACAAGTTTATGGAAGACTGTTTGCTTCTCAATATAGTTTCCTTGATCCTGCGCTTTACCAAACAACACGCATTGCTGGCATCTCAGGGGAGTTTTCCAGCTGGTGAGAATTCAGAGTTTCGGACGTGTGGTGAAAGATAAGTACGATTATAAACAGTGTGGGTTTGACTTGTAGATCTTTCCTACTGTCTCTGAAGTGAAGCTCTGGAATTTCTTTTGATGACATTGTTGTTTCTGGCCAAGCATTTGAGTAGAGGTGTTTATGTTTTCCGAGACGACCCAAATACACACGTCTCTCTCATCTCCAAGGAACATATGTTATCAGCTTTTTTAATAACACTGAGGAATCCTATTTGAAACTGTTATGTTGTTGCCATGGCCTGTATTGTTTGTGTTTTAATGTGCTGTGTGTTAATTTTTAGAATCTATTGACAGAAATGCAACATAATATACATGACTATGTCTTCAGAGGTGTATAAAGACCTTACATATTGAAGTGTTATGTTTTTATTAACTCAGAATGAGCTATCTCTATCCATATACCTTGCATGAATTCACCATGTTGTTTTTACAGTAACCCTAAGGAGACAAACTTTTCTACAGAGCACGTTTCGTAAAAACATGTTCTCCTTCGGCAAAGTGAAAATGTGCCGACATCTTTGTCCTGTGTCAGCCACCTTAGTGCTTCGAAAGGGAGGGGGACGGAATTCGTAAATACAGAGCACTTTTCGTACATACGTTACCTACATCGGCAACAAAAAAACGTGCAAACACCTTTGTCCTGTGTCAGCCACCTTAGTGCTTCGAAAGGGAGGGGGAGTGAATTCGTAAATACAGAGGGTTTTTCGTACATGTGTTACCTCCATCCGCAAAAAAAACGTGATGACATCTTAGCCCTGTGTCAGCCACCGTAGTGCTTCAAAAGAGAGGGGGGGACTGAGCCGTTGGTTGCAATTCGCAGCCTCACTGCTAGATGCCGCCAAATTTCATTCACTCGACCTTTAAAGCCTTTGTGACCAATGTTTTTCCCATGATGAAGGGTTTTATTTTGTTTTTAGACCAAATTCTGTTAGATTTCACAAGATTCAGGTTCGTGTGCAAACTTTGCTTACATTTAAAAATATATATAATTTATTATAAATTAAATGTAAAATAAATACTCATAATTCATTATATAGGATAACGTTGTTTCTTTCCGAATGTATTTTGTTCCTTTATAATAAAAAATAAATGGAAAGAAAAACATTTAAAATCAAAGATGCGAAAGAGTTTTTTAGCAACACCTCATTAACAACAAACATCATACCCCATTCCATCGTTAGCAATATTACACATTAAGATTTATATACTATTATGAAATATTTTACTCCCGACCCTTAAAGTGTTGTTTGATTGTCTTGAAAGATCGCAAGCTTCTTTATCCAAGGAAAATCATGTGCTTATGTTTACGAATTTGTTCTTTGAGTCTTTTCCATTTATCAGGGGGTCTAACCTAACCCCCCTTCCCAGTGACCTCATCTGCTAAAGGCCTCTCAATCTCACTAGCAAAATGAAACAAACAAGGAGTTTAAATTCAGTCTGTTCCAGACAGGGGAGATGACATATTCAGATGTCTAAGAGTGGGTAGTGATGATCCACAGGAAAACTTACCTCAGAGCTATGGGACTGTTATTCATTTCTCAAAGAATCAAACATTTTATCTGCAATACTCCAGCAAGAACAGTATATAAATCTATGATTTTTGAGAGGACCTATGGACAACCCAACTGAAGTAAAGAGTAAAAAATAAATGTTGCCAATATAATGTGTTTGAAAGCTTAAATAAAGTATTTTTTTATTATTATTAGTTATTTAGAATTAATTTTAAGAAGTGATTGATCATTCAGCGTATATGTTTTTTTATTTTTTCGACTTTTTGGCAGGTAGATTAACGCGGAAGGAAACAATACAAATAAAAATTGAAAATTACCTAAAGTTTTGAATTTCCAAGAAAATTAGTCTAAACCATTGAAGGCCATAGTTGCATGAAACACATTCTGTCCATGTATTGATACAAAAGTCTTAGCACTTATTGTGCTTTTGTGTGTAGGGATCTGCTTGAATCATTGCAATGCAGGGAGTGGGGGGTGAGATGTTTGCTTCAGGAGGAATTTGGAATCTGACCTTCATAAAGGTGAACTGGATACTGCTTCAGACTGTTTGTACTTGTTTTTACCTTTACCTAAAAGCCCCTGAAAGGCTAGTTTGGCCAGAGCTTTAGAAATTCAAGTATGCCTCTTATACACAAATCATAAACTAAAATTCAGATGTAATTCTTTGTATAAAAGACTGCACTGTTAATGAAAGACAGGTTGAAATGACAGTGTGTCAACAAAATGTTCATGCACTGGTTTTGTACAGTTAAATGACTGAATGTACCAACTTTATATCAAAACTGACACTTAATTGTTCTTTTGGCAAGCTTGTCATCGGACACACGTATTACTGCCAGGAACCCTCATTCTGGCCACTAAGAGGATTCCCTCCATTCCATTCGTGTTTTTAATGTTTTTATAATTCCTACTGTTAATGAATAGAGACTGCAGGAAAGGGCTCTAAGGTCAAGGATTTTGCCAGTCTTGTGGTAATAAAAAATGTTGGGCTTTGCTGCTTATAAGACACAAGCAGTACATGTGGCATGCAGCTATGGAATATTTTCTCAATATGTGACATAGCAAAAAAGGTTTCGGGAAGTATTTATTGGTTAATGTCCTTATATAGTATGCATTTTGCTCTTATGCAAATGGCCTTACGATGTATTCAGTCTACACTGTTTTCTTCAAAATATCTGTTCCTCGGGAATCAAACCCATGGCCTTTCCACTGCTTATGCAATGATCGACCGGCTACATGAAGACTTTTCTGGATTTGTTCAATCATTGTTTATATGTATTGTATAATATTTGTGGAAAAAACTCATCAACCTCTAAGCCCTCTAAGTGTTTGTGATGCCATCTGAGAAAACCTGTCGGATGTCGCACTGGAACGTTTTCAGGAATATCAATAAAAAAAGTCAATTTTTGGTCAAAATTTGGTTTTCTTTAAATTATTATTCTATAACATATTGTCAGTCATGTCTGAAAACATGCATCTTTGCTAAAATCGCTTGTTTATTTCTGAATGAAAGTGTATAAATTCACATTTCCCGCTTGTGTTGTGAAAACTGATCTAAAGTTCGCCACTTGAAGCAGCGGGAGTTTCCCTCGTTGGACTCATGTGACCCCCTAATTGACTGTTGTGCTTTTATTTTCATTGCTTTTTTATTGCAAACTTTAAACTTTATATAAACTAAATTAGGTTTCTGAAAATCATAGCGCTCCGCCGACTTCGGATAACCCTAACTTTTGATGAATACAAGGCATGAACGAATTAAAACAGTTTGGAAATCTGAAATAAGTACAATTTCACCATGTGTTTGGTTTTCCCAGGTCGCATCATATTTACAGTATATTCACAACAATACTTTTATCTACATATTAATACCAGCTACATCCAATGTCTTTGCTTTATGTAAGTTATTGGATTTTTTCTTTCATTTCTAATAGCTCGCTCCATAATTTCCACATTAGATGGTTGCAACTCCACAGGGATTTGTGGCCGTGCCGAACTGTTATGGGAAACAAAAATGCCTTTGAGGTTCAGGCCATCAGGACGTAGCGTGCGGCAATCATTCCCATCATTCTTCATACACAACTGTGTTTTTGTTTAGCTCTACTTGACACTGTTCCATGTCATTAAGGGCCCTTCATTTTGATTGAAAGATGTAAACTCTGTTCACGCCAACTTCTTACGTCAATTTAGGTTGCAGTTATGATGACCTCATAGATCATACGTATTTAGGAAATTAAATTTATATAAACTAATGTGTAGTGTAGATGTTAAACTTGGCAGATTATGCATGACGTGAAAAATCTCACTGCTACAGTTTAGCACAGAAATCCTCATACATTTTTTGTTATACATCCACTAATACACTTGCTTATTTTAAATTGCTCTAAATAATAAACAGTTGATCACAAACTCATTATCTTTATTGTTTTTTTAAAGGAAAATGAACCCAGAAAAGTGATCAGGTCTTATTTTTGCCATCCATTTGGATGTGTATTATCCTGCTAATTACATGCCACATTCATAAATAATTGGACGAAAATGATTGATTTTTAATATTTTTGTAGCTCATTCATCATAACCGGAGAAAGTGACGGAGTCATACATTGATCATATACAGTAAGCAATACCAGTCAATGTGACTTGCGGGCCTCGAATGAGCCGTGTGTTCTCCATTTTAGTGGATGATTTCGGAACATAAATACCTCATAATGTCACATAACTGACCAATCAAAATCAAGTTATCCAGAGAGCCGTGTAATTATATGAATATAAATATGCTCTTGAAGTCTTGATCCAAAACCCCGCCTGTCAGCAGTAGCATCTGTTTTGATATTAAACAGTGATTGCAAGACTGGAATCTGTCAAAACAAAACCTGTTCTGTTTAAAACAACAATATAAGTCAACCCTGCAGTCTATGGTTGTACTATAAACAACCCTTCTTTTATCTCCTCTCTTAAGCATCCCACTCTGAGCATATTTATCAGATCTCAACGATGGATGCCATGGATGTGCAGGTGAATGAGAGGCTCAAGATGGAACCAGTGTAACTGAGCGTGTGAGAGTTCAAGTTTATAGTAGAATGTAATCATAATGAACACGGCCGGCAGTCCGTAGCTTCCTTTTGGCCCTGTCAGTGTGTGTGAGAAAGCGTGTGGGAGCTCGGTGTTTGTCAATATTTGTTCCAGTCTATGACGTTACTCACGTTGCTGTGTTTACATTGCCAAAGTAGCCTCAGACATCTTGTTATTATAGCATTTTGTCCGTCTATCCTCCTCAATCACATTAACCTCAATGACAGACATAAAGGAAAAATGCCTTGATTGGATCACTATTGAATCATCGGTTGAAGATAATTTGCGGTTTAATGAAGATTCGTCTCAGTGCTAGTAGGAGGCTGGCCCTCTAACATATCTTTGAGCGTATCTGGACTGAAAGTAGGGGAAACATTCGCAATGGGAGATTTTGTTGCTGTTTTCAGATGAATCGGTTGAGAATATTCCAGCGAGGAGCCCTACGTGACCAACAAATCATCCACTCATCCACACTCGACTGAATCTTTCATGGAAAGTCAAGTAACCAGCAGCAGTAGCTCTTCATCTGTCAAACAATCAAGTTGCTTGGTCTGTGTTCTTGTTTGACCTTCACAGTAGTGTGGAATTTCTCACAGAACATGTGACGGGTTTTACACACAAAAACAGAGTACTTCACACGAGAACGTAGTTCACACAAGCCAAACTGATTGAGCTTGTTTGAATTCAAGCTGTAGTATAAAGGTCCAATTTGTAATTTTTTGGAGGATCTATCGACAGAAATTCAATATAATATACATGACTATGTCTTCAGAGGTGTATAAAGACCTTACATTATAATGCGTTATCTTTTTATTACTGCGTTTCGTAAATATTTCATTTGGCAAAGAAGCAAAACGTCACATCTTAGTTCTGTGTCAGCCACCATAGTGATTCGAAAGGGAGGGGGAGGGGGCTAAGCCATTAGTTGCCATTCGCACCCTCACTGCAAGATGCAAAAATCTCATACAATGGACCTTTAAATGGATATCAATACAGATCAATAAAGTCAGTAAATAAAATGAGCTAATGCAACATAATTCTTAAACATCTGGGTTTGTTTTTCCATTTCCTTTGAGACCACATACATAATGTTCTTAAATTTGTTTAAGGACAATTTTTTGAAAATCAACATCATATCCACATCAAAGAAGCATAGGCGGTACACATGGTCTGGAATATCACATGGTGGTGCATGTGTGGAGGTCACCCAAATAGGGGTGGGGTCTTTTTAATATAAATTGCATCCAGCAGAAATGAAAGTCTGTGCAAGAAGACTACAGCAAATGTATTTAAATAAATACATTATTTTATTGCATGAAAAAATTTATGTATTTTTTAGACCATTATACCATGCAAACAGATGTATTTAACTGATCAACAAGACTGTATTTTGACCAGCTTAACTTCCATAATATTTTCAGAATTGTGATGATCAAGTGATGAATGTGATGCTTGAAATATTCGCAGTTTCTCAGATAGCATGACACATTCAATTTTCATAGTTTGTCTACCAGACGAGAGCTTTGAAAGAAACTGAAAAGCTATGACTCTAAACCTCTGGATCTGTTGGAGTTATAAACATGAGGATTTCTTTCCTCTCCGTCAGTTGATTTTTATATGAAATATGACAGCTGTATCACTGTCTCTCATTATTCATAAGCATTGTGCCAAAGAATGAATCAGAACGTGGATCCTCATATGAGAACAAATTGATGATGCAATAGGGTTAGATTCTCATTCCTTAGCCTGTGGCCTCGGGATTTGTTGACATTTTGGTGGACCTTTATAAATCTGCTGTGGATTTATTGGTCTGAGTGTGTATGGAATTCCTAAAGAATGATCCTTTTTAGATGAGTGTGTGTCTGTCAAAAATTCCTAAAGCCATGTGGTGAAGGTTTGTGTGCGTCTAACCACCTGACATGGATTATTGAAAGTTATGTATTAGTAGGCTTTTAGTATTATCAACGATGTTGTCAATCATATCTTGAAAAAATAGCTGGTAACACACTGAACTAACGCTTTTGCAACTATATGATAAGTAAATTAAATAGTATTTTCTTTTAATTGCATACATTTTCTCGAATTTCTCGTAGATTGTTTTGGATAAAATGCACAAATCTAAAGCATTTGAAAAGATAAGCATTCTTCCCTCATCTGATATCACACGGCTATGGAATCGTCTAAAAAACAACAAGTCAAAGGGTGCAATGAAAAAAATGTACATGGAAACTATTTTCCCTAAGTTTGTGGTAAATGCAATTTGTTATGAAAAAGCTCACTCTTGCTTGACCGCATGAAATCGCCAAGATGTCAGAACGTTCAGAGGAATTTTGCCAGCGTCAGGAAGTGTTTAACCCATCTTGTGTAAATCTACAGTACATTATCGATTCAATACATGGGGGAATCCGTACATAAAACAGGACAGCTTGCGTAAAAGACATGCACATGTGCACGGGATTCTAATTGCTGACATATGTGCCGTATGGCTGGACTCCATTGTTTAGATTGGTGAAATATATATATGTATAGAAGGTGTCTTTTGTATTTTTGCTGCCGTTCAGAGTGCTATGTGTTGAGAGACACTGAAACAGACCAGAACCAATTTTTATATCATGACGAAAAGAAGGTGAGTAAAAAATATTAACACATTGGACTATCAACTAAAAGTGATTTACCCAAAAATAAAAACTCTGTCATCATTTATTGACCCTCTCGCCATTTCAAACTCTCATGACTTTCTTTCTTCTGCAGAACACAAATTCAATTCAAGTTTATTTAAATAGTGCTTTTCACAATAAGGCAAGGCAGGAATAAAATAAAGATATTTTTAAAGAATGTTGTTAACTGGCCCCCATTCACTTGATTTTGTGTCTATACAAGTGAATGGGAGCCAGGATTGTTTGGTGACCAAATTTCTTTAAAATAACTTCTATTGTGTTCTGCGGAGGAAAAAAAAAGTCATGAAGGTTTGAAATGACAAGAGGGTCAATAAATGATGATACTGATAGAATTAGATTTTTGGGGGGTTTACTATATTTTTAAGTTTCACTCACGTGTCATAATATGAAACTACTGTTTTAATATTTATAATTTAATACCAGACACTTTTATTCAAAGCAACTCATTTTTTCTTAATAATAACAATAATGTTAATCTGGAGATTTTCATCCACGGCCACCACGATGAATACATCAGTTTCCCAAATTCATGTTGGCAGAAGAGTGCTAAATTTGCTGTCCGGTCTCACACGCTAGCTATCATCTTACCTGTAAAGAGGAGAGAGTCCAGCCAGCCTGTCAGGATGTGGAATCTCAACCTTGTCATTTTTCTCATGCTATGTTACGCAGAGTAAATACTGGCTGAAACACACAACAACTGAGTGTTTTTCTAACTTCAGCGTTGTTTTTCCATCACTTCCTCTTTTGCTTTCATTACACAGAGTTGTATTGTCCAGCTGTAACCACTATATATTTGAGGAGGAAACACGTGTAGAATGTATTTATTCAAACATGCAGTAAGTTGCATGGTTTTTGGAGAGAACAGTGATTTCCATTTAGAATTCCGCGCTTTGGCTTTCAAACACATTTTAGACTACATTCTTCATAATAAGTCAAAATAAATAACATGCCATGGATTATACATCTGAAAGCTTTTGTTCCTTAATGACTTTGTTTTACAACCTAAATATTTAAATAGACAATCCATCTATGATTCAATAAACATACTCATTTCTTAAACCAAATCAAATGTTTTCAAACAGATTTAATAAAATCAAAGTAGTCACATGCAACGAAAATTGTCACAACATGCAATGTGACATATATTAAACTTACTTGACCCCTTTGGTCAACTCAAATGGCTGGAAATAAAGTTGTAAGTTTTGCTGTTGTCAAAATTTAAAAAGATGATAACTTTAAACCCACATTTTCAAAACAGAGCATATAAACTCGCTGCTGTATTTCTGAAACCTTGTATCTCCATATTTTGTGATTTTAATTTTTTGTCATAAATCATTGTTATTAGCCACCCTTTGTCACTAGGTTTTGCGAATATCTAAATAATAAAAAAATATTAAAGAGTAAGTAACATTGGATTTTTAAGGTCCTACTTTGGTTTATGGAGTGTCCAACAACAAGTTTATGTACATAGAAGGTGTAAAAACACTATTATGTTGTAATATTAGGCAGTTATTCTTACCTTACTTTTTGACTGACTCTCAAATGATTCATTCAGTGATTCATCGGTCTAATCCCCTCCTTTCCGCAAGCCTAGTGTCATGTGATTGGTCAGATGGTGTAGTCTGTAGTGATTGGTCAAACTCCTTCAGCATGTGCCGCAAATGGAAAGTCCTTCATCATTACGGGAGTCTGCTGTGATTGGTCAAACCCATTCATCATGTGTCGAAATGGAACGCCTACCATCATTACTGGGTTAAGGTTTACAGCTGGTTGGATATCATATACAGTGTATAGATAGAGATTGCGGGGACATTACCTTACCAGTTTTAGCCTGAGTCTGACAAAGTAACATCTGAAGACGAAGAAACATCTGAAGACGATAGTAGATAATAGATATACGTTAATAGATTGAACACTAAAATTAGCCGAGTTCATAGCTAGATGAACAAACTTTAATACCCCAGAAATAATGCTACATGTTAACGTTAGCGTTATATGCATTAGCTAAACACAGACATAAGGTACACAAATATTTCTTGAAGTTCAGACAAAAAAAATAGTCACACTTACAGGTTGTGATTCGGTGGAGCTAACAGATCCAAAAAAATTTGGTATTTCCCTCTCTTTCAAGGATAGTTATTTAACATATCCTGGAGTGACAAGCCAAGATTATTGATACAATCTTGGGTGAAATGATGCACGCACAGTAAAACCGTGGGGTTATACTCCTTTGCTGTCGTTTGAAAAATGAATTGTAACCATTGTTTCCTCAGAAGTTCTTCCTTTGGTAGTTTAAAAAAGACGGACTTAGTTTCACAAGGTAGAACACAGGTTTTAGACTGCACATGCATCACGAACGAGTGACAGTATTTGGGGGAGGAGAGTGAAGTTTTCGCGGAAGTCCCAGCAAAACGTAGGTGGGTACTATTTCTAGTGACGTTGATATGCGGTGGTTAGAGATTCGGACTAAATCACGTCTCTTTTGCATGATTCAGAGACGACTCCCTTTTTACAAGCCAATAACTTTGCTATTCATTCACCTTAGGACTTACAACTCAGGACTGCTTACTATCAAACAAAGGCAACATTATACACTATATGAAATGTGATTTTCTAATGTTACTTACTCTTTAAAAAGAACAGTTAGCGAAATTTTGAGAAAAGCGAATTGGACATCTGAGGTTTCGGAAAGACATCAAAGATTAATCTTACACTATACCTAAATATTGATAAGTACTCTTAAATGTATATTTAGTCTAGTTCATTACTCTGTCTATGTGTGTTCCTGTCTGGAACCCTGAAGTCTAAAGGTGCTCCAGGCTATAAGGATATACAGTAGATAACCCATGCAATTGCCCCTCTGGACTGATATTCACTGAATAAACTCTTCATAAATCCTGTATTCATATGAGCATCCAAAGAAAACGACTGCTACAGGGGTCTACCAGAGATTAAAGATTGAGCCAGACAGGATGCCAGCTGAAGTCAATATTGCCGTTTCCACTCACCAATTATGTGGTTGAAATATGAACACCAAAGTGTCAAAAATGCATTTCAATGTTTACATTTATGCATTTGGCAGACAGTTTATCAAAAGTAACGTACATTTAAGTCAAGGTAAACCGTATGTGTGCTCCCGGAGCCTGGGAATGAAACCTATGACCTTGGTGTTGCTGGTGTCATGATCTATCCATTGTGTCACAGGAATGCTGTATGATTGTGATATTTTTGTTAGTTGTGAGGTCCAGTTGAGTTTGAGAAATGACCATAATCTCACAAGTGCATTCATTCTAAGTCAGATGTCAGGTTAACCAAACAAGGTTACTTAGTTCAGAGGTCAAAGTGTATTTTGGGGTTAGGAACGTACAATAGTATATTCAGAGGGTTTGCTGAGTAAAAAATGACTGGTTGTATCTAGTTCATGTTAAAATTCATGTGGCTTAGACAGGATTTTTACAGGTGGACCCTCTAAAAATCCTTATATGCACAATACTGAGATCAACAGGGACATCATGCCCCTTTTAAGATGGCCCCTTTAAACATATATATCCTTAAGGTTAATATTATTACTCCACAGAACAAGGTTACAGATTATTCATTCAACGTTGTTCGATAGTAGGCTTCAGTGACTTCATACACCTTCTTCTTCCGTAGCTTTACATCGCCATCAAGTGGTTATAGGGCATGTTATGTTCTGAAAACTGTCCTACAGAGATTTAAAATGATGATCCTAAATCAGCTTTTGTCAGTTGTCTGTGCTATCCAGAACAACGTACATCCCACGGCGAAAAGAAAAAAAGGCAGTTGATAGATGTACTGATATTTTTGGATGCATTACAGAACATGTCACTCCTGCATTTCATGACGAAGAAACTCTTGTACTTTAAAAATAGATGTCTTATTCATTAAGATTAATCACTTCTATGGACTCCTTTGTTCTCCCCCAAGACATAATAAGGGTTACCTTTTATTTGCTTTTCTTGGCTTTAGTTGGTTTCCTGTAAATGTATGATAAAAAGTTATGGTACAGCATGTATTTTATCATTTAAATATATATCACAGGATAAGTAGGCCCTTGTGCCTGATTTCAGGTTTTAGCATCAGAAGCAAATTGAGAGTCATCAAAGCAGTCTTCTGAGGAGGAGAGCAGATGAATACAGGAAAAGACAGATTCAGAAGCACAGATGGTAACCTTGAATATCAAACACATTCCCCTTTTTTACTACTTATTGTGCTCCGATGTTACATCATATATGGACGGATGCCATGTCATGCTATTAAGTTTTCATATGGTTATATTTTGCTCATTGCAAGCCTGAATAGATGATAGATCAAATGTAGGTTGAATTTTAACTTGCTAGGTTTTCAACTTGCTGCAAACTTTGCAAAAAGAAAAATACTGCAAATGTTATAGCATTCTTCAAAGATTTCAACAATATATTGTCTCATCATCTGCAAATGTAATAAGTTGCTGACATCTGTTAAAGGCTTAAAAACATCTCAAAAGGCAGATCCAGAGGTCTGTTTCAGTGTTTACAAATTATGCGATTTCAGGCATATTTGTTTGTATCCTCTTCATATTATTCAGATTGAGTTGTTGGAAGTTTTCTGACATGATTCCTCCTGTTTATGTGTTAGAAATCAATAAATGGATTAACATGGACAGGAAATATATCATTAAAAACATATAGCCCCAACAACTAAACCTTTTAACTTGAATTAACTGCATACAAGGGTATTTTATCAGTGGATATAGAAGAATCATGTCGGACTTTAAATAAAGGCAAAAGTTGTAAAGGTCGTAAAAATGTAGGCCTGCCTCACAAATCTGTGGTGCTATAAACAATTGGGACATCAAATTAATCTCATATGCTTCAGTCTCCCAAATGCTATTTTCACATATGTTTTGCAGTTAAGGATGTATTTTAGTTTCTCAGTGTCTGCTATTTTCATTCCAGTGAAAACTGAGCAAGTTGAGTATATTTACCTTTAGATGTTTTTCTTGGTGAGACTATTTTTATTCATCTCGCATAGAGTAACCAATATAATTTGTATTATTATCAAATGTCTGAGTAACCCAAATGCCTGGTGGAAATGGTTTGCAAATGATTGTGGCTGTCTGTCTAATGTCAGATCTTTTATTCAATTTCCTCGTCAGTTTGCAGCTTTGTATTATTTGAACTGTGGTATCGTGTGTCTCTTATAAGACTTTCTTGATGAAGTGGCATTGATTTTTTAATTCAACATAGAAATTGTTGTAGAACACAAGACAAACACTGATTTCGTTTTTCAACACATTTACAGCATTTCACTTTTTTGTATCACAGAGTAAGTGGAAAATCTTTCTACATCAGTAGCCCCACAAATTGTGCAATCAAACCACAAAACCACATTTTCTCATTAGTGATTATTTGCAAGGCATTTGTTTTTTCCAAACGGAACAGTGGAGACTTGTCTTTGTCAGGAACATGGAAAGAGTATGCTACTGTCCAAGATAGCCCCCTTGTGGTTGTGCTGTAAATGATATAATCATTAAAATAAGACAATCTCCCTTCACATACTCTAATGAAAGATCACATTTCTTCTTCAGCATTTATATTGAAGCCCAGGTTAAAAAAATGTGTTTGTGTAACTGACAATCATTTAATGAACTTTAAGTTGCTTTTATCTATTAGAAATCGTTATTCAAGGGTAAATTATACATCTACAAAACAATTTACCAAAGAAGAATGGGAATGATTACATCAGAACTATTTGTAAATGTTTAATGTGAGTGTAGCGTAAGGATGTATCTAAATCGCAGAAATGCAGATTACAAAGTGAAATATTTGATTTTAAAAAAAAAAATGGAGATGGTGGTCAGGTTAAACCACTGAACTGGTAATCAGAAGGTTGCTGGTTCGATCCCAGCAGCCACCACCAGTGTGTCCTTGAGCAAGACACTTTACTCCATGTTGCTCCAGGGGGATTGTCCCTGTAATAAGTGCTCTGTAAGTCGCTTTGGATAACAGCGTCTGCCAAATGACTAAATGTAAATGTAAAAACACAGCAAAGTAACATTGTGGTGTTTTCACCTTTTGAACACGTCTTGAAATGTTTGACTATATGATCAAAGCCATTTTTTTATTTGCTCATCATTAGCTTGGATATTTGACTGAATGCAAGTTTGTTATCTTGTATTATTTAATGAAATGCTTGTGTTTGTTTGACATAAGCAGATTAATATAATTTATATTTTGGCCATGCATTTGCTATTTTTTGAATGCATGGATAAATAAACTTAATAAAAAAATAAATTGTTTTTTAGCCTAATATTTTGCCTGAGTTTGAAGGGTTAAGGAAAGTCGATCAACAATTAGGCCTACCCAGCACATTTGGGAACTGTAGAATTGCTACACAACATGCCGTGGTGGATATAATGGTGTTATTTTAAGCGAAGAAATACACAAGAAATCCTAAATGCAAGAAAGAACCACGGAGAGTGTGTCTAAAATTTGGTTTTAACGTTTACGGTTCAAAAGAGCGTTTTATCTCTAGAGACTAGATGAAGGAAGAATGCAGTTTCAATATTAGCCACCGGATGTCGCTCGATCCAATAGCGCTTCATCAATCCCACTGTGTCCCTGCATTTCAACTTTGTATTTGTTTGAATGGTCCTTCCTTCCATCTGAAACCCACTCAGATTCCATTTCTTCCTGGTTTGCATACGTTGGATATATAACGTGCCATAGGATGCGTAGACAACTTCACAAAATGCTATGGTACGTGCTTTAAAAACACTCGAGATCTACGACGCTGGCATAAATTATATTTTGTTCGTGCTAAGTCTGTGTTTGCTAGCAGGTGATTAGCTTAACTTGTTTGCAATTTGCTATCTCGTGTGTGTTTATCACCTGGGTTGATACGTAAGGGACGGTTAAACTGAAGGCTAATCTCTAGACTTGGCTTTTGCAATTTAGTCAAAGATCACTTATTGATTGTTTGCAAACGTGTAGTTTTACTTCATTAGCTCGCGAGTGCTAACAGAGCCGAACCCTAACCGCAACGTCACATCATTGGAGGCCTAAAGCTCCGCATGACAGATGTCTGGACATTTGATCAAATATTATCAAAGTTAGTTTATTACTTGGGGTTTTATTCAAACGATTTATACGTGCTTTTCCTGACTCGGCGTGACGTGTTTTGCGGTAAGATGTCTGTTTGATATTTGCAATGTTCTTTGTGTGTGGATGCATTGTGTGTCTGGGGAGTGCTTGTTTGTCTTTTTTATTGGATAATATACACCGACATGAAGTGCCTTAAGTTATGAATAACAAGTACTGTAGAAAGTAGAGATATAAAATGTCACCGGTTGGTAATGACGTGAACGTGTTTTTGTGGTATTAATAAGTACACGTGTAACATAATTAATTTATTTATTTATGACATCTTTCTTCATGATTCAGTCGTATCATTGCTAGAAACCTGAAATATTGCAAAGTTTTCCCGAGGATCAGTTAACTCAAGTTGATCAAGAATTCTGAGAAGATATATAAGCAACACAATCATTGTATTGATCAAACGAGAGAGCCTTGCTGTTTGCTTTAAGATGAGCTCATCCTCTGTCAGCTAATGTTTGTTTGCTGTTGTTTTCTAGATTCTCTTACTATGGCCACTGGAAGTCATGTTGGAAGTAATGCAGAAATCCACAGGCTCAAACAGGCCAAGCCTCATGATTTTTTCAAACATATGGTTTATTCTGGAGATGAGAAGAACATGAGGGAGGTGAGTGAGGTGAAAGTCCATGATGAGAGGAGGCAATTTAAACCCTTTATATTGTCATATGTATGCTTGGGGGTGGTGTGATCAAATCAAACATAATTTTCAATATTTTATGAATGAATTTTATGTTTTGTTTAGGTGGATTATTTACTTAAGGACGAAACTGATCAAGAGAGGTATGAACACGATATTAGATGGCATTTACTATTGACAAGACAGATGCTGTATAGCGCTCATAAATAAAAAACACAAAAAGTGTTTTACCAATATATTTCAACATGTGTCACCCTCCATTCTACAGATTTCCAGTGGGCCGTTGTGTTCACAAATACAGTAAAGCGAGACGAGTGGTGGTTAGCAAAAAGAAAACGCGTCACTGCGGGGTGGGATTAGGAGCATGTCGGAGATCACCCACCACTGGCAGGACATCTGACATGGCAAACAAAGAGAATGAACTGACCTGCTCTAGTGACGTGCAGGCTATTCTTTACAGTGATAACTGTGGGTTCACTGTGAACTCAACAGAGACCTCAAAAATGGCAGGAGCTGGCTCCAAATACAGTGATTGTTTTACTGAGGTGAGTTGACGGAAAGGAACAGTTCACCCAAAATTGAAAGTTCTGTCATGAATTACTCGCCCTCAAGTTGTTCCAAACCTGTTTACATTTCTTTTTTTAGCTGAACACAAAGATATTTGGAAGAATGTTAGCAACTGATATGTCTGCGACACCATTGACTGGCATTAAAATGGCTGTCAAAGGTGCCCCAGAACTGTTTGTCTTCCTAAATTCATTAAAATATTTTAAATAAATTTTCTTTCTACTATGGTAGACAATGGTGCCCCAGAAATCTCAGCTGTTAACATTACTCCAAATATCTTTCTTTGTGTTCAACCGAACAAAGACATGTATCAAGTATTGGAAGAATTTGAGGGTGAGTAATTCATGATAGAATTTACATTTATGGCTAAATTATATCTTGAAGTGGAAGCACAAAGCATGTACTATAAAATCCCTGATATGACCAATGAAATCTAACAGAAAATAGTTAGCGTCTAATGTACACTTTTGTTCAATTTCTTGGACAGTTATCAAAGGACCATGAAGCAATGACTCATGTACTCTTTGGAAGGAATCTCAGACTTAATGTTGCTTTGACTCTTTGGCGAAAAAATGCAAGTGAACTTGTGGCATACTTGAACAGGTTAGACATTTTTTAAGACCTGTATTTTTTTGTTTAAAAGACCTGTTAATAGTTCATGTATATGCATCTATACAAATGTAGCCTGTTTTGTCTTACAATGTGAACATATTAAAAACATTGTAAGTAAATAGTGTAGTTACACATAATAAGTATAAAATTGTAATTTATTGTTTTACACACTTTTTTCCAGAATACAAGACACAGGTGTGCTTGTTGACTGTTTGCCTGTACTTACTAAAAGGTAAGATGTGTTTTCCATAAATGGTCAACTGTGTTTACCATAAACATAAAATGTATTTCTTGCTTTGTAGTCTTCAGGAAGAGAAGTCGTGCATTTCTATTGGCTGTTGTGTTGACCTATTACCACAAGTGAAAATGATTCTCAACACTAAATATGAAGAGTAAGTAGTCTGTCCAGTTTTTCTTTTCTACTTATTGAGATAGGTTCATGTAATCTTTTAAACCTTTTGCAGACACCTCATTGTTGCTTTACACTGGGTTCAATCTGTCATTAAAAAGTGGTGGCCTGAGCTCTCCACAAACAACAAAAGCGTGCATGATGGCAATTCAAATGACAGGTACTTCATTTTTTTCTTTCCAGGCTTAATATTTGAAGAAATTCTTGTTTGTGTTGACAGCTTTACATCATGTTGTCTGTTAACTGTATCTTAAAATGTTTGCTGGAAAATATTTTGTATTCAGCAGGAATGTTCAGGCCATGAAAGCATTGCTTGTTGAACTGTGGGTGGGAAAGAATCATTTAAGATCAGTCGCTGGAACAGTAGGAGAAACAGCAAAGGTGGGCTTGTTTTTGTTTTCTTCCTTTCCAGATGCTTTTTAAATTCAATTTTACCGTATCTTTAATTTTTCCCTATGTTTTGTCTTCCCAGGTCATAGAATCACACATGTCACAAATGCGCTGATGTGTCAGTGTAGCACTCTAAGGAGATAACCACTACAAACTCTTGGTGCATTCTTTTAAGCTGTTCTGCTGAGCAGCTTGGCTAGTGGATCTGAAATGCAATAGGCTGTGTTGTAGGCCTAAATTGGGGATAGATGAACTGAGCAATTCAGACACTCCTGATCTCAGCACTGGAGGAGGACGTCTTCCTGCAGGGCATTTATCACTGCTTCATATTGAAGTGGACTTGCTTAGGGGCACATAATCAACTCCATGAGACTGTGGAATCAGGCAACTCACTAAAGTGCCACGCAGAGCTTTTAGCTGTTGCACTTGTTGTGTCATGGTGTGGATGTGATTGCGTATGTGTTCCTTTTTCAGATGTTATTCCAGTTATGCACTTGAATTGCAGGAGTTTTAAGTTATTAGTATTGTGTTGTCCATTGCCTGATCATGAATGCGATATTTGAGTGTAATGTACATAGTGATTTGTTTCTTTTAATCAACTTTCAAATAAATTTACATAATCGCAATGTCATCCTCTCTTTACTTTGTTTGTACAAGTATGAATGTCATAACTTTCTATTTTATCTAACAACCCAAAAAGGCACATGCACACACATCATCAATGAAAAGTAACAGTCGCTTTTTTCAATTTTGAGACCAAGTAATACTTGAATGGATAGTGCACCCAAAAATTTTATTTACTCACCTTGTCATTTTCAAGCTTTATGACTTACTTTCTTCTGAAGAACACAAAGGAAGATATTTTGAAGAAAGTTGGTAAGTGAACAGCATTAGACCTCAGTGACTTCTATTGTATGGACACAAAACCAATGCAAGTGAATGAGGGCCAGTGCTGTTCAGTTACCAACCTCAAAATATCTTCTTTTGTGTTCTACGGAAAGAAAGTCATACAGATTTGAAATGAAAAAAAAGGGTAAATGATGACAGAATTTCATTTTTGGGAGAACTATCCCTTTAAGTATTACTCAGTCTCACAATTGAAAAAGCGACTGTTATATCCCTACCCTTTAAGTACAGATGTTTACAGAGACATTTACTTATAATTATATGGAAACATTTTTCTTATAAAGTGCAAGTGGTCAAAAAGTCACTATACAAACCTCCCGCCCACAGAAAAGCGCCGCATCACGTGGAGCATCTGATGATATTCCGGTTCCTGCCGTCGACTTCCGGTTTTCATTTACTCAGCTGGGTTGTATTTCTATGGTGAAGATTGACGCCTAGAGATATTTTGTGCACCTTTAACGTCATATATATCGTGTGGCAAAGCACGATGTGGTACATTAACCGTTTATTAGACGTATATGTGGCGTTACAGGCAGTGTTTGCGCTGTCGTGGTGTTTTTCCGATTTGGACTCGGGGCCTGTAGTAGCCTCTCAATCTAATGGAGACCGGTTTAAAATCGAAGGACGGGCGATTGTCCCCGGTTTTAAAACGCAGGACTGGATATCCACAGCCAGGGTCCTGGTGGAAGGGGAGGATTACGTTGGCTTTCTGAAGTGAGTTGGTTTTATAACATCTCCCCACCAGTCTGTTGTAGGGTTGATCGCCAATGATAGCTGATTTAAATGTCTCTATGTATGTATGCGTCTGTACGTAGACTATAAAAATGGCCGTGACGATGCACTGGTTTTGTTGTGTACATTTTGCCCTCTTTAATGTCATCTTTAGGTTTCATGGTCAAGGTTATAAACGCTTTCGTAACATGGTGTATTTTTCTCCGTAGGACCGATGGGAGCTTTGCTGTGAACGATGTTCCCTCTGGATCTTACGTGGTTGAAGTCGTTTCACCATCCTTCAGATTTGATCCTGTTCGAGTAGATATCACGTCAAAAGGAAAAATGAGGTATCTAATGTTTCGAAGTTTTTTCTTTCAAAAATGCCTTTATTTCGTATGTGTATAAGTTATATAAGCATGATGTGTTATTGTAACGCAGGGCACGCTTGGTGAATTACATCAAAACCTCCGAAGTTATTCGACAGTCCTATCCTCTTCAGATCAGAGCAAATGGTCCTCACACATACTTCATGAAACGGGAGACCTGGGGGTGGACTGACTTTCTGATGAATCCAATGGTAAGGTCATGTCTGCTGTCTAATATTTGTATGTACACTACACATATGATCCAGTCTTTTGTTTCTGCGATATGTTTTCTTATTATGTTTGTTTGTCCTTCATGTTTTTGTAGTTAAAATATAATCAACTACAATCAAATTAAATATTAGAAATGCATAGTTTAGTTGACTTGCATGAGAAGCATTTCACTGGCACAATAAGAATGCTGTGCAACTGTCCGACAATAGAAAAGGCTTTCCTTTTATTCAGCATGCTTGTACAACAACCAAGTATGTCAGAAAATCTTGTATGTTTAGTCTGATTCATTCACAAAATGATATGTCTTGATAATGGTATTAAAATACTGTAATCTTCTTGTTTTTAGGTCATGATGATGGTTCTTCCTTTACTTATCATCGTCCTGCTACCAAAGGTTCTTAATACTAATGACCCTGAAATGAGAAAGGTAAAACAAAACACATCCGGTCATATTATCAATTATTATTTACATGCAGCTTCATCCACTCAACTTGATGCAATTTCATGTTTGTTTCTGTTCTTTTCAGGAAATGGAGCAGTCTATGAATATGTTGAATCCTAACCCAGAATTGCCAGATGTATCTGAATTCATGACAAAATTGTTCTCCAAGGGCTCAAGTAAATCTGGGGCAAGTAACAAAGCTAGCAGAAGTGTTGCCCTCAAAAGGAGGTAGTCCTTAAGATCTGACAGTTTTCTATAAACACTGTTTTACTGGTTTTCATTTTTTATATGAATGGTTTCTTTTTCAACCGATACGCTTGACAAAGCAGAACTGTGTTTGCACTGTCCTATTTTCCATGCTTATTTGTCATGTGCGGTTGCATTTTGATAGTCAGATTGTTTTGCTCATTATAATGAAACACTGAAAACTGTACACCAATGCTAAATAATGGTTAGGAAAAGTACAGTATGAATTCATGATGTTTTTTAATTAGAATTTACATGGTTGTTTTAACTTGAAAAGTAGGTAAGTAAATTACTAATGTTACCCTTGTTTGGTCAAGAATCCCATTCCAGGTGGGGACCGTTAGATGGATTTTCAGTTTTTCTAAACATTTCAATATCTTGTTATGCGGTTAACATTATGATGATAGTCTATGCTTTTACTGCTGCTGTATAATTCATCGAACATATATATGATTCATTCCCAGAATTGAGGTCAATGCAGTTTCACCTCCACTTAAGTATAGGCAACAATGGAAGCGCTAATAAGAGAATATTAGAAATATAAACCTACGGGGTAAATTGATGCTGTTGTTTGATTTTTTTAAGATTCCTATGGTTCGATGCAATACCTGCAATATGTGTAGTTTTGTCCTCAGGCGTTCTTGGATTTATCAAATCGAGCTCACTGAAGAATGGGCGATAAAAATGTATAGTAAGGGGCACTATGATGCCATGAATATTGTCAGATTAACTCAGTGACATTGACCCCAATTCTGTTTCACCATTACTTGAAACAACGCTTCTAGGTTAAATATTTACTATATCATGTTTGTACAAGACTGTGAATGAAGATAAATACATAAGATTTAAGCTATGAAGTATTCTCTTTATTTAACTGAATGAAAATAAATTGTGGTGGGCTGTATCATTAATGTCTTGTTTGTCTGTTGTTCTTTGCGTCACGCCTATATTGCGAGATGGTAGAGATAAACATTTAAGACATTTAATATAATAATATGCCAATGAAGGAGTATGCAGTGGCTGTGGTTTGACAGGAGACATTAGTTAAAACAATAATTTTAGTAGACATCTGTTTTAAGTGGAACGCTTGCCAAATCATTCAAAATCAACTTGTTTTTTTGCAGCTGGGATACTTTCATCCTGACACTTTTATTTTACAATAGTCAAAAATATATGTTTTCACAGCTCAACAGAGATTTTTAATTAATCAATGTGAACAATAAACTGCAAGGTGATATTTGTATAATTTGGTTGTTTATGGTCAAAGAATTGAGATATCATTTTAATTTGTGGAACCGAGCTAGCATAAAATAGTTTATTTTTAACATGAACATGACAATCGGTATTACATAATATTAATATTCACTACACATTGGTTTAAGTCTGCAATCTTTACTTTTATGGATATTACACTCAGACTGGAGGTACAATGAAACACATTTCGCATGTTTTTTTACAAAAGTGATGATTTTAAATAATTAAGTAATAATAATAAAAACCTGTGATACTAAATGGAAGAAACATCAGTTTATTTTTATGCAAGCAGTGTAGAAAATCATTACATGTATCTTCAAGCAAAACCAACTAATATTTTTCATAACCTCATATTTTGGCACCTCACAATTAATTTCAGTTTAAATTACTAATAAGTTTTACAACGTTTCAAACAGGCAACACGAACAATACATACTTTACAAGTATAGTCTGGAATATGGACAGGAATATTCTAAGAGCTTCTCTATGACATCCATTGCTAAAATTAAATATCGATATAAAAGCAATTGTATCACATCTTGAACTGGTTTAACATTCAGCCATTATTACATTCATATGTATTTAATGGCTGTGATAGTATAGCTTTTCATCTCCTCTGTTCCTCTTCCATTTGCAGAGGATCAGCATCCAAAATGTCTTCTGGAAGGTCTTGTTGCATAGGGCGTAGCACATAGGGTTGATTGTGCTGTTGACGTAGCAGAGCCAGTAGCCCAGATGCCAGAGAGAGACGGGGATGCAGTTAGAACAAAAGGTGGAGATGAGAACCATGATGTTGTATGGGGTCCACGTGAGGATGAAAGCAAGGAGAATCGCACTAAGAGTCTGAGCCGCCTTTTTCTCCTTGACAAGGACCATTCTTTTACGTTTTGTTATCTGGATTTTCAAGGTTGGAACTTCTGGTTGGGTTGATGTGGATGATGGCACCTGTGTCTCTGATGTGTATCGTTGATCTGCGTTTGTTCTCTCAGACTGATTGTTGGATTGAAAAGTGGTAATATTGCTGAGGATTGGCTTGAACTTGTATGCCAAACACTTTTTACTGTTTGTTTGTGAGCACTGCTTTGCAGGGTCACTTATGTTGTCTTCATGACAATCGAGCTGTCCAATCTTACTTCCTCTAGATTCTTGGTTCTTGAAAGATTCTCGTGAAGTTGCGTCCGAGACGGAGCGCTCATCCTCTGATGATGTATAACTGTTTAAGCTGGTCACCTGGTGTGACTTTGTCCACAGATCCTCAGATTGCATCGTTGTCCTTGTAACATAACTCTGGTTGGATGAAGACCATGATGCTTGAGTCCCATCCCTGTTGTTTTTAAAGCTGAAGCATCGTAGTATTGGCTTCCGTTCTTTAGGTCCTTCGTGACTGTCTAAAGATGGGTATCCTTGCAGTTCTGCCAAATTCTTTGTGCGCTTCTCTGTTTCTTTGTAGATTTTGCAATACAAAATTGTCATGATGGATACTGGGATGTAAAAAGCTGCTATAGCCGTCCCGAATGTAATTATGGGTTCTGAGAAAAACTGTATTTCGCATTGGTCGGGAGACACGGTTCTCTCACCGACAAAATACTGCCAGCAAAGAATAGGTGGTGCCCACAATATGAACGATATCAACCATGCCAAGCCAATCATGATGCCTGCACGTTTCGGGGTCCGTTTAGCCCTATAGGTAAGCGGTCTTGTTATTGAGAAGTACCTATCAAAGCTGATGACCAGCAAGTTCATCACCGATGCGTTACTTGCAACGTAATCAAGTGCCAACCACAGATCACATGCTATGTTGCCCAAAGACCAGTATCCCATGAGAATGTAGCATGTGTACAGGTTCATGGAGAACACGCCAATGATGAGGTCCGCAAAAGCTAAACTGAGTAGATAATAGTTGTTTACGGTCTTAAGTTGGCTGTTCACCTTGAAAGAGAGCATCACTAAAACATTGCCCACTATTGTAATGAGGCTCACTACAGCTGATACGGTTGCAATAGTAATGACCTCCAGCAGACTGTACGGGACAGGCAGCATAGCTGAAACATTTCCACCTGTAGTTGAATTTACAATATTATCCATCCTGTCAGCGTGAACCCATTAGTAGCAAAGTCTCACTGTGTTCTTCATGATCAGTTGATAAAGGATACTCTGAAAAGAAACAATAAAAGAATTGACACAACATAAATGAGAAAAAGTCAACTTTATACATTTGTTTAACTGGATAAAAGCATCTTCTTAACAAATAAATGTAAACATGTATGTGACAAGTAAACCAAGCATTAAAACATTGCTAATTTTTACCACGGTAAATTGGTTTATATTCCGCAGCATCTCTTCACTTATAAGTATTAATGTTATTACTGCAAACGGCCAGTGGCCATAGTTTAACTTTTGTATTTGTAGTAAAATAACCACACATTTACCATTGTGTCACTATAGTTAAATTTGTTGTAAAGTAAATAAACAAACTTGACTACCATGTTTTAACTATAATAAATAAAACCATGGTAATCTTTCCTAAGACTTGTTTATGGTATTTAATATGTATTTTAGTAATGTGAATTCTAACAATTATTACATTAAATCTGTGGTAATTTTGGTGAGATCATTACAAAAAAATGGGGGCATTAATAAAAATATGTTTTTAAGATGAACTATTAAAACACTTGTAAATCACAAATAGTTTAAAGGATTTACATTTTTTTGTAAATTTATTAAAAACGTTTTGCAATTATTTTGGGTTACTGCTCCTTTCATTGTGATCAGCTTTCACCACAGGCGGAACTTTACTGTACTGTTTCTGTTTCTCCGTACGACGAGGAAGATTATGATGTAACACTCATAGTGGTGTTACACTATAAAGCTCTCAATTTTACTTATTAATTTGATATTCAGCTATGGACAACAGACCCAGTCGGGGACGCGGCGGACATTGGAAAAGAGGAGGTGGAGGTGGTGGAGTTGGAAGTGATGGAGTTGGAAGTGATACCGGGAGCTCGGGAGAACAGAGGGGTCGCGGAAGAGGTGGCCATCATCGCGGAAGGGGCAAGAGAGACCACAGAAGAGGGCAATATCATGGTCCTCCTGCAGACTTCAGACGGGTGAGTAATGATGACTTGCTGTGGTTTCACTAAAGTCACATTTACATGTGCCTTACCAGGCTAACCATAGCTTCCAGCTAAATGCTTAGTTACCATAACTACAGTCCCTAGTTACACTAAAGCTGTAGTTACTTGGTTTTATCCACTCCTGTAATGGCAAACTTATTTTAGTGAAGAATAAGTAAATCAAGTTAATTAAAACCGTCCAAAATGAAATGATGGTCAGACTTTATTTTTAGGTCCAATTCTAGGTACCAATAAACCATTAACTATGATGTTGCCTCAGTAAACTATTAATTTGTTGCTTATTAATAGTTAGTAAGGTAGTTGTTAGGTTTAGGTATTAGGTAGGATTAGGGACGTAGAATATGGTTATGTTGAATATATGCTTTATAAGTACTAATAAACAGCCAATATGCTAAAAATAGGTAAGAAACTAGTTAATAGTGAGAATATACTTAAGTGTTACCGAAGCTATAGCAATCTGTAGTTTAACTTGATAACATTACGGTAGTGAGTGATGGTATTTTAGTTGAAACCTATTATAAGATTTTAATGTTAGGATTTGCTCCTTTCAATACTGGAAAATATAGAAGATGATATAAAATATGTTTATCTTGCATATGATTTAATTTACATTTATGCCTAATAATAATGCCTATAATAATAATTATAACAATTATTTACGGAGCATTAATATATGCACATCAGTCCGTGCAGTATAAGTCTTAGTGTTTTTATGTTATTGTTTTGTCTTCAGAATCAAGATGAAGATCTCGCTGACGAAAACAAGCCTGCGGAAGAGGAGATCGACCCAATCTTCCCTAGGAGAAAGCTTGAGTCCAATTGGGACCGTTATGAGGAATCGGAGAGGAAAGAAACCAATGAAGATGTTCCCACAAAGAGAGGAACAGACTATCATGTCCTGCTCAGTTCAGCCGGTAAGATTTTGCACATTACTTCCCGCTCTGAAACTGTGTCATATTCCCCCACTGACCCTCTGATACAGCTCAGGCAGGAGACCCAAAGACCCAAATTAATGTAGGACGATGATGGTGTTGTAAACTAGCATTCCTGCTGTGAACTATTGAAAAACAAAGGGCAAAGTAAATGGAAGTGCTCTATTTCTGTAGCACCGTTGGATCCGATTTATGAGGGACTCATCTTTTCAAAGATGTATTTTTTTTATACTCTTAATGAAGTGTAAAGTAAAAAATATTAATTATACAGTTGTTAATTGTACAATATAGTTATGCATTTTTTGTAAAAGTGCTTTGAAACGACAAGCAATGGTGTGTAGAAAGGCACGATACAAATAATATGGAATGGGAATTTTTACCATGTTTTCAAATGTCACAAATACCACCACCAAGTCTTAAGGTTTATCAAGTTCCTTGAATGCAAGTGATACATTTAGACGTAGTTGAAAATTTTAACATATCCAGGGTTTCCGCTGGGTCTTAAAGTCTTAAATTCCGAAATCTAAATTTGAGTCTTAAATTCACTGACGTATTGTGTTCTAGGTCTTAAATAATTTTAATCAGTTCTTACTTTTGGCCATGTAACGCTAGCTCTAACGGTCATTGAAATGCAGACATTTTTGGAGCTACTGCTTCGTATGCCAGAATGAAATTGATCTGGGAATGTTGTGTGTGAGGTTTTTTATGTTGTGAGACAGGTCTTAAATTTTATTCATAATGGTCTAAAAAGTTAAATTCCAGACTATTATATTGATTTTTCGATAGTTTTAGTACATTCAATTAAGTTAAATCACTACTGTGGATTGTGTCACTTGATCTATGCGTGTGAAGTTAGCACATGTCATAGAAAATGTATTCTTTGTGTGGCGCAATTCTTATGTTTATGTCAGTGAATGATTGCAGAAAGTGTATATGTTGTTCATGTGTGGGTCCTTAAAACAAACTCCCAATTAATCAAAATAAACCTTAACGAAGTTATTAGATAACAGAATTTAATGAGCATAAATCCTGAAATCCATTAAGGTTTCGTTGCGCTTTTCTCGTGAGTGATTTCTTTGCCTAATTTGCTACTCATTTCCCTAATCTGTTTCCTCAAAAGCTGCAATGATATTCTATCTATTTGTGTCATCTAATTTTATGTCTGTGAGAGTAGAGTTATGCTGCCTCTTGTGGTGTATTGCTAAACCTTAATGTGTATTTGGGGGCATATACAAATATTTGTTTTTATTCATATTTAAATATAAATAAGCATATTTGCATTACTCTGCTAACATATTTACCGGATGATCCCATGTAAACATAGTTTTGTTGTGATAGATATGGTGTAAACCGAACAAAATGGTAGTGCTTAAATTGTTTTGTTTTTTGCTCTCCATTATTTTATTTTTCTATTTTGTTCCCCACACATTTATTATTAGTCATCAGGTTTGCATTCTCTGACCCCTGTAAATGTGGGTGTAATTTGTATCGGTTCTCCAGAGCATTCATTGAATCCATGAGTTCAGGAATTGTGTATAACAGCTTTTCCATCAAAAGGATTGCTACACTAAGCTAACATCAAAAGGCGGCTGGGGGTTATTAATGGACGTTGTTATATTTTGGCGTAACATAAATTTTATCAGCACCAGCAGCTGACTGCAATTTTAAATATGAGAAATGATCTTCAGATGTTTTGTTTGGTTTGGCAGGAAGTTAGTAATTTAGTTTAAAGGTCATCTAAATAAAGTCGCTTTTTTTTGCCACAGTGTCTTTCAGAGTTGCATGACCTCCCCTCCGTCACCCAGCACTCTGTCCTTTATCTCATTAGGATTCTGCCAGCAGACGATGATTAACGCGTGTTGTGTTAACACACTGATGAGAGTCATTCTGCTTTCACCAGGAAGTGAAACAAAGTGGATTTACACCCTTCTCTTGCCCTTGAGCTTTCTCACCCTGACCAAAACCACAACTTCAACATCATTCCTTCACATCGATGTTGCATACTAATTTCAGCCCCATTAACCTTTTCAATCCTTCAGTAACCTTATCCACAGTTCGGGATCCTGTATCTTGCAGTAACATCTTCATATTGATGATCTCATACAAGTGACAAGAGGAAGGGTGCATAAACGATGAGCTGTCTTCAGCATAGCAGGTGCTCGCACCTGTTTGCCGCCCTCAGGGTAGACTAGATTTGATGTGTTCTCAATATATCCGTGTTTGATTGAAGAAGTCCTCATTAGTTCATTGCAACCTCATTTGTTTTCTGGATGTCTCTTTCTCTGCATGTCTCTCACACACCCACATAATTAACAGTGGAGATGTTGTTCTTTGATATTTAGTAGCAACGGTATGTGAAAAGGAGACAGCGTTCCAAGATTTTTGTGAAGGATACTTTTAATATTACTTGAAAGTGCATACTTAACTAATAAGCCCCGCGAAGCAGTGGGTTACAGTGTATTTTATAACAGCTTAGGGTGAAACTGAGTGCCTTAAACACCGTAGCTATTATAAAATGCACTGTAACCCACTTATTGCTTTTATTAAACAGTTTTTATTTATCAGGGATTTAATAACGGCTTGGAACTCCGCTGAGCCAATCAGAATCAAGGACCAGAACTGACCATTTATAAGTTATTCAGTTAAAGGGATAGTTCAGCCCAAAATAATTTCAATTTGTTTATAGAGCGCGATTAAACAAAACCGCCGTTGACCAATGTGCTGTACAAAGTTAAAACCCTTAACAAAATCAGAAGTCCCAGATAAAACTACAGAACATGAAGAAAGGACATATCCATCACAATTATGTACCATAAGAAATATCTAATAAAAGGTTTTAACCTGGATTTAAAAATAGTCAAAGGAGGGGCAGTTCTAATTTTTGTTGGTAGATTGTTACAAATACTTTAAGCAGCTATGAAAAGTGCTCGATCTCCTCGAGTCTTGAGGCTAGATCTAGGAGCCACTAAGAGCTTCAGATTGGCGGACCTAAGAGCTCTTGCAGGTTGATGCGACTCTCAACAGATAAGAAAGGTAAGACAGTGATAACTCATTTAACGACTTAAAACTAATAAAAGGACCTGAAAATGAGCCCTGTAACGCCCAGGTAGCCAATGAAGTGATTCCAGAACAGGAGTAATGTGCTCTTGTTTACGAACTCCTTTAAGGGGTATGGCAGCAGCATTCTGAACCATCTGACGGTGATTTATGGAAGAATGACTGATACCCAAAGAGAGAGAGTTGCAATACGCGAGCCTTGTGGTGATAAAATCATGGATTGTTTTTTCAAAATTTGTAAATGAAAGAACTTTTTCCAGGGTTCGCAGTTAACTTTGTTAACTGCCTATCAAGCTTTAGCACACTATCCAGAACCATGTCAATTTTTCACATGTGGCTTAACATAAATATTCTGTCTTCATTTACTCACCCTTGAGTTGTTTCAAAATTGTATACATTTCTTTGTTCCGGTGAAAACAGGGAAAGATATTTGGAAGAATGCTTGTAACCAAACAGTTCTTGTCCACCATTGACTATCATGTTTATTTTTGGGTGAACTGTCACTTTAAGATTGTTGAGTATTTTAACAAAACCACATTAGCTTTGCATTTCGGTTGTAGGTTTAGTATTGAAAAAAATCCATAACATTTAATTAGCAAGAAAAGAAATGGCACTGCATGTATGTGTTGTATCTAAAATAATAATGATTTTAATCTTCAGTGTTTTAATGAGATTTTTTTTTCTGTTTTACTTGATAACTAAATTATCATCTTTATCATTCAATGCCGTTTACTTTTACCACGAATGAGTTCACTTTGGAATATCTTCACCATAAATAATACTTGTTTTTTATTTTAGTACTTAATTTTTACAGTTTAAATAGAAACAAGCCATTCCGTACAGTAACGAATCATTATAGAATATCTGGTTAGTAATGGTGTTTTTCTAAAAATGTTGACCATGTAGTTAACTAAATCACCCGTTAGCAATTACCCTAATTACCTTAGATCGATGCAATCCTCACAGTTTTCCTCAACCAGCCTTGAACTCCATCCAGATCCACCTTTGTCAGACTATAACACTGAACACATCCCAAACCTTCTTGTCTAGGAAACTGTCACCATCCCCAGTCACGAGTCTATTCATCTTAAATTATGTAATCCTTAAGGTAAACACTCTTTCCGCTGTTATTAGATGGTTGTCTAGAACTCACAGAAGAGTCCAAAGCTCTGTCTCTAGTTGTAAATCGAAAGTCCAGAACATTTATCGTGATATCAGAGGTTGTCCTGTGGAGGACCAACAGATAATATCTCTTTTGTAGAAGTCGGTGTTCCTCAGCAGTAGTGCAGGATAATGGGAGATGATGGGAGATGATGCTGAATATCTCTCTCCCTCTCTCTCCTTTACTCTTTCTCTCTGGATGAATATGTGCTCCTGCGTGTGGTGTCTCTGACAGTCACAGATGTGAATGGCTGGGAGGAGGTCATTCCCACTGGGCTGGGATGATCGTCATGATTTGGGGTAGTGAACAGACAGACGTTTAGAATGGGAGGAGAAAGAGGAGCCTAAGCAGAAATGAAGGGGTGAAGGTAAATCATGCTGTAGTCAGTTGGGGGGGGGGGGGGGGGAGCGGTATGATGCGACTGAAGGATAATGGAGGCGTTAATTACTGTCTTTTGACACAGATCAACTGTGAATAAAGAGCTGGGTGAGTGGGTCGGTTATGTGTATTGTTATTGGTGTACTGCAGAGAAAAATTTGGAGATTTGGTTAGAAAGTATTTTTAATTATAAAAGTAATTACGATGTAGGGAGGGTTCCGATGAATAATTTTTCAATTTCATGTTAATGTTTTCAGTTGTTTATAAAAATCGTGCAGTTCATGCCCGACATCTTTTTGCACTGGGACCGTGCCATCTATCAGTTTCAAACGATCTCCTAATCCAGCGTTATATCCATCGTTTATCTAACATCTATCACTGAAATACTGTGAACATCTAGACTTTATTATCGCAAGAGTAACATGCTTCCGCACAGCCAATCTTGACACAGCGCAGACAATCTTGATGGCAAGCAGGTCTCGCTCGTCGGGTTGGCGCATAGGTGGGCTCTTTTCCCAATAAAATAATAGGATCCCTGTTGCAAAACTAGGATCCAGACTTTTTAAAAAAAACTTTCCGAAACAAGTTTTGAGTGTATCAAGCACAGAAATACTACATCATACGTCCAACTTGTTTTTTAACAAGTTGAGCATGTTAAGCATGAGAAGCCTGCATCTTCAACAGTCAGAATGCATGACATAGGATGTTACCTCATCTATAATGTGGATATCAGAATAAATATTAGGCTCTGTAACAATTTGGTTATTCACATTAGATGAAGGTTAACTTTATCAACTTTTTTGCAGTTTTCTTTTACAGATTTTTCAGGTATTTGAAAATGTTAACATTTTAAATTACAGAAATAACAAAATAAGCATTAAGCACTGCAAAATAAAATTAAATAAAAAATATAACCTTTTTTACTGGATTTTTTGTATGTTTAATTTCTGTGATGTTCCAACGAACAGAATAGCAAAATAATTGTCAAAAATGATCCCCTCACTCTCAGAAGTTCCTAATATTTAGGTACTTAAGGTGAGGTATTTAACAAAATGATTGTGCATATTGTATACATTTGGTACCAATATGTACCTTTAATTTACTAAATTCACTCTTACGGTGCAAAAGTGTACTTTTTAAAAATGGTTTCATCCCAGTGACAGCTTTTCAACCTTTCTTCTGAGAGTGTATCAGGTAATCCCGTCCCAAACTCTGAGGTCAATGGTTGAGCTAATGTTGCTTTATCAGACCAACCATGTTTACAATTATTGAAAAAATCTTCCTAGGTGCTTTTTAGATATCTGTGTGCACATATCGTTCGGATATGAGAAAATATTTCTCAGTACCACTAACAAATTACACACTTCCACTTTTATCATTCTCTACGCAATTTTGCACTTACTCTAGCTCGAGATAGACTGGAGGACACACTTCATTTTCATATGAAGAAGTTTCGAGGATCTCCACCAAAGTGTGGTTCGATCATTCTCATTCTGCGCTCACAGCTGCGTCACTGTAATTACAGGACATCAAAGAAGAAGCCTGAATGATCCGTGAAAAGAAACTCATTCAATCACACAGATTTAATAGACGGTACAAACATAAAAGTGCATTGGTGCAGTCTTGAGCTCTGCGACGACACTATCAACCCTGTTTATCTGTTTGTAGTGTCCAGGTGTGTATACTCCCAGTAGAGTTTGAATATAGACTACTCTAGGTCACTTTCCCCTTAAGTCACAGGTCACCTGGTTGTAGACCAAATAACATGTTGATGTTATACCGACAGGTCTTCTGGATAGAGTTTATTTAAGCCTTTCCCATGTTGGGAGAGATTTCCAGGCCTCTGAGTTTATTGATCATAATGAGATCATAACGGAGGATATGAGCCCTATAACCATGTACCCTGGAGGAGTAATAACCAAGGGCATCGATATAGAGTGACCGCTCTGTGGTGTTGGACTACATCTGTGCGTCTGACCTAACACAGTATGTCTCCTCCGGGTCTCAGATGACCAGCAGACACAGACCTGGATCAGACTTGTATCTACATACTCGGGTTACTCTTCAATGTGAGAGCAGTGAATTAAAACTAAATTATGTTTAGCTGTTGGCCGGACTTTGGAGCTTCTCTGCTCATGCACAGATTTGGAATGTGCTGTAATTCATTATGAATGACATTGCACCTGTAGGGCACTTCTCATTCCGCACACCACTTCCTCTGTTCCTTGATTCTTCACCTGTGGTCCTGGCACTTACACCAGCTGGACCCTTTTCCAAAATAACTGCGCCCAGGTGGGCCACATACCCCTGCAAGTGTCTTGTCAAAATATGTCACAGACTTTAATAACTTAAGGTTGCTAATGAGATATTTGTGAAATTGCTAAACCGCTTGAATTCAATTGATGAGTCTTCTCTGCACATTTCACAGAGATAAAGGAAACACTGTTTTGTTTAATTTTTAAAGGGTTCATCCATAAATAACATTTTGTCATCATTTATTCGCCCCATATTGTTCAAAACCTGTATATGAGTCTTTCTTCTATGGAACACAAAAGACGATATTTTTATACATGTCTCAGGTCCTGTGTCCATATAATGGAAGTCAATGGGGGCAAGTGTTGTTTGGACATTCTTCAAAATATCCTCTTTTGTGTTCTGCAGATGCAAGTACGTCATACAGGTTTTGAACAACATGAGGATGAATAATTGATGAAACATTTGTTCATTTTGTTTGCACCAATCCTCATAATTTAGTGACTATAGAAATTGAGTCTTATCGAAGGAAAGTTGACTTGCAGCTCCTAAATCAGATGTGTTTTGTGGGTAATTTTAGAAGAACTCTACAGCTTGTGTATAAACGCTCACCATCTGCTGTATTGGTTGTTTTGTGATCGTGAACATATACTGTGTATGTGTTGAAGTGATTCCTGCATGAAAGGCAGACAGTAATTATGGTGCGGGGGTGGTATGTTGCTTCACCCACACACAGTGTCGCAATGTCATCTCTGAATCTCTGTTATAATGTGTTAGAGAAATAACTGCGGTGTTAATTACCGCACGCATGTCTACGCTCTCACGGTCTACTTTACTCTCTGCTTTTGTTACCGCAAACACCTGTGCGATTTGCATTAGGCTTTTTTTTACTGTTCGTGCACTTTTAAAAATGTAACAATGGGGAATAACAAAGACAGCTTGAGCTTGTTTTATTGAGTTTGATATCGGCTTTCTGTGTATTTTTCTACCCTTACTAACTGCATTACCAACGGCTTCTGAGTTTCATAAGGCAGATTTTAACTTCTGTTCTATATGTGTTACAGTTTTATGAATCGAGTGCCTCATTTTTAAAATAAGGTTGTATACCTTTTAATTATAGTTAGTGTGAATAATGCAATGCGTTTTATAATGCTGCCAGAAATGGACTCTGATGGGTCTGTTGAGTTCATGCGTGCCCAGAGATGCATTATTTGGGGCAGTGTTGAAATTCAGGGCATGAAGTCCTTTGGTATTTGGTTGGAAATTGATGTATTTTTTTTCTGTGAATGCTTGGGCATTGAATACTGAAATTAATTCAGAGCTGTTCATTTCTCTGTGAGATTGGGAAGCCTGCCATTTTAAGTTTAAAGGAAAATGATCTTTAAACTCTTTTAACATGAGTAAGGTTTGGTTTTGGGCAGTTTTAGCTATTTTGTGCATGTCATTGTGCTTTTTAAGCTAATACAGAAGTTCAATTTAGAAGTCTGCATACAAATTAAATACGATACGGTCTTAACACATTTTGCCAGTGCTATCAACAGCTTGAATTTGTTTTTGGTACTGCAGTTCTGTTCCTGAAAATTCATATTTTTAAATTGGTGGATATTGAGGAACAATGTATTATCTTCCATACAGTTTTGGCTTGTTACGTCTAAATTATATCAATTCAATATCTATCAAACATCTTTTAACATCAAAGCATGTACTATTACATCACAGGCATTTATCAAACTTAAAATGTGTATAATTGGTTTTCCTCCTCCTTTTGTAAATGTTGACATGCTTTTCCCCATAGTTTTCTGTGTGTACACTCCTCCCCGAAATGTGTTACTTTAGTGTTTATCATTGGCCAGCCGTCTCCCACTGATGAATAGTAGCACATTGAGTTGTTCCTTCATCTCTATGGAAATAAATGACTCGTCTAAATCACTTATTAAGATTCACCACAGCTGTATGTTAACATGAGGATCAGTTCAGCCCAGCATCTCAACTGCAGTGCACTAAAGCACAGATAAGAGACATGTCACATTTTTCTCTGTGATTAAGACTTTCATATCTTCAATCTGAAAAGAAACAGCTGGGTTTGTCCTGCCACCCCGCCTTATTTACTGAAATGGGCTATAACACATTCTGAGAATGCTAAAGTTTGGCTTTTGTTTGTAGCATTTAAATTTATTTATATACTGTATATGAAGAGTTTGGTTCCAAAATAAGATAACAATTTTACAAAAAAACATGTTTTTATTTCGTTAGTTGGCTGTATTGTTTGGGTTATTGTGGCTAAAATCAAAACAAACAAACTGCAGTTTGATTGATATTAATTGGAATGCATAATAAAAAAACATGATATTTTTAAGGTTTCATTTTTTATACAAAATCATGTTTTTTTATTGTGCATTCCAATTAATATCAATCAAGCTACAGTTCATATAAAAAATACAGATAACATACACCATTAAAATATGATAACATGTATGTACAGTGAGGGAAATAAGTATTTGATCCCCAGCAAATTTAGGAAGTTTGCCTGCTTACAATGAAATGAAGGGTCTATCATTTTTATTGTGGGTTTATTTTAACTGATAGAGACAGAATATTAAAAACATCAAGGAAATAAGTGTTATATAAAGGTTATTAATAGTTTTGCATTTCAGTCAGTGAAATAATTATTTGATCCCCAAGTAAAACGTAACTTTGTACTTGGTGGAGAAACCCTTGTTGACAAGCACAGAGGTAAAACATTTCTGATAGTTGGTCACCAGGTTTGCACATGTTGCACATCTTTAATGTTGTAATTGTTGGCTGTCGCTCAGCAAACTGGAGTTTTTGACTCCTTTACAGAGTTTCTATAGGACTAGGGTCTAGAGACTGGCTAGGACATGTTTGTATGCTTCTCCTTTAGCCACTCCTTGGTTGTCTTGGCAATATGTTTTGGGTCTTTGTAATGTTATAGGCACATCCACGACCCATCTTCAGTGATCTAGTTAAGGGAGTGAGGTTCTCGTCCAAGATTTATGGTAAGCTGGCCCGTCCATCAGCCCCTCAATGCGGTGAAGGCTTCCTGTACCCGTAGCAGAGATAAAAAGCATAATGTTTCCAACACTGTGCTTCTCTGTAGGGATCGTGTTCTTGGGGTCAAAGTCAACATTTCTCTTCCTATAAACACAGGAGTCAGTTTTGGTCTCACAGCAGTGCCAGCACTTTCGCCAAAGCCTTTTCAGAATCATTTAGATGTTCATTTTCAAGCTTCAGACGAGCCAGATGGGCCTTCTTGGGCAGGAGGACCTTGAGGGTGCTTCAGGATTTCAATCTGTTCTGGCATAGCGTGTTACCAATGGTTTGGTGCTAACTGTGGTCCCAACTGGCTTTAAATCATTATCAGGCTTCTTCCATGTAGTTCTGGGCTAATCTTTAACCTTTCTCATGATCATCTTTACTCCATTGGGGAAATCTTGCAGGGAGCTCCAGAACAAGGGCATTTGATAGTTATTTTGTATTTCTTCTATTTCCAAATAATGGCACCAACAGGTGTGTCCTTCTCACCAAGCTTCTGTCTGAAGCCTATTCAAGGTTTTTGCAGGTCTACAATCTTGTCCCTTACATCATTTAAACCATGTTTGGTCTTGACAATGGTGGTTGAGAGGTTGAAATAAAAGATACAGATTCTGGTGGCAGGCATCTTTTATATACATAACAAGCTGATATGGGAATACTTTCTTAAAGTGACAGGACTAATCTGTGGTCCATATAGGCACATAACCAATCTGTGGAGCCAGTATTATTAGTCGGTAGGGGATCAAATACTTATTTCACTGACTGAAATGGAAATCAATATATAACCTTTATAAAAAATTATTCTGTCTCTATCAGCTAAAATAAACCCACCATAAAAATGATAGACCCTTCATTTCTTTGTCAGCAGGCAAACTTACAAAATCAGCAGGGGATCAAATACTTATTTCCCTCACTGTATATATATATATTGGTTTTCATCCACCTGATCGGTTGTCAATCTCTGGATGTCCTTCATTTCTCCTTGTCCAGGGGTACAGATTCTGATGGCTCATCTGGGGGTCATCATGGCTTGTTGAACCACCTGCAGGTCTTTAGCAGAGGGGCGTGCTCCCGAATTCAGCATAGCATTGAGAAACAACATCATTCTCCTGCTCTCGCAGGCAGTCATGTTGGGTGTAAGACAGTTAAGAGTTTGTTTAGAGTCAAGAAAACAGCAACATAACAGAACTAATGGACAACACGTTAGGATCTGATAAACTATGTCTAACGATAATTGTTGATTTAACGTGAAGGCTGTAGCGTTTCGTCTGAGTGGTTTATCAGAACGCAGCAAACACTTGTTTATCTCACCCATCATTTAATTGAAATTTCTTTCCCTTTTTTAAACACCGAAAGAAAAACATTGACACATGTACATTTAGGAGATAACTCTGTGGGTTTGCCACATCATTCACAGCTTTTATAGCATGTTTTCAAGGCTAGATAGCAAAATAGAGAGAGAGAGAGAGAGAGAGCTAAGCATTTATTTCATGGTGCATGATGAAATTCATAGATATAGTTTTCTTCAGATCACGATTCATTTAAACAGAAACAATACATTTTTATTCATTTCTGGTTTTCTTATTTCTCATGTTTGTTTACTATCTTGCAAAGTTTAGGCTTTGAATGACCTGCTGTGCTGACAGACCTTCTTGTTTTTTTTTTACAATCAACTCGCAGATAGAAAACAACTTCTCAAAATGTGTTTTGAAATGTACTTTCTGAATTGCACAAAGTTGTCCTTCTCAAGTCCAGATGTTAATTGGGAAACTTTTGTCATGCCCTGTGGCAGCTGCTTTGGGTGCTTGTATTTATTCTTACTGATTAATGCGTTTATGGTTTTGAACGTTGGGCTTGAAATGTGTAATTGCAGTCATCACCGGCTGATTTATTTTGATGGTTCGGTTCGCTACAGTTTCTTTGCGTTAATTGGCTCAAGAGCCGTGACAAAAATCAGCAACTTCTTCCTAAGTAACCTCCCTGAAAAAAGTGCAATTAAATGAGACTGAATGACTTTTGCTCTGCTTAATGATGTTGGACTCGGAAGTTTGCAACATTTCATGCTCATCGCATTATCAGTGCTTCGTAGGGCCTTTTAAAAAGCAAAGAACTGTGGGCACTTGAGTTTCTCAGGTGAGTAGAGGAGGGACTGACCTCAGTCGTAGAGAGAACGGGTCAAATGATGCAGCCTGCAGAGAGAAAGAGACACATCTGCCACATTCACATATTGTGCCAGCAACGCTGCAACAGACTGACACTGTAAGGCTGCTTGGATAGTTCACGGAAAAATGCTAATTCTTTTATCATTTACTCACCCTCGTATCATTCCAAACCTGTATGACTTTGTTCTCCTACAGTACACAAAAGAAGAAATTTCATTGACTTCATTGACTTCCATTGTATGGGCACAAACCCCTCCAACATTTCTCAAAATATCTTCTCTTGCGTTCCACAGAAGAAAGGGTCAGATACAGGTTTTGAAAGACACGAGGCTGATTAAATGGTGAAAGAACTGAAGGTGAATTCAATTTTAGTGACTTGTGCTTATTTGTTACACTTATATAAAGCTATACTTTCACCCAAACCTGTATACATTTCTTGTTTTGCTGAACACACAAAAATTCAGATCTCGCCCCCCCATTGACTGGGGTCGAGATCTGACATTCTTCTACATATATTCCTCTGTTTTCAGCAAAACAAAGAAATGTATTCAGGTTTGGAACAATCTGAGGATGACAGAACGACGGAATATTCATTTTTGGGTGAAGTATCCCTTTAAGTTCTGTGAACTGTAAGGATGCTTGTTTTTTTACATATTATGGCAGGTTTCACCTGTAAACGGTAACTGTTTGTTATTCACATAGTCATTACAGCATTGAGTGATCACTATCAGTTCTCTGGAATTCTGAGTTGTCAATGATGGCTTTCTGTGATCAGTTTTTTGCATAGTCGCTGCCAAACTGTATGATAATAAATACTACATAAACTCTATAAATACATTGTTTATATAGAGCCAGTGATTCTGAGGTGAAGTGTGCTTATGAATGGTTTTAATAAATAGCTCTTTTGGTGAAACTGCTAAAGTAATTTGACACGTGCACTTTTGCTGTTGTAACAAATAAAAAACGTATTTTTTAAGTAATTTATTTTAATATAAATAAATACATTTTGTAATGATCACAAAATTCAAGCAGTTTTATGACAAATTCTGTTCTTTTGTTCTATTTTGTAGCCTTAGCAAACTCCTGATGCTTTGGTTCTAAATAATTTGCACTGTTTATAATGATAAACATCATCTTTCTCCATTCACTTATCTATGTACTGTTCTATAACGTAATTGGGACAACACAACGCAGCATGCACCTGGTTTCTTATATTAGCATCTCTACTAGCTCAATAATGCAGTGCTGGTTCTTGCCTCAGATGCTGACAGGACCTTCTCTCATTGTTATGGCAGCTGTTTCCATGGCACTGTCACTGCCAGTGAAGGAAACATGATCCAATTGGTTTGATGGCATCTCCTGTCCACAGCCCACTCATGACGGTGTTTTCCACACTGATGACATCAGCCATTGTGTACTTGGCGGTCTGTTCAGTCTTAAGAGGAATCTTATTTCATGTGATGTGATGTCATTTCATTTATCATCCAGTGGGTAGGTCATCTTAGTTTATTGACCAAACAAATAACAACAGCGAATAAAATGTTGATTTTACATATTGGAGTGGCTCTGCTTTTTTTTAAAGAAATAGTGAACCCCAAAAATGAAACATTATTTCATATTGCTTCAGATCCATATAATAAAATATATAATTTTCAGACATAAAGTCACAAAGAGGTGATTTGGTCTTTATATCTTACTTTCATATTTAGGTGAGCTGTTCCTCCTTCAATACACTTTACATATTCATCATCAAAGCTGAAATAATTTTCAAATCCTCTTGTTCGAAGGCAGATCCATCCACTTGACCTTGTGACCCTGCCCTATATAATAAGAGGCAATGTGGCCAACTGCACTTGGCAAGTTTGTCTCGAGTTGAAAGAGGTTTAATGATTTTTAGGGCAGCGAGTATGAGGCCTCACGCTGGCCTGATCAGCTGTGCGTGACAGAGCCACACTTGCTTTTTTCAGCTGTCTGAACTCGCTGCTGTCGCCTCAGAATTCACGCTGATATCAGTGCCAATGAGAAACAACTTCAAACACACGATCAGCTGCTGCCATAGAGGTGTGCCAAGAGCTTCAAGATCATGTAGTTTTCTTGCCAATATGTTCCACTGCACAAAGTGTAAAGAATAAATATAATGTAAAATCACTTAACATTTGTTATATCTACAGTCATGACCCTCTTACAGCAATACAGGGACTGGAATGAAAGTTTTTTTTTTGTCGAATCTGTAATAGGCAAATATGTAGACAGAATTATAGAACATGACATTTTTACATAATTTTTTTTGTTTATACTGTTCGAGCAGTATACAACAATCTCAGGTAGACTATACTATGCAACTTTTTTGCTCATAATATAATCATTTGTTTATTTCTTTAAAATTTAATTATATAGCAGCATCTGCTAATATTGCAGTGTTCTTTCCAATGATTGCTCAGCGTTTTTGGTAGTCTCTTTTGTCTATTTATTTTCCTAATTGTATTTTGTTTTTTATACATATTTTATTTTTGTTATTTTTTTACTTGTAAAGTCTGTTATTTAACGCAAATTATTAAAAAATGTTTATATACTATTTTATTTTCATATTATTTATTATTTGTGTTGTAAAGTGTCTTTATTTATTTAACCAATTAAATTTTTGTATATATACTATTATATTTCAATATTATTTATTACTATATTTAATCTACTGTTTTCTTATTCTTACTTATTACTCCAAGTTTTTGTGATAATGGGAATTTGAAGCTCATCATTTTAAAACTCCCCATTGTCCGTAGTTGTAAAAATGTGTGTAAGATGTATGAACTCATCCACTTTGAACCTATAGGTAAAAATAGTTAAGGGCTTTTACTAAAAATGGCACACATCTATGATTTTCACTATAAAAAGATTTCACACCAAGCTCTTACAAAAAAATACTGGAAATCATTTTATTTCTTGTACTACAGTTTATTTAGTCAATTAATACGTAGCATTGTGTACCACTCTGTGAAAACCGGTTTCTAGAATACAACAGCGTTTGGTGATTTAGAGTCCGTACTCTGTTTCAGCTCCGGGTGAGTTATCTATTCTCTATTAAATCTCCAATCTTGCTATCTGTTTCAGGCGACTCTTACACACAGTTCAGGTTCTCTGATGAGAAGGACTGGGAGATGGACTCGCTGGCAATAAACCAGGTACATCATCAGTCATTTCACAAGTGAGCGCTCAAGTGTAGACCCCTTTAAGCCGAATAGTGACTTATTAGAGGAAATCTCTGCCATTGATGGATTCTCATGATTGATTCTGACTTCAGATTCCAGGTCTGTTTATAGATCTGCCGGCTCTGTCGCAGAAGCTCGAAAAGCTTCCATTGCACACACGACTGAACCTGGACGCCGAGTTTAATCCGGTAGTTAAGAGTCAATTTATTCAAATAAATTTGGAGTTTTCTTAACTTTTTGGTCACTGATCGTTGTATCACGCGTACGTATGTAGACAAGTTATACGCTTGTGCTTGAGAAAGTTTTTTAATGTTTCAGGTGACTCCGGTTCAACTTCCAACTATGAAAATGCCTCACAGAACAGACTCGGCAACAGCGGGTAGTCTGAAGACTCCTCAGGTGGGCGGCATCTCAGGACTGGACATTAACTGCACCGTAAAGTCTTTTCCAGTTACAACACCGTCTCCCCCAGTCTCGACTACAATCCAGCCTCCAAAAGATGATGTCGACAGGGAGCTCGACCTTCTCCTCAGTTTACAGAATCCTATTACAGAACTTGCTTCAGTTGAATCCAATACTGTGATGGATGAGACTCCAAACAACCCGGTGACAGGTATTAGCATACATTATAAATGCGCTCATAAAACTGTGCTAATGGTTTATTTCACACCTATAAGATTAGGATTCATTAATACTTGCAGCTAAATATTTCATGTAATTTTCCTATACTCCTTTTATATAGAAATAAAACCTTTCTGTCTTTCTAAATGTGTGTTTAGTTTGATCTAAGTCCGTTTAGGGAAGTCGTTCCACTCGGCGGCCATGTTTGCAACACGGCTCTGAGCTGTTTTTAATTAATTCCAAGACATTAATGGGGAATACTGATATTTCTACAATCACAGGCCTAAATCCCAATTAAACAACACATTTAAAATCACGTAAACTTTACCTCAACATTTGTTTCTTCTGATCAGATTGCGCTTAAAAAACACTATTTTTCATGTTGGTTTAGGTACTACGCATGGGCAAAGCTTTGCTAGGGCGGCTACTTTGCGCATTGCATTCCTCCCCATTCATTTCAATGGCAGTGATGCATCTTATTAATATTAATAACTTTTGTTTTTCCATTATTGTTGTAAAATTAAGTTAGTTACAAAATGTAATATTCTCTGATAGTTAGAAAGCATATTGTATTATGAAAGAGTTTGCAAAATAATAATAAATGGTAAAGTAATCCAATCAAGCTGCAGTTAGTTTGTTTTGATTAAGTAGTAACAAGTTAAAAAATACAGCTAACTAACAAAAAAAATGCCAACATAATTAAAACATGATTTTTGAAAATTTATTAAAACTGTTTTTGCAAAAAAACTCTTTATATAAAGTCCATTTTTTTTATAATTTATTGTCCGCTTAAGTAGCATAGGTGTTGCTATTTGTACGTGCTATGTAAGTAGCTTGCAGTGTAGGTTTTTAAAAAGGTAGCTTGACTAGTTTAATAAGTTATTTTATCTCTTATTTTTTAGAAACAGTTTCCGTAAAGGAAGAGAAAAAGGAAGAAAAAGGTGACAAGAAGGACACGAAGCTAGAAGTGGAGAAAGAACCTAATTCCGCAAAACCGGAATTGACAGAGAAAGATCTGGAGGACTGGTTAGACAGCATGATCTCCTGACTTGTCTTGTTCCAGTGATATAAAGTGACGCGTCTATCAATGCTGACTGACACTGTCGTGGATTAAACAAGCAGATGTGCTAATGCTGACATAACGCTGACGTGTCATTAAACCATGTAAATGTTTACATCATGTTACATAATGGCTGATGACACAAGACTATATCAGTCATCTGGAATAATAAACGTTTCGTTTTTGTGTTGGCCTACATGTGGATGTGCAAGTTTTGATAGCAACTGTATGAAGGACCCATCGTATGCAGATCCAGTCATCATCTGATTTATTTGCAGTCAGATTAAATGCTGTTAACAGCTGGGATTTATTGCATTGGCTTTATTTTCTTCCCCCGACAAACAAATGCAATCACCAAAGCTTCTACATACATAAAAATGGCCATACAATAGCAGTTTACAGACTTGTTCAATACTTTTTTTGTCCTTCAATGTAGATTCCTGTTTTGTTTAATAATTGTGCTGCACATAGGATCAGGCAGACATGAGTTCACAGTTATTTAACTTTAACTAAACATTAAAAAAGCAATGATGTACTTGTTAAAAGTACTAGCTAATTAAAAAGGAGCAACTAAATGCTTAATAACAAAACATACAAGCCGGAGCAAATGTTTGCATAGTTTCTTGTCATAAGGCACTTTTATGTATGAGAAACATCTAGTGGGCTCTAGTAGATGATCTATAATATTTCTCATTCCACCAGTCAGAATACCATCTGTGATGGCGTTGCACATTCATAATAGTCGTCTTTTTTCTTAAGATCAAACAGGCATAAATCTTGTTTGGCACTCATTGAATACTAAGAAGGTATTCTTGTGCATATTTGCAAGACATTCGTTCAACTCATCAAAAATAAATGGCAACCTATCATCTCACAACTTGTGCATCTGTGAGAGTGAAGCATGTGAGGCAACAACCTCGATATAAGGATAAACTTGATGTGTTCCAATTTGGCAATGTGTGTCAACACAGTTGTTTGTGTATTTTCAGTTCGCATTTTTTGGCTTGATCGCAATGAGTTGCTGTCATGTCTGGTGTTAGAAGCAGCTGAGGTTTTGATTGATCGGATAAATTGTGATAGCAGCATTTGATGAGAGCTAGTTGAGGATGTTGTGTCCAACCAACACACGATCTTAAAATGATGTGGATATTGTGCCGGTTGTAATTCCTCTCATGTAAGGACTGAGGCCATCATGTCCTCTAGCCCAGCTGGTCCTCATATTGCTTCCGGAAACAGTCTCCAGCTGGGAAGAAATCCCAGCATCTTTCCTGATACATCTTCCAAACGTACGATTCCTAAAATACAAAGGAGGATATATGAGAAAATTCAAAAGAATTTTCACCCACAAAACTCTTTTTAATGATCTTTTAAATGGTTTAGTTGATTACCTGACCAGTGTGTTCAGTCTCATCTTTGTTGATCAGATACATCAAGAAAAATCTGTCAAATAGTATTGGAGCATTCAGAAATGTAGTTGAGTTCTCAAAGGAAACATTCTAGCACATTCAAAGAATGTCACCATTTATACGTTTAAGACCTGTTTACAGTATAGTTTTAAAAATGATTTCTAAATTTAAGAAAGTGACGACATCATCGCTATAACAACAGTGATAAAGAAGAACAAAATTGATGAATGAAAACTTTGACCACCAAACAAAATTTATTTAACAAATATTATAAATAACATGATTCTCCATATACTGTTTATGCTGATATATTAATCATTATCTTAACTTGTTATATTTTTATGTGTAAACAGGCCTTAAAGCAACATATTAGATGTTTATCTCAGTACTGTGGTGTGTGTACTCACAGGTAGTTGGCCAGATTGTGCTCTTGTAAGGTGTGGGTCTCAAAGCCATGCGGAGTTCGGTCGAAGTAGTCGTTTCCGATTCCACAGATGAAGCATTTTGTCTAGACATAAAAAAATGAATTACGTCTTGCTTTAATTCACTTCGTGTATTTTCTAGGATCACCAAATCTAATAAGTGCCAAACAGATTTCTCAAACACTTTTCACCCTCATTCAAATTTGGTTGAGCCAGTTGCCATGTCATGACACCCAACAACCAGCGATATTTTGACAATGTTTACACTTCTGTAGGACATCAACCTACAATTTACATCTTAAAGTTGTATTTCCAGTTTTGTGTTATTAAGCAGAACATGTTGCTACACACACTCACCTCCATGTCTTCGTTCACCTGCTCCTGCTGGTCTCTCAACTCTCCGAAGGCGTCAATGATCAAACCTTGTTTGCAAATGAAAGCAATCGTGAGAACCTTGATGAAAGTAATTTATCTGACCATTATGATCGCTGTGTTTTGAATGAACAAGGTTTTTGCAATAAGGTGGGTTGGGTGCTCTTGTTTATTAATGAGTCTTGTTGACCATGTTAAATGTCAGTACCCTGAATGATGGCCAGCAGAATGACGATGACGAAGAAAAAGAAAGTGATGTCGAACAGAATGCGGTAGAGCTCGTAAGGGTCACCAGCCGGGTCTACGATTTCATCACCGATGCCTCCACCGGCTCTCACACCAACATACATGTGAAACAGGTAACACTGGAAAACACATGGAATACATGGTTTTATACTGAATAGCCTACAAAACATTTTTGTAAGTCCCTTTAAAAACCCCACCCAGACAAAAGAAGCTAAACTCACAGTCATCATATCATCACACTTCATGTCAGGCTGGTCCTCATCCTCGCTCTTGTTGTAGAACTTGCGGAAGAAGTTGAAGGCCACCACGGTGTACAGATAGACCACGACTGCCAGAAGCCCCACAGTCAACACCAACTGTTCAAAGATAGTATTCCATTAAAATGAAATGCCATAATGCTTAGTGGTAAAACTGAACTACGGTTGCCCTCTGGTGGATGAGACATGCCTGTTTGCCATTGTGAGTCACGGAAGACAAAATAGTCCTTAAGGTCTTGAAGCCCATGGCGATGTCCAGCAAATGAGCGGCGAAGAAGAAGTTATTGTAATGTCCAAGAATAGACATAGTGGTGTACCAGATCAGATAGAGGAAGGACTGGACATAAAAGCACAAAATGTTAGTGTCAAACAAATCATTGTGATGTACGACAATCTTCGTAAATTCACATTGTCATAATACTCACATTGTCGGTTAACACTACTCCCATCTTCCAGATGTGATACTTGGTATCAATAGAGCTCAACCTGTAATTGAAAGCATCACAGTCATGACCGCAATGATCCGGTTCTATAGTTTGAAGGTCATTTTACATTCTTTTAAGCCTTTAATTGTAAGTGTATATTAGATCAACGTATAAAAATAATTGGATGAGATGACATTTTTGTGGTATACTTGTTGATGACATGGTTGACAATTTTACTGTTTCCTTTGACCAGGAAAACTACCTGAGTTGCACAAGGTCATGTAGCTTTAACGTGTCGATTAGAAAGACATTTTAATGCTATTAATGATATTTCCACAAATATCGATTTTCTCCCCAAACTAAACCAGGGTAACAGTGTTGACATTTTTAGCTGCCCATTGTCTGTAGTTGTAAAAATGTGTGTGAGAAAACATTTTATGTTGAAAAAACTTGTCCTTAAACAGTTAAATGGTGTTTTGTATTATAACCCTTTTAATATATTCAGGCTCTTTCATGTGACAATAGCTCACCAGGACAGTAGAGACGCCTCCTTCACCACAGCCTCTTCAGTGGGGTCGAAGTCTAGTGCGCTCTTATCCAAACCCAGAAGTTCAGCTATGCGCTCGGCTCCGTACAAGTCACCATATTTATTAATAACCTAAAGAGAGCCCAATGAAAAGACGCACCATCACTTCATACCATGTCATGTTTACTGTGCCTTCACTTACCTTTCTCTTAACAAACTTGTCCCAGTAGTTGTTAGGGAATGACCTGAAAGAAAGTTTGCGTCAAAATGTGCAAGAATTCATGAATACAATAGAAATGAAAAAGAATGTCTGAAGGGTTTCTTACGGAGTCGCAATAACCAAACGATCCCACTGTCCTTTGATATCATCATCAGACGGCTGCTCGGTGATATACAAACCATCAAACTCCAGCTTTCTGGCGATCTCTTTCTCACGCTTAAAAACAACTAAGGGAACCTACAGCGAGCAGAGAAGAAATTAAATGCACAATACTGTTGTATCATTGATATATTTATACAAACTACAGGTGTAATGGGTGTTAACCTTTAGGTAATAATAACCAACGACGCAAAGCAAGGAGATGACTGTGTGAAACACAGCCAAGAAAGTCAAAGTGGGCGCCATATAACCAGTGCTCTCCTGAAGAATGAAGTATTCCGATCCTTGATCATCTTCATCACCTTCATCTTCTGCACCACCCCAGGATCCTTCATCATCATCATCGTCATCATCAAAGTCTCCAGTCACCTTAGAAAGCAAAAAAATTTGTCAGAGAGTGTTGACTTGTTATTGAGGTTTTTACAGTATAGTTTGCTTAAACATAAGCTATTAAAACTATTCTGTTAATTGAACTCTTCTGCCTAAATATTATTTGAAAAACTAAATGTTACCAAACTCAACTTAAAGTAGAATAAAAATAAATTAAACATTTAGGGGCGGTTTCCCAGACAGAGTTTAAGGCTAGTCCCAGACTAATTTAAACGGTAGAGGTGTTTTTATCGAAAACAACTTGCACTAACATATCTTCAAATATATCAGTGCGATATTTTTGTCTCAAGATGCCCATGAGTGATGGTTTAAAAAACTTAAATATCCTAATTTTACCAAGGCCTAGTCCATGTTTAAAATAATTCCTGTATAAGAAACTGCCCCATAACAAAATAAAAATAATAATAAATGATAAAATGACAAATACACATAACAAAATATTGAATATTGAAAATGATTAACTACAATTAACAAGAAAAATGAAATAGAAGCCAAAACAAAATATTAATAACCACAATAAAACAAATCCTGCTTTTGAATAAAAAATTAATTTTAAAGGAAAAATCAAAAATCGTTAATTAAAATTGATATATTTATGAGTATATCTTTAAAGAGACCTTATAGAAGAGCAGGATGAAGTTGATGGCAAAGGCCACGAAAAGAGCCAGAAAACGTAGGTTGTAGAAGTTACGAGCCAGGTAATTCTACAAAGAAAAATAAACACACTTTAGGGGTTAAAAAAACTTTTTGACCATTTAAACAAATTGAAGTATCTTACCAGCATTTTGGTTTTGTAGATTTCAAGCCCTGCAATGAAGCTGGCCATGAACGCTGGAGATTCATCTTTTTTTGAGCCACGTTTGGCTCTTGGAGTTGGTTTGGCAGATGCTTTTTCCTCTGTTGTTTCCTCTTTAGCCTTGTCCTCTTTCTCTTGGTTCTCAGTGCTAAAAACATCTCAATGTCAATATCTGGACATGACAAAAGACAATATCTCAAAACAACTTAAGGTGAAACCTACTCTGCTTTCTCCGGTTCAGATTCAGGCTTGTCCGCAGCTACCTTCTGTGAAATAAAAACACCAAACTTGATGAAATCATTTGCGTTCTTCCCATAACTCTACACAAAACTGCAGGATGAGTTGTCCAAAGTTATAGTCTTTTAAGAATAGATACAAACCTGAGTTTTCAAGACAGGAGCACTAGCCTCAGTTTGTATCTCACAGACATCACCCAGACCATGTTCTCCTCCATGCTTCCCCTCTTTCTTTCCTGACGGATTGAGGAGATCCATGATCACATCGGGCTCCAGCTTCTCCCCACCAGTACCTGTCATCTGTACCATATCTGCCGAAACCACCAATTCATTGCTTTCAATCTTCTCTGCTTCCAAAACATCACCATGGACTCCGAACTGTGTAGGATCAGGCATGTTTCCCAAGATATCAGTCACTTTCATGTTTTTAGCCCCCTCCACAAGCCCCCCTCCAAACATGGACGACCAAATAATATGGAAGAACCCGAAGAAAACGCCAAAAATGCCTTTGAAGAACCCAGTGAAGAGCATCCAGAAGAAAGAGAAGAAGCCTGTAATCATCTCTCGGATGGTCAGCTTCTTGAATTTCTTGAACTGTTTGCGCATAGTCTTCAAAGTCAGCATTTGACGGAAATTAGACACGCTCTTCTTCATAGACGCACATGCTGCAGTGAAGGCGGAGGCGGACTCAAGCGAAGCGTCTTCCTCCTCAGATAACCCTTCAAGAAGACTGTGCAGCTCCTCTTCTTCATCATCCTCGGGACGCTCGGCAGCATCCGGCTCGGAAATCTGAGACGCCAACTGCATCTCAAAGATGGTGTCCTCGCAGAAGTTTACGAAGAGCTCCATCTTCTCGCTTTCACCACCTTCATTCACCACGTCAAAGATGAACTGTCGTTTAGACTCTTTGACCTGAGGCTTCTCCCACTGGGTTCTGCTGGACTCACTGATCTCAAAATAAACCCTTTCGATCCTTTTGGCGCCACCCATTATCTCGATACGGCCAAGGTAGGGCTCAAAGTAGCTAAGCACACTTTCAGCCGGGTCCAAGAAGGTGGACAGGCGTGAGTCGTGAGGCATGTGCTCGGAAAGATTGGTGAGTAGCACGGCCACATTAAAGCCGATGTCCTTGGCTGGTTCGTGGAAACGTTCCACAAACTCTTCGTAGTGGAACATGTCATTCTCATCCGCCTCCACGCAGGACAGAAGGAACTCAATCTCCGACTGCGTGTATTGCCTTTGGCTTTCCATCGATTTATGGAACTCCCTTTTGGATATGACGCCTTTGCAGTCTGGGTCGTACTCCTTGAAGTTATCTGATGTGGTTAGGTCTTTCAGTTTGAGGAACATGTCAAAGAATTTGAGGATCATTTCCACATTGCTGGAGGACTCCACTAAAGTGTCGACCATCTGCTTGCCGATTGTTCCGTTGACCACATTACCTGCGAAATGAAACAGTCATGAATCTGCTATTCTTCTGCTGAGAAGTGAAGAAGATCAAAAACATTTACCTTCAAGAAGAGATAACAACATGACCACCATATCCTTCTGCAAATCCATCAGCTCCTTTAGTAGCTCGATTTGACTAGAATCCTGTGTGAAGAAAAGTGAACGGACTATGGGCACATAATGCATTTAATAGCCTTTAATGTCTCAAGAGTCATTACGTTGTTACCTGCGATAGTTTCATTTGCATGTTGGCGAATACATGCAGGAATCCCACCACTGCATCCCACAACCTGCTGTTTGCCAAACTCTGCTGATTCCCAATACATGGGCCCTGAAAATAAACCAAGTATTATTAAAGTCTAATGCACAGAACAGCAGGAGCGTAGAGCACATGTATGACTTTACCTGGATGTACTCGGTGAGTGAGTTAAAGATCTGTTTGGCAACTGCCAACACTTTGGAGAAGTTATGTTGTCCGGCCTCGTCCATGACATCTTTCCCAGAGTAATACCAGTAGAAATCGCTTATGGATTCCTGGAGATGAAAACAAATATTTTCCCTCTGACTGTAGTAACCTCATAATTCAGTATTTTGGTTTATTCCACATAAATACATCCACATATATGTTTAGTGCATGTGTTACTTGTAGACGTAAGAGGTAGTCCACAGTGCTAATGATGATGTTGACTGTAGTAGTATTTCCTGTCTGGGTCCGGAGGAAGTTTTGGAAATCTGTCGAGGCCATTTAAATCATAAGTATTAAATGATAAGAGGAGATAATCAAGTGCAAAGTAGTAAAATTATGTTTTTTTATTCAGTGTAATTCAAAGTTATTACTTGCAAAGCCAATGTTATTGTAGTTAAAAAATGACATGTATTTGAAGAGTTTGGTTCCAAAATGAGTGAACTCTGTTTTTAAATCATGTTATTTATTATATTATCATGTTTTTATTGCGTTTTATAGTGTAAGTTAGTGGTATTTTTTTTCTTATTTTGGCTTAAATCAAAACGACCCAACTGCAGTTTGATTGATATTAATTGGAAAACATTTTTTTTTTATTATTATTTTAGATACCAAGCACCGAACTCTTCATTTATAACACATACAGTATATGCAATGGTCACACACTGTGCATTCACGTTACACAGGCTTGACTTTGGCTTTCCAAGTTTAATGTTCTACCATTCGAGCTAGAACATACTGTAACACTTATGTGTAAAATAAAAATAGAGGAAATCATTTAAATGATGTGAAACCAAGTAAAAGTGAATATGAATGAATGAGGCATTTATATAGCGCTTTATTGTGTATTGCTGTACACCCAAAGCGCTTTACAATCATATGTGGGGGTCTCTCCTCCCCCACCACCAGGATACACTGGGTTCTGTGTTTAATGAAACTAAAAAAGCACAATGTTAAAAGTCTCACCGTTATTGTGACCCTCGCAAAGGAGTTGCAAGAATCTGAATAGATCCTTTGTAAACTCATCATTTTGTAGCACTTTGGAACCTTAAAACAAGACCGAGAAATGTAGTTACTTTCTTTAAAACTGAAGAACTTCAACAGATCTTCATCAGTTCTCAAGCAAGCATTTGACTAGCACGTATTTTGGGAGCTTGATTGACTTAGGATGAGGAGCTTTAGAATGCACGCTCGCAACCACATCCCAAGAGCTGACTGGAAAAAGAAAAGCTTGTACATTAATACACAGAAATGACAGAAATTTCATGAAGCTGGGTTAGCAAAGTAACTTTCACAAGGATTGTGTGCTGGAGATACGATTGTATACTAGTGCCATTTGAATCATTTAATACCAAAAGTAATAAAAAGTGAGAGAGATCTGTTGTACACAACGTCACGCATGTGAAAGTTAGTCATGTAAGGGACCAGCCATGTGAAATAGCCCAAGATCCAGAGCATAGCTTATTTTGTAGCTGTGTTTTGATCTTAGGCTGGACGTACAATAGCCTACACTTAAACATGTATTAATGTATTTCACATGGAAGACAACATTTCCCAGATTAGGTTTAGTAAAGGAATGAGCCTGGCTAAGTTCAGTCTTTCTTTTGTGTTTTAGCATGCAGTTCTGTGTCTCTACAAGCCAGCACCAGTGAACAGTGCATTGATAGTAGCACGGAGACATGCCAGTGGATAGCGTTGCGAATCGACGGGTAGCTAAACTGTATTTACCCCGCTCACTCGAGTTGACTGCAATCCAGTATAAATTGATGGAGGACAAACAAAGAGAGCAAACAAAAGCAAATGGAGAGAGAGATTGAATTTGAGAAAGAATTAAAAGTCATTCAGCTTTAAGTGAGAGGACATGCGGTTACAAGTGTTTGCATATAGACACACATGTTTCATGGAATGTAAGTATTGTGTTTTAATAAGGTTTAATAATAAGATGCAATCTACTGTATAAATGTAAATATCTGATAATGAGAAGCATACCGTGAAGGGCATATACAGGATATTATTCATCAAGACTGGACTTTATTTTTGTAGTTGTGAGTCATCCTGCAATTTCAGTATTTCACATGCAGTGTTTCAAATCATGTTCTGTATCACATTTATCAGATCAATGTGTCCCTGTATTTTATTTGTAAAATAAAAAAAACACATTTTATAGTAGGAAAACATTAAGATTGTATTAGGATTTTTTACAATTTTTGACAATATTTTCAAGATGAAGCATCCCCCCTCCATTACACTAAAATATGATATTTTGCAGTGCAGCTATTTAATTACTTATTCCTTTCTATATCCTATGGTTAGAATTGATTCAAGGATAGACATAAAACGGCTTATTTAGTTCATTGAAATACATAATAAATAACTACATAAATTATCCTTTTAACCAACCAAAGTATACAAATGTGAGAAGGATACATTAAAGCATACATTTTAAAGTTAGACTTATAAATTTAATGCCATTTCCACTATTGAATATATTACACGGTTTTAGTTCAATTCCATCAGAAGTAACTGTAATTGAATTAATACGAGTAATCCCTTACTTTAATTTTTCAAGGGAAAAGTAATTAAATTACAGTAACTTATTACTTCGTAACAAGTTGCACCTAACACTGGATATATGTAGTATGAATATAATATGAATATAAAGTAAAACATATATTTTTAATGCTAATTTTAATAATAAACATAGTAGGGCTGTGCAGACAATTCAACAATTTTTAGATGTCATATATGAAATAGCTTTAACACACACACTACATTCACATATCCTAGCCCATTTAATATTTATCATAAAAACGATGTTTATTGTTGGAAATCACTCTAAAAGTTTCATTATTTTCTTGGCATAGCATCATTGTATTGCTTTGGCCACCTGATTTCACCTTTCAAGATGAAGCTCTTTAATGACTGGATGATAAAACAAAATGTTACAGATATCACATTGAAAACAGACAGAATGATATGATGATTCTGCATTATGGGAATACTGTAACTTCTACTATCAGGGTGAAATAAAGTAACATTAGATGCATCTCAAAACGTTACCATGGGACAGATTTTAAATTCTTTTTATGAACATAATCCCAGGGAAAATGTATTGCAGATTTATTTTTCAAATACACTGTATAAACTACTAAACAATATTAGATCATCAATAAAACAAACAGAAGATACAGAATAAATGTTTTGCTTACCTGAGCCCTCTTCAGTAACCATTCCAAGACTCTCTGCTTTATTTTGCCTTTCAAATGCATTCAAATCCAGCACACTGCCAGAGACACAGAGAAATAGACACAATTATATAAAAAAATGTTGGCCAATCTAGATAATTGCTCCAGAACTGTGATCACACTCACCTGCAAGACTGCATCAATCCAGATAAACTTTTAAAGAATCCAGCATCTCGCTTTTCTTTCAAATAATTCAGCATTTTCTTATGAAATACAAAGCATTCATGTAAGTCAGTATCTTCCATGAAACACAACAGATATGTTGAGCTCCGGTCAAGTTCTTTACCTGCTGTACAAGAACGTTGCCTCCATTCAGAATAGAAATGCCCAGTTTAAGGGTACCAGTCACCATCGGACCAAGTCGACCTTCAATCAAAAAAAATCTAGCTATGCTCCACCCACAATGCTTAACAAGCCAATCAAAACTTTAAAAAGAGCTGACACGTACATTTACTAGCACTGATCATCTGTAGGACCATTTCCGCAGCACCACGGGCGTGAAGTCTGGCCTGCTGGTACAAAATCTTCTGCTTCTCCATTTCCTTTTCCTGTGCAAGAGGAAAACACCAGCTATAAAATACAGTAGCATCTTGATACTGGTGGATATTTTTTGTTTTCATTTCATACATAACCTCAACACATCTGATACTAAAATGTAGAGCTACAGTCAAACCTCAAACGTTTTTTCTTTCCCCTCTTCTTCCTCTTCTTCATTCTCGGCACAGCTCTATAATGCACAACACGTATTTTTGCCATTTTGCAATTTGTAACTATTTGTTAGTACATTTACAATACAAGATTTGGTAAATACCACACTGACCTTTGCCATCATATCAGCGTAAGCAATATACAGATGATCCTCCTCTAGGAAACTACAGCAATACACATGTAATGAAACAGTCAGTCAATATCATGAAATGAACAAAGATGTGTTTCTATGCACTTTACAGCAGATGTGTGTGAATATATCTTACCTCCTCTCAGTGAGAGCATTGTGACTGAAGTGAAGGATGAGCTGATGGAGAGGATCAGGCTGAACTTCAGCCACCTCTTCCTCCTCTTCCTCTACCACAATCATGGGAGTTTTCTGTAGGAAGAGCCATAGAAGTTATAAATACAGAAAATGTTACAAAATACCCCCAGTTTATTCTGGTTTTGCAAAAACCAAAAGGTATTTACTCTGTATTTACTTTGAACATTTCTTATGTACAAACATACTTTGATTGACAAACCCATGCTCACAGACCTTATTATCTCTATAGGGCGAAATTCAGAATGTAAGAACTGACTTTAATTTCATGAATTGGAATTTGAATTGAATTTGGTGAGGCCAACAGGATGTTGCATTTGGAAGAATAAAGCATTTTTCAAATAAGGTGCTTCACCTTTCACACCATCAAAATTCTTAGAACTTATAGGTGATTGACAAATAAACCGTACATGTGTCCTACGATGTGAAAAAATGTTACCAGAATTGCATCTTTAATATGATCTAAAGTTTAAAAAAATCGATATGATATTGTGCTTACGGATAATTCAGAATACAACATGAAATAAAAATTTTTTTAATCCATTTTTAACTGATTGCATAAATTTGAACTGTAACACCATGTCTACACCAGACAAGACCGCATCCAGTGAGGACTAAATTACAATGGGTTCTTAAAGTTTCTCTGTCTTTTGTCGTTTCGCATTGGTGCGTCCAGCTGCGCGACAAGCAATTTTAGAACGGTTTCTATTTCTGCGACGTCGCAGCTAACAGCCCTGCCCGCACAACGATCTCATTCAATGTAAGTTCTGCACCACATGAATATTAATCGCCAAACATGGATAAGGACATGCTATATACGTTTGATTACACACGTTTAGATTCTGAAATTATAGCATAGCGTGCGGTCATGGAATCACTGAAGTCATGAAAACAGGACGCATCTCTCTATGTGCACTCTTCAGCTGCAGCGTGAGAGAGTGCGTGGACAGAAAAAAACTGTTCTGATTGGCTGTGTTTTATGATTGATTGCCACGTCCCGCCCCTTTTCCTGTTCGGTATGGACTGACTAAAACCGCTGTCACACTTGACTTTTTCGCTCCATTGACTTCCATTCCTACCCATGCGACAGACCGGAAACACAAGCCCATCCAAGATATTTCGCATTTTGCTGCGTAGCATAGTATGAGTGTGGTGAACTCCTGCGAATTTGCGTCACGTGAGTGCTCGAGACCAAGAGCTCCTGTCCATTTTCGTACAGCTGTCCTAAGGAATTTCGCATGCTCAAAGTTAAGTCTGACCACGGTATAAATTGCTGATCGCAGGAATCGCGTCACGTTTGGTTAGGATGCAGTGTAATTCAGCATCCTGTTTGCAACCTCAATGGAAATTCAATTCAAATTCAAGAATTGACTAAAAACATTCTTATCTAAATTCTGAATAGTGCACAGCCCTTTACAGAGTCACAAACCAAGACATTACACTCATAACATAGCCTTGCTTTTCTTCACGCTGTTATATAATTAACATGACACTATGTAGAATCATATCATTCCATTCATTTAGCATTATACTCCAATACTTAATGAAACAAGGAGCTCCACATTTACATCAGACATGCACGTTTTTCACACGAAGATGTACTCAAGGTCAGTGTCTCTCTGTTCAGGTACTGTGAAACCACTTTAAAAAATTGACTTGTACAGAAGAAAACTATTGCACTATGACTTAGCTCAAGCCAGAGTCGTGTTTTCAAATCCCATCACTAACTGATTATTTAGATTTAGCATATTAAGTGGCTGCGAATAAAAGTATAAATTGAAATGTTGAAATTGAAAGTTGGATCCTTTATCTCCACTGAGCCTGAGCTGAGAAACACTTGGTTGAATGTTCTGAGCATGGTCACTGGGATCTGCTGTGATGCATTACACACATGAGATGTGTAGGGACCAATGACCAGCTCAGGGTCAACATGCAAATTTACATGGAGAAACAGCAATGTATATGGCTTTGTAGCAGTGTGCGTAGACTGTTGTATAGTAACGCAAATGATTAAAGATGGGGTAACACACGCAGTCTCCGCCAATCTCATATTAATCTTGAGTACCTATACAGTAGTATTGCATACGTCATATCTTTGAAGAGTGTTTATTTTGATAAAATTTATAAAAGAAATATAGGCTGTACGATCATGTACAACACATCATCGCATTAATCCCTTTTTTACATTATGCACGTAGACGTCGATTGTCAACAAAACACAGACATATGACTTAGTTTGACTTACCGCGTGCAATCTTTTAGCGCTGGGACCGCTCTATCTATCAGTTTCAAACCATCTCCAAATCCAGCATTATATCAACCGTTTATATAACATCCATCCGTGAAATGCCGTGAACAAACAAACACACAACTTCTCTCCAATCGCAAGAATAGCGAACTGCAGGCCCACAGCGCAGCCAATCTTGACACAGCGCAGCCAATCTTGATAAACGGATCATTCGTTGGTCGGCGCGTGGGCGGGCTATTTCGGGAGAATTGCCCTATAAAAGGAATACGATCTCTGTTACGAAACAGAGATCCAGACTTATAAAAACTTTCCGAAACAAGTTGGAGCACAGAAATACTACATCATACATCCAGCTCGGTTTTTAACAAGTTGACCACGTTAAGCATGAGAAGACAGCATGTTTAACAGTTAACGTTTTAGTCAGAATGCATGAAATATCATGTTACCCCATCTTTAAATTATATAAATGTCAGTCGAAGGGTGTCTTCACGTGGTTTTTACGATGAGCGCCCAATTATTAACCAATAATTATCAGTCACTCTACATTTTAATGTCAAAACTAGTGTCTGCATAGATCTGGCTGGTGGTAAAAATATTTCCGCCTCGTATGGATTAATTAAAAATATGTCTCTCTTAGTTCACATACCAGCCGCTCGACATGAAGCTACACCGAGACATGATCTTTAGGTGAGGTGAACATGCCACCGACTTTCACAACATACGAGACTTACGAAAAGAGACGACACCCAAAGAAAAAAGCGGAGCGCCGCAGGGAACGTCCGCCCCTCTTACCACGCTGAAACGGAGCGCTTTTCTAGAGTGACGACGAGGACTGAGGCTCAGCCGAAACTCATGCATGCCTTGGCTGCCGCGCCTCGGTCTGTAGCGCGCCACACAACCGGCGGAGCTGAACACAGGCCACGATGAGTACATGAGACGGGCAGAGACGTGCTCCCGCCCTTGAGCGGGCACGGTGCTGGCCGCAGAGCATTCGGCTGCCGAAAGGGCACCAGCGGGCACACACAGCACACGGGGCAACGCTGATGCCAGCCCGGTACTTACTGCCAGGTCCTGCACTAGCTTCTCCTCAAAAGAGTACTCTTCTGTCTCTATCCAAAGTCTCTGATAGCCATTGAGGAAGAGATTAATTGAGCGATGCCTGAGGAGTGGGGGGAGAGGGAGGTTAAGAGGAGAGGAGGGAGAGGAGGTAGATGAGGGAAGGAGGAGCATTCTGTGGAGTGACAGGAAGATGTACAGTCCAGGCCCTTATCTGACTGGTCACCTTAATGAGGAACAATCTAGAAGAGGATGTTTTGATGATCATCTTACCTTACAATGTGCTCAATGTACAGTACAGCGGTCACAAAAAGTATTTTGGACACTCAAATTTAATTCCAATGAAAAACAAAATCTTCAAACCAAGTGGCAAATGCTAGAACATTCTTTTGTGAAGCTTGCGTGACAACCAGGAGGTGTTCTTTTATCCTTATTTTAAAAAATGTATCTTCACATACGGTTGTGGCCAAAAGTGATGTCCAACTTTAATTATATATAAACAAAAAAAGATACGTTTTTAAAGATGGCCATGGACATCACTTTCGATCATCACTGTACTAAAAATAACTAACAAACTTTTGTTTATGTGTTGCACTGTTATTATTGTTTGGTCAAACTACAATAATTAAAACATTTCTGCTAATTGAAATCCAATGAAACATCAGCGGGAATGTTATTTGAAAAACTTGACAAAAAAACGAAAATTTGAAATGTTTCTAATAAACTGAAAAAACTACCAAAATTATATACTGAAAATAAAAAAAATTAAACATTTTTACAATTTTAAACTTTAAATAAAATATAATAAAACTTAGCAAAAATATACAAATAAATAATAAAACGACAAAAGCACATAACACAATTACAATAAAATTAACACAAAAACTAAAAAACTAATTTAAAATATTCATAAAGGTATAATAAAACTAAAACTTTGTTGTTTGAAAATCATGTTTATATTATAGTATATATTTAAAGTGGGGCTTAAGGTTCCAAATACTTTTTGGGGCCACTGTAGTGGTGACTAACGTTTCCGCTCACCCTGAAACTCCTTAAAGTTTAGAGACCCAGTGATAACGGAAGGTGACCATTCAGAATGGCGGCACTACGGTAAGCTTGTGCTCAGCTTATAGCTTGGAGAATGAAGGAGGAGGTTTAGAACATGACTTCTCTTAGTCTCACATTACCGTAAGCATGGAGAACAGTCGATCAAAGCTGGAGGTATGGTACACCTTTTCCAGCCAAACGTAGCGATAACCATTCAGGAAGTAATTATTATTTTTGTATCTGAAGTGTGTTATGGAGACAACAAAAAGGGAAAGGTTTTAGGAGGAAGAAGAAAGGAGCACGGAAAAACCAGGTTGATATTCCAAAAAAAATCAATAAGCACTCTTTGAGTTACATATAAACATAATGACTCTACACTGAATAGAGTAAAGAATGAACTGAGCTGCGTTTGGAAGAAGAAAGACTAGATAAGAGAATTGCAGGTATATGTGGGTAAGTACAGGAAGCTTGTGATGGTGTTGGTAACCCAACCAAATGTCCTTAAAGAATGTAAACGTTAAAGCTAAATATTGCAAATGAAACACAATACAACAGCTTCTAAGGACGTACCTGGGTAAATTGTAAAGTGGTGCCATGCGGAAACAAGCCACGACGGCACGCTTGCGTTGCTTTGACAACAGCTTTTGAAACACCATTTTCTTGTTCCTCAGAGGCAGCTCCACCTACCAGTAAAATAAATGTGCTATGTGGGGGTGACTGAGCATTTTAAATGCAAGATTTAAACATGATGTTCAGTTCTGCTAAAGACAAAAGCAGACACTAAAAAATGAGTTCATGAGAACCAAACAGCATCCTGGACAAGTGTACACAGATGAGTAATATTATAAAAGCGCCTTATTTGACCTGATCGAGGTGGTAGACGGCAGCAGAGATGGATTGAATTCGATCCACAGGTTGCTGTACTTCTGGATGTCCCTCATTCTTCACCACAATATCTTTGTAAAGGTTTAACTGCCACTGCACCGCTGGATCTTCCGACTGTGATGCCACGAGAAACACCATGTTCATAATAAGTCAATGTTAATATCTCAGCATGTTTGTTAGATTATGGTGGGTTCAGACCTTCTCTAGAAGATGGAGGTGCTTTGTCAGGTGATCTTTGACCTCCTCATCTGTGTCTTTCTGTTGAAGAGAAAAGCTAATTAGAGATCATTTCTAGAGTGGTCATGAGTGTGTTAACATGCACAGTCTTACTCCGATTATGCTTAATAAGCTGATAACAAGTAGGTCATGTAAACGTGTAAATATGTTTTCTTTTATCGGGGACAGCTCATAAACAGCGTAGGCAAAACCCGCTGGGCAGAGGTCGTTTTTAGGTCATCCATAGTAAATGTCCAATATGGAAGTAAAAAAACGATAAAATGACGCATAAAGGTCCGCTCTCGAATCATGCATTGATGTAGAAATGGCTAAATGTAAAACTATTGTTGCATATGCAGGTACTGCGACATGAAAAGAGATTTAAAAATACAGCTTCTGACCCATTTCCCACGGCATTTACTGGACGGACTATCATGGTGATGTCACTACACCCGAGAAACTTGACAAATCTTAGATTTCAATGTTAACGCGGTTTTCTGAGTAGCCGGTTTATTGATATGCATGTAAACATATGAAAAAGTTATTTTATAAGCTAAATTTAATAGATATCCGTTTATTTTGTGCATATAAACGCACTTTTTGACAAAATGAAAGGTAACGGTGACCATGTCTCTTTTTTTATTGACATTGCGCTCTTTAAGATATTTACACCACTGAAAAAAGTTGTAAAGATTTAAAATAGCATGGGGGTAAATGAGAGATCAAATGATGCTTGATTTTTCATTTTTGGATAAACTATCCTTTTAAAAGAACAGGAAAGGTACTCACCAGACTGTAACGGATCTTGGCGAGGGAAATTAGCTCCTGGTCTCCCGGAGTGCACATGTTCAGGCCAATGGGCAGCATCTTCTTGTGAGCCGCTACAATGAGGGAAGTCTGGACGGAGTATAACTCTCCTTTCCTCCTTTTTCCTCTTCTTTCTTGGTCCGCACCGCCAGACTGGTTTAATACAGAAATAGATGTTTAAAACATATACATGCCATGTTTCACAAACAAGGCTCAAGCCTAGTCCCAGACTAAAATGCAAATTTGAGCTGTTTTAACTGAAAATAACTTGCAATGACAGATCCAAAAACATGTCAGTGCTTTTGTGTGTCTCAAAATTCACAAGGTTTTTACTAAGGCATTTTTATACTTAAACATACTAATTTAACTAAGGCCAGGTCCTGGCTTAGGCTGTGCCCTGTCTGTGAAACCGGGCCATAGCAACATTGTGTAAAACCGATTCTCTATTTATGAATAAGAGGAGAAATAATCCAGCAAAAACAGGAGCTAGAACATGGACGTACAATAAAAAGGTTTTCAACCCCAGAGGATTAATTTCCTGTCTGCCATCATTGGGTGACAAGTGTGTCTGGGTATAATTTAGAACGGCTGGGGATTTTTGAATGGTGCCATTACCTTTGACATCTTAGACTTGCTGTCCGAAGTTAGAAACGCCAGGTTGTTGATTTCATTTTGCACTACAAAATTTTGCTCTTCCCTTTTAAAGTTCTGTAAACAAACACACACAGAACTTTAGGAAATCCTTAAGGATTTTGGAATATGCCTTGAGATGATTTTTAAAATGCTTAAAACGTACATGAGATTTACACCAAAGGATAAAAATCTCGGACACCATTTTGAAAAGTTCAGTTGAATCGGAATCCGGTTTCTTCAGCCATTTGGATCTAGATCAGGAAAAGGATGATGTGATGAGTAAGACAGCTGTGGTGGAAAGCTCTCCTGTTCTGATGTTTATATGTGTATTCCAGGAAATTTCTAAAATGCATTTCTAACGGTTTCCGTGCTAAAATAGAAATGCATTTCTGCAGACTGTAACCTTGTAACTACTTATATGTTACTTCAAAAAAGTCTCTAAAATTGTTTACAGCAATACCTGTTGTTGTCCACGTATCGAATGAGCATAGGATAGAAAGCGTACAGATCCCTGCAGAGAACAGCAAACTCATCCAGAATCTGTAGTTCAGCTTCCTGTGTCTCTGCTCTGCTTTCAGCTCGGAGCAACTCTTCCTCAGCCACCACTTTCACAGTCTTTTTCTTCAGCTTCTCAAGCGTCGGCAGGAAGTGTGCCCTCAGGAGATCGGCACCAGCCTTGCTAATGATAGGCTGGGTGTAAACTACGTGGAGGGAGAATGTAAAGAGATATGAGGTCATATCATTCACTCCGTGTTCAAGAACTTACATCATCACCAGAAAATAGCCTAACCTGCGAGTCTTTTCATCCAGGGAGCATTATCGATTCCTAAATTGTTGTTTAGAATCTTGAGGATGTTGCCCAGGATGAGGCTGAGATGGTCAGAAGTGACTGTCGTGCAGCATGGAACATCATCCGGGGTGTTATCCGGCCCCTTTGACCACCAGTATGACAGGTAGTTGCACAGCATGGGTAGGATGACCTCGATGACATGTGGCATCTCAGTGTATCGTGCACCCGATTCTGATATGTCACCCATGTCCTTCATTAGGCCGTCCAGCTCGGGCATCTCAGGACACATCTCATCCACAGTATCTGGCATGCTTAAAACTGCAAATCATTCAATATTAAGATAGCAAATCAATTTTCAGAAAGTGAACCATTTATTTATATTAAAGGTCCAGTGTGTCATTTTTTGGAGGATATTTTGTAAGAAATGCTTTATAACATACACTCCCCGTCCATAAAAAAGTCACCACCTGGATTTAACTAAGAAAATAGGTAAGGGCCTCCAATTGGATTGGAGGGTCTAGGTTAAGCAACATTGCGTGCCCAAAGAATGAGGTCAGCTGACTACCTAAATATACTGAATGACAAGGTTATTCCATCAATGGGTTCTTTCTTCCCTGGCGTATTCCAAGATGACTATGCCAGGAATTATCAGGCTCAAATTCTGAAAGAGTAGTTCAGGGAGGATAAGACATCATTTTCACACATGGATTGGCCACCACAGTGTCCAGACCTTAACCCCATTGAGAATCTTTGGGATGTGCTGGAGAAGACTTTGCGCAGCGGTCGGACTTTCCCATCATCAATATCAATCTTGGCGTAAAAAGAATGCGACTCTGGACGGAAAGAAAATGGACGTTCTGGACATTGCAGAAGCAAATTGAAATGATGCCGCAGTGAATGCGTGCCGTAATCAAAGGTAAAGGCGGTCCAACAAAATATTTGAGTTTGTGGCTTTTTTTGGGATGGGCGTTATGTTTTTATTACCTTAGAATGAGCTATTTCTGTCTACATACACCACGCGTCCCCTTGCATGGAAAACTGCTCTACAAATACATCGCCTTCGGCAAAGAAGCCAAAACTTGACGATATCTTAGTTTTCTGTCAGACACCGAAGTGTTTTGAAAGGGAGAGGTGGAGTAAAACGTTGCTTGCAATTGGCAACCTCATTGCTAGATGCTGCTATATTTCACTGGACCTTTCATTTCTTAAGATTTTTTAATGGTCTCATATTCTAAAAAAAAAACACTCACTTGCTCTTTCTCTTGGTGTTTTGGAGTTGAAAACAGATTGGGGGTTGTGCATATTCAATTGAGGTTCCAGGAAGGCCACAGGCATGGCTCCAACTAAAGTAGACAAACATTCACCTAGTACTGGAAGCTGTCTGTGAAAAGGCAGAATAGCAATCTTAGTTCAAAATGAACAGCCAAAATGTCATACAAACAAAAAAGTGTTCCTAGTAAAAAGGTGCTTTACTTCTCCACATAAATGTTTTTGCCAGTGCCCAGAGAGTAAAGGCTTGTCAAGATTCGATAACAGGATAGCTGAATGTCATTCACTGAAACATACATACAAATGCATTTAATTCATTAATTAAAATAAAGTCTCAAATAAAACATCAACGCATCAATAAATGTAACATTTAAGACTATAGGCTTGGTGAAGGGGTATAGTGAATATTCAGAATATATTCACAGTAAGTTTCCTGCCCCTATGAACTAAGCAAAATTGTGAATTTTGTAATGTGTTTAATTGACATTATTGCTTATTGTAATGTTATCTAATAAACATGAAATTAAGTAAATATTAGAGTGTTTGTTTGGTGAAAAGCGGTGCAAAGATTATTTTTGAAAAATTATTTTTCAATTGTAATATAGTATATTTACTTAGCCGCATGTCATTCCAATATATGGAATTATATATTTTTAAGGACGTTCATCATAAAACAACACTGGCCCCTATTTACTTCCACTATATGGACAAAGAACTATGGACTATTGCGTTCCACACGAAAAAAAGACTGATAGAGGTTGAGGGTGTATAAATGATGACAGATTGAATTTCAAAATGCGGAGAAATTTTGAACTCCATCACCCAGGTATAGTCGAAACAACACTTTTGATAGAAATGATACGATTTTTAAGTCATGTTGACTTCAGCTGAACCAAAGCAAGCAGCTCACTCACACAGCAGTTCGGCTTCAAACTGATGCTGGGTGATATGCTGGAAGAGAACCGTCAGGATTGGCAGCAGAGCCACTGACGTGTAGCTGATGATCTGACTGACACCCTTCATCTGAGTCCGGGACTGACCCATCTTCCCCAACTTCAGGTTTTCCAGAGTCTTCTCCAGGTCCTCTGCTGCGTTCTCAAAGAATGTCCTTACACCAGCCTTCACCAGCTCGGAGCCAGACTTCATCACAGTCCTACCGTTACAACAACACATTTTTTGCTTAACTATTCTTTAAAATCCCAATGACTCTGGCTAAGATTTCCCACAGTTACCTGAAGTCCAAAGAGCGGGACAGGATGTGTAAGCAGCTCACCATGGTGGCAGAGTCACTTCCTGTAAAAGCAGAGATTATTATGTCAGTGATCCGAGATGCCCCGCAGGCAAAATTAATCTAAATACTGATAGAAATGCTCACCAAAAAGTGAAATCCTGTGTCTGACAAGGGCTGCCAGTTTACAGAAAAGACTAAGAATAGATTGGTCAAGTTAGAATGGCATGTACAAATAAAAAATAAGCATAGCACAAGCTAAAACATCGCATTTAAAATGACGTGTGGATTTCAATAAAGGCAGCACCTTGTGATCATCTCCTTCTCTTTGTTGGAGGCATAACCACTGGTGCTCAGGTTGATGCTGGGGGATGACATGAGGTACAGGCAGTGGTTCTTGAAGTACTGGTCTATGAGGGGCAGCAGAATCTATGGTGAAAGAGATTAGACCTTTAATACCTAAATCACACGAGTTATGAAGAGTCTGCTTTTAACTCAATTTTACCTTTGCAAAGAACTTGATCTCTTGATCGTGGGGAGATTTGTCAGTCTTTCCACTGCTGGCCATAGCCTCTGCAAATGTTATGCAAAGATGGCACAAAATTCGTCAACTTGATCATTTAAAGTGGACTTTCATTATTTATTACTTTAAAACAACTTTTATTAAGACCAATCAGCCAGAATGCAAGATTTTGTCTCAGTATAATGTCATCAGTCTACAGAAGCCAAGCACTTCTACAGTGCGTCTCTGTAGCGCCGCACACCGATTTGGACATCAGTGAACATTAAAACTCAAATTTAAAAGGAATGCAATTCATGGCATATCGAGCGTTTTAATGAACATCACAATATGTAATGGTTTACATAAAAAAATATTCCACCCACCAAGATGTGCAATGAACTCCTGTGCAGAATCAACATAGCTCAGGAGCCTCTTAAGGAACTTATAGGCGATCCTCTTCTCCATAGACGATGAATCTTGCTCCACATCCTTTAGACCTCTGCACGACAGAAAACATCATGAAAGCTGATCACAAACTGCCTTCATGTCTATTTGAATCATAGGTAATAATTTCGAGGGAGTGAGCTACGGTATGAAATGAGTTGGAGACCTGCTGATGGCATATCCATTGATCTGAAGGAACCTGAAGAGTTCCTGGGCTTTCTCTCTATCTCTGTACTTCTCCTTAGCAGTCAGAGTGTCATACGGTACTAGCAGTGGATGACTTCCACCTCCTGTCAATGAAAACACACTTTGGTCTTATGCCCATGCTTCTTGTAAAAAATAATTGGTCTAACAGACAGTTTCTATGAGGTAAGTGTCACCTTTACTGTCAAGTTCAACTTTCTTTTTCTTCGCCCAAATGTTGTGGTAATTTTCTGCAACTGTTTCCACCATCGCCTGTTGAAAGGATCGCAAAGAGAAAAGAGTTTAGGAGACAACACATGAGATACGCACAATACGTCACGATTTATTTAACACTTGCCTGCAGTTCTCTTGACAGAATGACATTCTCCAGATCCAGTGGGGTTGGTTTAAATTCACCCTGTTAAAAGGAAAAGGCGACACTGTGTTAAATAAATCGAAATTGAGTTCTGGTCTAATTTGATCCAAACTTCAAAACTAGATAAATCTTACCTGGGAAGACTCTGATATCTTGCGTTGTTTTTCGGTTTCTCTTTGCTGAAACATGGCTTCCCCTTCTTTGGTCCTCTCAATGTTCCATCCCATAGCTAACATGCTCTTCAGAGTCTCTTTCACTGGGTAGCGATGTGTTTCCCGTTCCTATATAAAGTGACATATTTATATTCAATACATTTCAACCGTCTGCATACGTGTAAAAGACAAATGAGCGAATGTGTATAAAAGACGTTACCTTTTCACTAAGTGATTTGTACGGTTTTAAAAGCGGGTGAGTTTTAGCTTTGTCGTCTACTCTATCCCCCGCGGTCCAGCCAAGAGCGATCTATCACCACACAAGATAAAACAAGCAGTCACCCTTTGTCTTTTTCAACAGAAGATGAGTTGGAAATGTTGAACTCTAGTACCACTATAAAAGATTAATGAGAGGAGCTTTAACATCTTCCAACCTTCTCAGAGGACCATTTCTCATGGGAATGCGCTGCGTACTTGTTCGCAATATAATCTAATTTTTCAGCCAGGGAGATGCTGAAAAAAAATTATAGCAGTATATCATGAGCTCCATTTAACAGATGTTCCACTGAAGGGATGCAAGTTTACTGGCTTTTGGTACTTACTTAGCCGTGTTAATTGGCTGGGGGTCAAAGTTGCCTTGGGCATCAACAGAGGCTTGTTTAACCAACGTAGAACCTGAGCTGGAATCTACGTAGTCGGGGGGAATGGCCCCAGATATGGCGCTCAAACACGGCATGGCCATTTTGAAAAGCTCACCATCGTATTTCTGCAAAATAGACAACAGAGTCAAACAGCGAAGTTCCCAGAAGGAATATTCTCGACCGGTAATAAAATTATAATAATACTTTGGTCTATTAATTACAGTATATTCGGGATTCTACCGTATTTATGACCTCAGTTTTACCTTCTGAGAAAGAGCGTCGAAAAGTCCCCAGAAGAGTTTCTTAGTGAGGTGAAGTTCCTCCTCTGATGCCATACCAGAGCTGCCCAGGCCTGTTGGCAGACAGTAGTACTTCCAATTCTGCTCGTAGTGATTGGTCAAAAGCTGAAAGAATAAACAAGCATGCTAATACATCCAAACTAGGAATTCATTCTGCATCTCCACGAAAGTGGTTATTATGATACTTGGATAGTGTAAGATTTGATTTTGGTACTTTCCATGGTTGTCTAAGACGTCTCACAGTTACACGTCTGATAAATATTTAAAAAGTGTGCATGGCATGCCAAGCCGTCCGCTGATTGACCTGCTCTAGACTGATTGTGATAGAGTGAGACAGCTGTCAGCAGGGAGACAGGGTGCTGAAAACGTGAAGAAGGTATGATTTGCTCACACGTGTACAATTGACCCATGGTGAAAGTTGCATCACGTAATGTGTAAGCCAGATGCTGTGCGGTGTGTGTGTTTTGTGCATGTGCGTATAAAGCTGTCAAAATACACTACGGAGGTTATAAATGTTAGATAAATTGTTGTGGGTCTTTCAAATTGCAGAACCTATGGGTAAAAAAATAAATAAGCTGACATTTACCACTAAATATCATTATACATTACATATACACAAGAAAAATGTGTGAAACACAAACAAAAGAACCTCATCTGCTTTTTGTATAAAAGTGTTACGCGATTAATCGCATCCGGAATAAAAGTCTGTCTTTACATAATATATGTCTGTGTGCTTTGCAAATTATTTTGTATTTATAAACACGTACACGTACACGTACACGTACAGATACAGATATATAAATTTACAAAATATTCACATGTATTTATTTATATTTATATTATATTTAACATTTATTGTTTTTTATATTTTTCTTAAATACTGTATACATGTCTTTATCAATAAAAAATTATATTCACAGTAGAAAGACAATTCAATGTAAATAGATGTAAATTCAAATTTTTAATTGTTGCACAACAATACCATGTGCATGTGTATTTGATGTTTATTCTGGTGCTGAACATCTTCTATTATGATGATGATGTCACGCTTTCAGTTTACACACCTTGATGGGCAACTGGCAGTACTCTGTAAGCTGTGGGACATCAAACACGAGACGACGCAACAGCTGCTGCAGCATTGATGGCCTCAGATGCCTACACAAAACGCAAATGACTTCAGGTGATATCGTACCTTAACAACAGCATACTCTAACCAAGTATTATCTGCAGTAGGGGGTTAAACTATTAATCCAGAATCCAGAATAAAAATTTGTATTTACAAAATATATGTCTGTGTACTGTGCATATTTATTTTGCATTTATAAACCCATACACATACAAGTATATATTAAGAATTTAATTGTAATTATAAATAAATATAATAATATACATTTACTAAATATTAAGAATTTGGTTCCAAAATGAGATAACTACATTTTTACAAAATCTAAAAAATAAAGCTGAATCACACAATAAAACACAATAAAAACATGATGACGTAATAAAAAACATGAAAATTCAATTTGGTAAAAACTGTGTTATCTCATTTTGGAACCAAATTCTTCATATTTAGTAAATGTATATTATTATATATTTATTTATAAATACAATTGTATATAAACATTTATTGATTTTAATATTTTTCTTAAATATATAAAAGTGCTGGTATGTTTTTATAAATAAAAATGTAATACGCACAGTACAGACCAGAGGAACAAATATATAATATATACATGTGGTGTTTACATACTGTACATTATGTAAACGCAAACTTTTATTCTAGACGGAATTAATCATAATTAACTGTTTAACAGCCCTCATCAAAAGCATAAAATTGTGAAATTGTGCAAACAATTAAATTTAAAACATTTAAATGCAGGTTTTCATAGGTGGACATCGCTGGTTCTTACTCGCAGATGGCCAGCAGACATTCCTCAATAGCATCTCTCTGGGCCTTGGTGAGCGAGCGGCCCTTGGAGAGACGATAGATGGTGTGCAGCGTAGAGTCAATGAGAGGTGCGTAGTGCTCTGTGTGAGCGAACAGATGAGCACAGCGCGTTAAAAGAGGAAGCACTGCCGAGCCTATGTATCTATTCATGGCCAGCGCTGTCTCTGTGGTTCGGAGCACCTCCTGGTGGACACAAAAACATGACGAAATATTAATTGATAATAGATTATTTTCAATAAAATATGTTAAATGAGTTCAATCTGATTTGATATAGATGGTTATTTTTGCTGTGTGTGCTTTTGTAAGAATTCCATTTGCAAGAATTCTCATTAAATAAGTTTAAAATTTTCATATGGCATGAAATGTATTCATTTCGTTACCAAAATGTTATGGTTTATTGCATGAATTATTATTTTTATATATTTTTGTTCATAAAAAAACTCACACTACATTAACAAGTTCAAATTTGCAGACATATTGTTATTGTACAAATCTGGGGGAATCTCGGAGAAACCTTCCTCCCCCCTGGGATTTTGCTCTGCAGTGCTGCCTACCGAGTCCAAGGAGGCTGATGCTCGCAGGTCTGGCAGGAAGCCCACCTCCAGCAGGTGCAGCAAGAAGCTTTGGTCATCAATACCATAGACACGGTCCAGGAAAAGCACCATGGGTCCCTTGTGCTCTGGACAGAAGCTAGCATTCATGTCCGGTTCGGTTACGCTTCCGTCTAACCGGACGAAAGAGTTAAACCAAAAGAACAAAAAGGCAAGAAGATTAGATGTGACTGTGCTGTACGATAAAGATGACACTGAACTGTCAAGGTGAACAAAGTCTTTGTGTTTATAAGATGTACAGTATGATCACTTTAAAATTACACTATGTACATAGTTTGTGAATAAAGTTTGTCAGCAGTTAGTTGTTCCTGTTCTATTAAAGGGATTTTTCACTCAAAATTGAAAATTCGATCGTCATTTAAACACAAATCAAGATATTTGAAAGAATGTCAGTAACCAAACAGATCTCATTCCAAATTAAAGCTATAGTAGGGAAAATAAATACAATTGGAGTCAATGGGGAATGAGATGATTGTTTGGTTACTGACATTCCTCCATGTCTTCATTAGTGTTTAGCAGAACAAAGAAATTTATACAAAATAGGTTGAGTGAATTCTCAATTTTGGGTGAACTATCCTTTTAAGACTGCTTTAAAGAGATCAAGTACAAAGCACAAACCTTTATTCACGACTGGGATTTTGAGGGGAATACTGATGATTCCGACCAAATCTTTAATGGGCACCAAAGAACGCAGAATGGCACGGATACGCAATGCTTCACCTTTGCCTTTGTTAATAAGCTGCAAATAAGCACCCATAAACATTAAAGCAAGTAATTTCCATGAGTAATATATAAACAATGTACAACACCACCCTGCCGAAAATAGTATTGTTGTTTTATCAGTAGGGTATAACTCAAAGAAGCAGTAAGTTTGACTTCAGCTTTGTCACAGTCTTTGTAAATCGATCAAATCCAGCAGTAAAATAGCACTCACATGCATCTCAGGTGCACAGCGGCCCAGAAGATCAATAAGGGCTGAATAGAAGGACATAATAGAGTTGCCCATATGTGGGACCTCCTCCTCCTCTTCATCTTGCCCTACCCTGTCAAAACGAAACAAACAGAGTACTCGCGTATTCAAATCATGCTCGCTCATTCATGAGGTGACAGCACAGTGTGGCAGTACATTTTCATATGTAGGGTTCTTGCTAACTTTTCAAATGAACTGGATAGTTTGGGCTTACGTGGGTGTGACCCCCCCAGGTAATTTGGGCAGGTCTACGGCAGGATCTTCTGAGATCTTAATGGCTTCCTTCATGGCAGCAAGCAAACCTTGTCCTCCCTCTCCTCTAAGAGCAGGTCCAAAGCACTCCGGGTGTCTGATTAACAGCTTCACGACTACGTTAGCGTTCTCCTCAACACTTTCACCTGAGAAGTTCAGAGCGTGCACAAACAAAGAGACATGGCACATCTGACACGGTTTACATCTGAAGTCTTTGAATAATGGCAGATGAAACCGTTCCAAAGCAATAAGACACTAATGGAATAAATGAGCAATCAAAAAATTGTTATTGGAAAAATTGTGCCTTCACCAACCATTGACAAAGACAGCAAAGCGGAGGAAAGACAGATAGCGTTCTCCCTCTATTGGGTTCCAGCCAATGTCTGGGTATCCTCTGGCTATGAGCATCGGGCAATTCTGCAGGCCACAGCCAGCTAGATATGTCACCACCTGACAACATGCACATGGGAAAACAGATCTTAGAAACAATTTAAACAATGTTTTGGTGTTTAACCATTTTACAGTTATGCTGATTTTCAGAATTGTTTTTTCCGTTGATAGAACATTTCACCCAAAATACAATTCTCTCATCATCACCAAGAAGTTTCAGATCTGAATTTTTTTTTTTTATGAACACAAAGAAAAGATATTTGGAAGAGTGTTTGTAACCAACCATTGATACAATAGTATGAACAATATTATGGAAACTAAGGTGCCCCACAACTATTATGTTTGAGGGTGAGTAAATGAAAGAATTTTTGGGTAGACTATCCCTTGAACACTACCATGTCATTATATTCATTTTTAACATGAAATGTAACCTTTTCAAGATCAGGTTCTTCTAGTGCCAATGCCAGGCTGTTGTTGTCCATCACAGAGGAAGCGGCCACATCCAATGGTGTGGAGCCTCTCATGGTCGGGCAGGCTGGTGAGATAAAAGGAAAAATGATATCACTTAGATATACGGTAGGCCAAAAGAGACATACAATCACCATCAGATGGCAGTGTTTCCACAACCAGTGTAGTATATAGGGAAATTATGTATCAATGCTGAATATTTATATATATTATTATAGATTCATCAATGCGTTGTAAGTATTGTGTGAATTGTTAGTTCATGTTAGCTTTGTGTAAGCTTCATCAAATCCAAGCTCATTGTAAAGTATTACATAAGTAACGTTAGCATATTTAATGGGACAGTTCACCCCAAAATTCTGTCTTCACTTACTCACCCTCGAATTGTCAGAAATCTGTATGAATGTTTTTGTTCCGATGAACACAGATAAGGATATTTGGAAGAATGCTTGTAACCAAACAGTATTTGGCCACCTTTGACTATAGTAGAAAAAATGACAATGGTAGTCAAAAGTGTCCCTGAACTGTTTGCTTTCCTTGTGTTCATCAGAACAAAGACATTTATACAGATTTGGAACAACTAAAGGTTGAGAAAATGATGACAGAATTTTCATTTTTGGTGAACTGTTCCTTTAAGAGCAGATAGATTTGATACCATTAAATCTAAATCTAATTACAATTTTTTTTCTAAATATTTAAAACCTCATTTGGACTGTTATTTATATGTATTATTGCTAACAATGACCATATGACTTTGAATGATTATGCCTTTACTGTTTACAACAGCTAATGTGCTAGATATTTTTAATATAAAACTGCACTGCTTTGAAATTGCTGCTTTATACTAACATACATAAAAAGGAAAACCCAAGCGACAATGTGGTACACAGGTCTTATCTTCATCTGTAATTGATCTGAGGTTGATATCTATAAAGGCATAAGAAGGCTCTCTGTTGCTCATTAATGTGCAGTTATAGGAAACGTCTTATGCGGCGTCAGGTGCTTTTAGCTGTGTGGGCTATTATTCACAGTCAAAACAGCTTGCTGTAATTCAGCTCTGCCTGACCTGCATTGAAGAACACGGAGTTTGTGTGTGTGTATGTGGGGGGGTTTTTTTGTGCATGTGTGTGTGCATGCGTGTGTGTGTGTGGTTACCCAGTCCCACGCTGCTGTTCTCAAGTAGGTAGCTCAAGTGGTCAAACATAGCCTTCTGATTCTGACGGCTGATGCGACAGAAGTAGCAGAGGAAACGGCAACAGCTGGCCACCATTTTGGGAAAGGCGATCTCCTGAGATTTAAAAACAGCCTTCATTTCAACTCCGGGAGCAGATGGAGATCAATTCCTTCACACTGCAAATGAATCTTTTTGCTTGTGTGTCCTGCATGTCGGCTAAATGTACACATGTCGTTTACCACACTTGAGACATCAAAACATCACACCAGACGGCTAATCCAGGCTGAAATGTGAGATGCTAGACTCTATCGCAAATACATGCAAAAATGTTTTGTACTTCATTTAAACGGGACAAATGACCCGGGGTGTATCTGGTCACCATAAATGTCTGGGACCACTGTCCCCTGACGCGAGAGCTCCATAATGAGGCTGCCAAGCAGAAATGAGAGACGCTGTGCTGTACACTGGGATATCCCCCCCTTCACCCCTCCATCTGAACGTTCGTGTTTGGCGTAGTCAGTGGTATTAATTCACAGTCAAGACTCCTTACAAACCCCAAAAAGGACTGGCATGAGGAGCAACACATTCCACGTCTTCTTGTCTTAGCTTTGGCCTTTTTGCCACCCCGGTGGAATAAGGAGGTATTAAGCTGTTAGACGTGCGAAGCCACACACTAAATCCGCACCCGCAGAATTATCCAGAAACCTCTACAGGTGTCCGAAGAATTCATCGCACGTCATTTGAAATGTTGCAGACATGTCCACATCATGTGTGCTCATTTTTTTAAATCATGCTTCCAGTTAGCATTCCAGTAAGATATCCTGTTTCTTTAAGGCGATCTGGGCAGGGTTTCCCTAAAACTTCAAGTCATTCTAAAGTGATACGTTAAGAGTGGTAGCGATATATTCTTAAACCTCTGGGACTCTTCGTCTAGGGGTCACACTTGGGTCCTTCGAGTTTAAAGGTGACCGAAGCCTTAAAAATGTAACATCTATTTTTGTTTAATTATGTTTTTCTTTGTTTGTGCATTTTTAGAGAATTTGATGGTACTAATTAATTTTCATGCAATAATTGTTAACAATTTTCACCCACCGAAAACAATAAAACAATTTTTTTTTAAGTATTTTACAATTAATTCATTATTTTAGGTTAAAACAGAGACCAGGCTGTTAAAATCTTTAGTTATTTATTTTTGATTTGACCTCTTGTTATAAAAAAAAACATTTGTTTGTACATTTGAAATGGAGTAACTACTAGGTTCCAGTAAAGAACTTTATAGAATAGTTTGTGAATTCCCTAGCTGTTCAGATATGACTTAGGATTTGTGGATTTTTATGTACATTTAGACAAAGTTTTTTTTAACGTTTTATCCATTTTTTGTCAACTTTTAAATATTTTTGGTTTGACAAGGTTTGAGTTTTATGGTTATAAACTTCTTTTATGTGAGAAAAAGTAACGCAATAGTTACACAAAATGACTTTTAGTTACTTTCCACAAAAAGTACCCAAGTAAAGTATTAAGTTTTTTTAAAAGAGTAACTCAATATTGTCACTAGTTTCTTGCAAAAGTAACTTTCCCAAACACTGGTGATAAATCGAACACTTAATACAAATATTTTGCAATTAATTGTTATTTCGTTCAGTTTATTGGGCCTCTTGGTTCCTTGGCGGTCACACTTGGCTTTTTTCAAGAAACTTTATGTAGTATATTTTTGTTCATAATATTTCTTATTTTTAGAGAATTGTATGGTGCTCATTAATATTTATGCTATAATTATTATAAATGTTGTGTCAAAAATCTATAAATATATTTTTTCAATTAATACATCATTTCATGTTAAAACAGATACCAGGCAGTTGAAATCCAATCTTTTAAAAGCAGATTAGTGCCATCTACTGCCGTAAAAAAAGTAAAAACATGTGTTATGGCATGATCTAAATTCTAGGTTCCTGTGTGTGGGTATGTGTGTGTCAGAGAGAGAGAGAGAGAGAGAGAGAGAGAGAGAGAGAGAGAGAGAGAGAGAGAGAGAGAGAGAGAGAGATAAAGAGAGAGCCTCTTTTTATTTCTATTTTATTTTGTGACTTTATTATACATATTTTCCAAATTTTCTCTCTTGCAGCCTAACAAGTTCATTTTTTTGAGTGTGTGCGTGCGTGGGTAGGGGAGTTTTTTGCACTCTTGATGCTTCAATAATAATTTTTCCATTTATATAGCGTTTTTTTCTTGACACTAAAAGCGCTTTACATGGAAAGGGGAATTCTCCTCAACAACCACAAATGTGCAGCATCCACTTGCCACCAAACACCAGCTTATTGGTGGAGAAGAGGCAAGAGTTACGAAGCCAATTAGCACTTTTAGAGCGTCACCCCTTGATTACTGTTTTTCTGCAAAGTTGCGAATTTGTAGTTTGTACCACCAAAAGTTTCTCTGAGTTTTCGTATTTTTCATATTTCGCATTCATTTCATTTCAAGTCATTTTTGACCGCGATAATGTGAAGTGCGTTAAATATTTTGTGACTCTTTCACATACAAAATCATATCCAAAAAAAATGTGTAGTCACAGAGTTTAAATTACAAAAGTATTCAAATGTCATCTCATCTCATTTTTAACATTTCAAAATGCATAAGAAGTACCATAACACATGTTGTAGTTCCAGGAAAGGCCTCTAGAATCTTTAATCGCTGTTCTTCAAGCCTCCTCAGGTATTTTCATGACAATAAAGTATATTTATGATGATGATATTTGATGGGTGTTGTTTTCTTAAATGTATGTTATATTGTGGTTATTGATCAGTATTTCCTACGATTACAGAGCCGCAGACTTTTTTAAAAATTTTGAGTTAATCGTGATTTATCGTGCAGCCCTAGATTCCACATGACATTTTGTTCTGATGAAAACATACCTTATTCTTGTCTCCTCCCAGCACATTGACCATGACCTCCATCACTGTCTCATGCATGCCCAGAACACGCATCAAATTTGGATGCTGGTAAAACACTTTGTTGTTCATGATGTCCCTGGGTGACAGAGTGAATTAATTTATACCTTATAGTATGTAGAATGTAGGCCATAAGAAAAGACTTAAAACCTAAAAACTGACTTAATTAAAAACTGATACAAAAACAACAAATATAAACAACCATCATAAACCTTAAACATTTCCAGCAGAACAGGAAATTATGATGAAAGTAAAAGCTTGACTCTTGAACCTCATTGAGATGGTGACTTACCCCAGGCCGTCAATCATGAGCTGGCCCTCCTCTTCCCCCATGCGGACACTGAGCAGCGACCGAATCTGGCCCAGCGAGGCCAGCAGGTTGATGGCGTCCCCTACAGACATCGTACTGATGGTGTAGCTCTTCCTCAAAGCCCTAAGCAGCTCACCAACCCCATCATACTGTCTCCTCAAAAGACTGAACATGCTGCGAACCAGCGCTGGATCTTGGATTTTGCATTCCTGTGCCCAGCTGACCATGGTCTGAGATATCAGCTCCTTCAGATTTGCTGCAAAAGACCGAAAATATGTCAGCATAAGATATAGAGCTGTCTCTTTGATCTGAGACTGAGATTATTACCATATTATAAATCCATCATAACGATCGCAGACATGGGTTCTAAAATAGAAAACTCATCTTACATCGAGTCATATAAAAGCTATACTGTAGTCTGTGCTCAGTATGTTAAAAACATTAGTGTCTGTAGTTACGTCTATTAATATTTTCTGTTCACATATTGCCACTGCATGCGGTTCTCAGAATAGCAGCTCTAATCACATACTCCGCTCATCAGGCAAGAGTGCCCGCCACATTGCCACTTTTAACCAACATCTGCAAATTACATTCATTTTAATGTGTACCTGCCCACCCATCACTGCTAATTTAATGTCCTATGGTACTTTCCCCGGCATGCTGGAGATATTACCTTTAAAAACTGGTTTACACTTAGTTTTAGCTGCATTTAGTTTTAGAAGAATAAAAACACACAATATATAGAAAAAATTAGTTTTACTAATCAGATTTATTGTAGTGACAAGTGAATTGGCAAAAATAAATTTCTTCATCATGTATTTGGCTTAAGAAATGCATTAAAACATGTTTGAACGACTTATTTCAGAATGCAGCTCTGAAATCTATCTTTAAGAATATTCTCAAATTATTCTAGTTGCCTAAGAATATTTTTTCTATCAGAAACCGCTTGATTACCAGCAATATAGACATGAAAGAGCAATAATTCTCGAAGAAAATGATTCAAGCACGTGGTGCTGAGAAGAGTCTTACTAGGTGCAGCTTGTTCTTTCTCCGTTGGTTCTTCTGTTTTTTGAGGAGGACCCTTGATCTTGTATATGATGGCCATCAGACGGCCTTTAAGAGATGTGTCCTGCTCTTCATCCTCTTCTTCCATAGGGATGCCTGAACACACACAAACACAAAGATGAAAACCGTTGATCTGCCTCTTCCATTTATTTGTGCTGCCACTGGCATTCTTTTGTGTGAACCAATCGAGTTTGTGCACCATTCAGAATTGAATTGAAAAGCTTTTTACAATCTAATTGAAATTCTGAATCTGAACAGGATGTTGCTGAAATAAACAGAATGTCAGTGTGGATTTGTAATAATACATTTTTTTCTCAGTATGAAGAGAGTGGCAAGGATGGATAAGTGTACCACAATGTAGCCGCAGATCATCATGAAAGCCTTGAAGCTCATCCTGCAGCTCCTCCGGACAGGTGCAATCTTCCCCAGCACTGAAGTTTAGCAGCATGTTTATCTGCAGGGACAAAGTCAATGTGTTTCAACAAAAAATGAAAGAAATAATCAGGAATCTGAGAGTGCAAAAATATCAAAATACTGAGAAAATCGCCTTTAAAGTTTTTCATTAGAAACGCTTTAGGAGGCCATTGCTAAGAAGAAACCGGTTTGTTTTAACAATGTTATAATGTTATTGAGAGTACATGAACCGAAAAGTGGCAATTCTAAGCTTTACATAGATACCAAACTTGAGTGGGTAATTCCCAAAGAGCGGGCATCAGCGAGCGATGTTTGTAGGCGTCTTTCTGGGTATTTTTGTTCACGGTTTTGCTGCATCAACTCACAAAAATAACGTTTTTAAATATTTATGGTGCGAAATTGACAAATATTTTCATTGAACATGATGTTTCATTATTATCTTAATCATTATTGGCATTAAAGAAAAATCTATAATTTTGACCCACACAATGAATTTTTGCCATTTGCTAAAGCATACATGTGCTACTTATGACTGGTTTTGTGGTCCAGGGTCACATCTGACTTTACATGAAATATAGATTTCACAAGCATAACATTGTACTGGATTTATGCAACATTCTAATGGAAATTGGCTGTATCTATAAGAGACCTTTCTGTTGCCCTGGTTACAGGGAGAGCCAAGTTCACCATCAGCTCACAATGAGCACATAGGCTTAAGCGTTATTTCTTCATGTGATGTGGTATGCATTTTAAACCGCATGAAAGATTTTGACAAGTGGCTCAGAGAATAATTGAGTGGGCACATAAGATTCATCTTCTCACACACTGCAAGAGAAGTGTAATTAAAAAAGTAGACATGAAGAATTCTGGGTAAAGTCGAGTATGACTCAGTGTTGCAGCTGCACTAAGCACTAATCAGATTACAGCAAAGACCCTTAAAAGCAACTCAGACAACTCTGCAGTAATGTTGGTAAAACCCTTGGTCAACTGTTTTATTTGATGAAAAGTGGCATTCAGTATCTTGAAAAGATGTTAATTAATGGGATTGGGGAAATAATGAAATCTCCAAAATTGTTGGCTGAGCTTATGTTTCACAAACATTTTTGTAGTTACCAATAAATATGGCAATGCTATTACATATTAAATCTTCATTTTATTTAAGACTAAATAAAATATTTTAAAGACCAGAATAGAGAGTGAGATAATTTTATCAAAAAGTAGCTGTTTTAATTTACCCGCATACAGTATATTCAAAAATGTAATGCGGGACCCTGTCTTTGAAAAACATTTCGGAAGTTTTTATTTTGTGATTTACTGTTTCATTCAAATAAACATTCTGTGAAATTACAGTCACGGAAAAGATTAAGAGACCATTTCAAAGACGATTTTCAGTTTGCCTGAATCTACTATCTATAGGTATGTGTGTAGGTAAAATTATATTTTTTGTTACATTCTGTGAATTACTAACAAACTTTCTCCCAAATGTCAAATTAAAATATTGTTTCTGTTTGCATTTATTTGAAGGAGATAAAAACTGGAGAAAAGGGATAAAATTACAAGAAAGATGCTCTGTATTTTTTCAGACCTCAAATACTGCAAAGTTCATTTTCAGTTTTAAGCAAAATAACAGTAATATTTGTTCATGTGTACAAGATTTTGTTTATGTTATAATTTTTATTACAGTTTTCATGCTGTCCGTCTTTCACAAGATGTTGGATGACTTTATCTCACTCCTGAGGTTTGATTTTTATTGAAATTCAACAAACACTGGACTGGGCTGGAATGGCCACAAAACATCTAGAAATGAACATTTTGGAATGGTATCTTAATTATTTCCAGAGATGTGTCTTAAAATGTAATATTGACTTTGTAAATCCATATTGACTGAGTGAGGACATGATTGAAGTCTATTTTTAGAAAGCCAAGGTCCAGTATTTTTTGTGGCGTCAATAAAATAATTAAACAATGTGTGGAAATCCTATAATCTTTCATGTACAGCAACAAACTATATTTGTATTTTTTTGCTTATGACTACTTTAATACTTTGATGTCATAATTATCACATTTTAGCCTGGATTTCACAGACCAGGTCACAAATGCAAAGAAGCATTAGTCAAAGATGTTTTCTGGACGTAAGAAGGTTTACCTGTTCTTGAGGGGGTGAGCGGAACTCTCTAGTCTTCTTGGCAGTGACAGCAGCCGACATGTTGAGGGCTAACATCAGCTCATTGTAGCGAAACTTTTGATTGTACTGCAACTTGGACACGAAATCATCTGAGAAGGCCACGATAGCCTCAATCCGCTGCTTCAACTCACAGTCGCAGAAAAAGTGGAGTAGCTCACACATCTGTACAACAGAAAAAATTATACATAATAACTCAAGCTAAAGTATCTTTGCCAAACTTGGAGAGCATCACTCACCTGCTGCTTGACTGGTTCAGGCAAGCTCTTCTCCAGAAGACCTCTGGGGAGCTGTTTCGATTCCTTACCCTCCTCTTCTCCGGCCTCCACGGCCTTCTCTTCATTACTGCTGGCTTCCTCTTTTTCAGCTCCCTGCTCCGCCAGCGCCAACTGTTCCTCCTCCTCCTTTCTGTCTCCGAACACACTGGGGTCGATGAGGAGCAGGACGGTCCTCACCTCCTCACTGGTCATGGCATCCATGATAAGCAGAGTGCCAATCACCTTCAGAATCGGAACGAACTGATACTTAACACTTCCGCCCACTGGATCACGTATGTGGTTACCACCGCCCTGCACTGCTTCCGTGAGCATGCTGATGGCTTTCTCTTTTAGGATACCCAGAGGGATCTGTGGGCTGAAGAGAGGCTGCTCACGTTTGGTGTTAATGAAGCACGGAGGGGTAAAGTTGAGGCGAGGAGTGATCGAGGTGCTCAGACCCACTCCGGGGAGAGAGTGACACTTGGATTCGTCAGTGAAAAGACGAATGCTGCGCGTCTCCTCCGTCACAGGGATGATAAACTCATTCTTCATCATGAGATGGGACTCTTTAGCTGTCTCCAAGTGAATGCTGATTAGGACGTTGTAAAAGCCTTCACGGAGCTGACCGGTCAGGTATTGGTTGTCGATGGTGTACAGGAGCTGAGATTGGTCGAGATGGCTGCAGAGGGCGTGAGCTACACGGGTGTTGCCCAGGGCGCACAGGGCGCAGAATAGCTTTAATGTGTGATAGTGGAACTGGCGTAGATCCTCGTTTTCTGACAACTCCATGATGTCTATACACCTAGCAAGACAAAGGGAAAACGTTTTAGGAGGGTTATCATTTGAGAGAAAGGTCACACTCACTGTATTGTTAAATTGTCAGTCATTGTATACATGCAATCATCTGTTTTATGAGTTGTGAACATCACCTGTTCTCCTCTGGGATATGAACGGCCATCATCTGTAGAGGTTCCAGACACTGCACTACCCAGCCGTGCCTCTCGCTCACCCGCGCTGTCTCCACCGTCAGGAACGTGTTGGGCATCCTGCTCCACAGCACAGACACAATGGTCTGGACATTCAGCCGTGGGGGACACTGGGGTTCTGGGTCCCTCTTTAAACTCTTAAAGATGGCCGAAGACAGTGGCATGGCTTCCTGTTTGTGTATTAATGTGGATCACTGTCAGTGAAATAAACTGTACATACTTCAATACATTAGATTTGAATTGTGTCGACTTACTGGGATTTTGGGAAAATCAAACTGGAAGAGATTGGGACTTGTGGGTTGAACAAACACAGCGGGAAATAGTTTTGCGTTAGGTTCGACCTAAAAGAGAGGATGAGATAAAGCGCACAAATCTTAAGTCTATGAAGCTTAGTCTATTGTATTCTGATTCTGAACAGTTGTTATTAATGTTTTTCAACCAAACTAGCATTTTCTGAAAGACAAAATATAAAAATATAAAGTTAAAATTTATGTTCTGTTTTGTTACCTGGTATGCAGTAGGTAACTCTCTGCCATTAGCGAAAAATAAAACCAGTCCTGAGGCCAGATCTATGAAGCATCCGATTTCCAGATCAGTGTTAGTACGGCCTGTGGAGCCGGTGGCAACATCACCCGCACACACCATGTAACAATTACTTCTCCTCACACTAAATGAGGTGAAACAAAAAGAGACAAGAAATTGAAAGAAAAAAGATTAAAAAACTATACATTATGTGAAAAATTGTCAAATAAAAAAGAAAAGTTGATTAAGAAAATGTAACAATGTGTAAATGTTGAAATATATCATATGAACCTCTCGTGAACACGTCCACGTTCGTCGCCCAGTGTGACAGTGACAGTTCGAACTTTACTGAGGTTAAAGTTTTTGCTGTAGTAATGATAGTCCGGTGTTACCCAGCCCACCCACACTGATGCTGGGTCCTGTCCGGCAAATATTTTTACAGAGTAGAAGAACTACAACACAAACAAGAACAAAAAACACTGGTCAGAGTTTTCGGGGTCACTCAAGTACTTCAATACTGTCTTTTTTCCTTTCTAATACCTTCGTCATGATGCCATTATCAATCTTTCCTTCATCGTCCTTCGGTCTTTGCTCAATCACCTCATTGATATCCATTTTCTGAGGACCAGGATGGAACTCAACGGGCATGCTCAGACGGCAGAAGATCATGTCGTCGTTGCTGGTCTGGGTGCCGAATGTCTTGTGGGTCACTTTTAGACATGGAGGAGTGTCCACAGTGCCATCTATTCTAGTAACCTGAACACAATTCAAGTTAAATTATAATTTTTAGCTGGAATTCATTTAGCCTAAAAAAGGTTGTGATAAACTTGAAAAATATCATCTGCAACACTAAACTATACCTCAATATGTGGATGGTCCTCTGGCACATTAACAAACGTAGGCAGGCGTTTGCTGAACCACATGGTGACATCTCGTTTCATGTTGACGGCGAAGGGTTCAAAGCCCTCCTGAAGGCCACACATGGTGTAATACTTAAAAGTACTAGCATCTTTTCCCAAGTTCATGCGTCCAATTTGGGAAAGACCTAGACTGCATACTGGGATGAACCCTATGGAGAATAAAAGTACGTTTGTGACAGTATTCAAAGGCTTGAAAGGTCAGATTTACTTTTTTAATCATCTCTATTTTACCGATTCATCATGTTTATTTATTGTGTGTTTACCTTCTTCGGTTTCAAAATCAGCAAAGCAGAGCTCAGAACCCTTGTTGGTGATCACGATCTCTCCATTTAGCGTGAATATCATGGACTTGTCCTCCATATTGATCATACACCCCACCACATCTCCTCTACTCCACGTCCTACCAAAGAAATGACTTCCCATATGCACTCGACGACCCTGGGAGCCATTCATGGATTAGAAGAAAATCAATAAAATTATGCACCTTTCTTTTACAGGTCAAATGCTACTAGTAAATAAGGGTTCTTTTTTATTGGCAGACTTTATGCAGTCATAAAATGAACTGTTTTGGTGGGGTTCAAAAGCTGTGACATTGAACATTTGGGATTTTATTTCATTTAAAACTACAAATCTGTGGCAGGATGAATAAGATCTAATAAAAAAGAAAAATTATGGCATGATGTGAACCATTTATAAGTTCCTAATCAAAGTAAAACAAGTCAGATGTATGGGCACTAAAAAGTTACATATTAATGTCCATGCCAGCTCAATGCGTGTTGGCATGAAAGAACCAAAACAAAAATAAACATTAACATATCAAAAATAATATTTATAATAATTCATAAAATTTACATAGTGCTTTTCTGGTTACTCAAAGCGCTTTACATTTATATTAGTTGTCTCCAAACTTTACCCTTTTAGAACCAACTTTACTATAGTATTTGTCCTTAATATCTTCTTATACAATACCTTTCAATCATACATGAAACAGAGTAATGTTAAAACGTCTCGGTTACGATTGTAACCTTTGCTCCCTGATGGAGGGAATGAGACGTTGTGTTGAGAGACAGACTGGGGTATGAACTTGAGAACCTATCATCTCCGAGAGAAATCTAAAAACACCAATGAACTTGGCGAATGGCATGCACGCCAGTCTACCCTCCGTGCATAAGGGTATAAAAGAAGATGGCGGCGCCCATTCATCGTTTTGGGTTGAGGATCCTGAGAGACATCTCCTGGCCGCTGCATTAGAAGAATGAAGCGTTGTGGCCGGAAATCACAACGGCTCGTTCCCTCCATAGTTCCCCACATAGACTTTCAGATTGGACGGGAAGAGGTTGCTCTCGACTCTTTCTCAGGAAGGACAACACAGACCCGATCAGGCATCTCCGAGGGTCTTTACCCCGGGAAGAAAACACCAGGACGAGAAGAGGTGCCACTTAAAGACGTATAAGCGCCTAGTGGAGGGGCTCTAGCCTGCAGGACGGTGTCAACGACTGCTCAAGCTCTCCTCTTCGTGTCCAGGGCCCAGACATGGAGATTCCAGAGGTCTGACCTGGGGTGACACACTGTGGCCTTCCCCTGTGACGGAGGGTCCTTCTCAGGGGAGTCAGCCAGGGGGGGATTGTTGTCAGAGCCACCAGGTCTGAGAACCAAGTCCGGTTGGGCCAGAAATGCCCAACTAACAGCACTTGATGTCCCTCTTCTTGACGTTGCACAGAGCCTGTGCAAGGAGGCTCAGTGGGGGGAAAGCGTACTTCAGCATGTCCCGCGGCCAGCTGTGCTCTAAGGCATCCGCTGCACGCGTCATTATTCCAGCAGTGTAGTCGTTTTCTTGTAGAGAATAGTTGCCTGACATCCAGTCACGGCGGTTCCAAAGAACAAAAAGATGATTGGGCACCGCCATCTCCTTTAATACCCAGATAAACGAAACTGGAGTGCACGTGCCATTTCGCAAGTTCATTGGCGTTTTTAAATTCCTCTGAGAAATGGTAGGTTCTCAAGATCAAGCCCCGGTCTTTCTCTCAACACAACGTCAAAAGACCGACTGAAAGGAAACAGCAAATAATCACCCTGTAGCCATCAAAGACAAATGCCTGGTCATCTATTCCCAGTTCCACATCAGGTCTGCAGCCAGGCCGGGCCCATCCCACTCTCATGTCACCTCCAGTCAAAGCCTCAAACTCAAAATACCACTTTCCTGTCTTCACGGCATACGTCCTCTCAACACGGAACAGACGGATGGAATCCATGCCCACATCTAATTTGTGTGCTGCTAAAAATATTTAGATTTAAGATTAAAACAGGATCAAGTCATTTTATAAGTAGATTTATTTACAGAGATGATCTTAAAGTGCCCATGAACTGGAAGTTATGATCGTTTGAGAAAATTTGTGGGCGTGGCTTTCGTCTTTCTCTGCGATTTGATTGGATGAATAAAAACACCCGTTGCAGTTTGAAATGGAACTGGCAGGAGACAGACAGTTGAAGGGGAGGAGTTAACGGATACTCCGCCTAAGCCATCTAACATACCTTGCTATCTAAGATTGATAGTCATTACAGGACGGATGTGTATTTTCAGATTTTAAAGAATGAGCCACATTGATAAACAATTTACAATAAACGCTGCAATATTTCATGAAAGAATAGGCATTTAAAATTTCACTGGGACTTTAAGTCTGCTGCGAAATTTTAATGATGGTATTTGAGATTATGTATTTGTTACAGTGACTTCTGCTGGATATCGAAAAATAAAATGCTGATTTTTAATAATACATTATATACCGTACGTATGTAATAAATTTAGATTTTTTGCTGTGTATAACTCACTCTCTTGATCTGGTGGGTCTATGTAATATCCGTATCCAATCAGAGTTCGGATGGCCTCCCGAAGGCTGTCTCTGTTCGATTTCTTAGTACGTTCATCTAATAAAGCATATGGGACCAGCCGTGGATTACGCCGATTTTTTAAATCCTTTAAGGCAAAAGAAAAAAGACTAGAACAGGTTAGCAAATTGATGTTCAAAAGGTCACTGTAGTTCAATCTAAATGTTTAATCATACATTTACATTGACATGCCTCAGGGAAACAGACATATCCAATATGATTTAATGAATGATGAACGGGACATTGTTACCTGCTGGATACCATAGGTCCAACCTTGTTTGATGCGATCTTTAGCCCAAACATTATGAGCATTTTCAGCCAGTCTATCAACTAGAATCTCCTGATCAGGTGTCAGTTTCACATCAGAAAGGCCCAGTGGTGCAGGTTTATATCCATTTGTCATCATGTAGCTATAATGATTAATTAATGAATAATAAATTATGACAATGACTTTATATTGACAGAATATCTTACTATGTAAAAATGGTGTCATAAAATAGGCTCATCTAAACAGACACACTATGAGATGCAACATGAACATTTGGTTTTACTTCTTAGGGAGCTTGAGTCTTTTTAAATCTTCTTCAGCATTTAAGTTGACATGGGCAACATGACAGCCCAAGGTAAGGAGAGTCCTGAAAAAGACAAAACAACATATCAAACCAATAAAAGCTATACATTTTTAAAGATGCAAATAAAAGTCACAAGAACAAAATAATGCAGCACAAGATTGATCATAAACGAAATCTGTTTAAGATGTCAGTAGGGCTGTATATTTCTTCTGATCTCAATACACTTGCACTGCTGAGTGTAGAGACTGTGAAACAAAACTTAATTTACAGCCAGTGTGTATCAAGATTTACTGGCACACACTCACTTATCGTAAACATTTTAATAAGCAAGGACCGAACTACAGCTTGTACACAATTAAAATGCAGCTCTACAACTAGGAGCTTCAACCAGAATATAATAAAACTTACTTCAACGTTTCTGTTGACATTTGCAGGTTATAATTCTTTTCGGTTTCTGGTAATTTGGAAAAGTCAACAAGGCAAGGGTGCTGCCTCTTGTTGTCATCTCGAACCTTAAAAACACAAAATCAGTGTAAATTTAACATTTTATATTAACATTTACACCTGGTATAGAAAGAGTTGTTCACATTTATATTTTAATACATAGTTTTGTATTTTACAATAGAAAACTATATGCACTCAGTTGCATTATGCCAATACTATTTTCCCTGCTTATAACATTCCTATGTTGTCTGATATAGATCACAAAATAAGACAAAGTTATATCTAAACAGTTTAAACAAATGAAATTTCCTAAATCAAAACTAATAAGCTCTCCCTATTTTTCATAAATATTTACTCAGTAACTATTAATCAAAGTCACTGAGCGCATCTGTGACACATCAGAGTATCTGGCCTTTCCGGGTTTCTCCCGAGGTTTTTTCTTCATTTATTTATCATTAGAGTTTGGGTTCCGCACCAAATGGCCGTGTTTTAGAGGCTTGCTCACCGGTAGACTGCTTTTATTAGATATTATTTATTAGAGTGTTCTTGCTTGTTCTATAAACACCTTGCACTGTACTGTGTTTTATCTTTTCTGTGTTTTTCAGTCTTTCTTATTTTCTCTTGTGAAGCTGCTTTGGAACAATGCATATTGTATAAAGTGCTATATAGATCAAATTGAATTGACTTGAATATTTTTGAAAATTCATCAAATTCATATCTTGTCAGTATCTGCTCATCAATGAATATTTCAAACAAGTTCTTATTTATTTAATCTGACTGGCTAACTTCAACCTTTTTGTTTGTATGGGCACAAAAGGTTTTATGAGTCTATTTCGAATCAAAGTCATGCTTACAAGTTAAATGGGTTATTCACCAGAAATACGTGTTTTTCTTTGTGTTTGGTGTGTTATAAGTTGCCAATGCATGTATTAGACACTTAAAATTGCAAAAATGCAATTGTTGGAACATAAGATATATTTTATCTAGAAGCGAATGCTTACCCAGACCTGCCTGAAACGCCTCGTGTAACCACACCCCGGAGAATCTACGAATCTTCGTAAAGCGATTTACTAAGACCGCCCAAATGTATACGCAAGTAAGGTGGGCGTACCTGTCAGTACAACTGCTTTGGAACCTGATGTTGCAAAAATGGTAAGAGGCATTACATTTCAGTGCAGTACTCGACCAATCACAACGCACTATTGAACTGGCCAATCATAGAACAGCTCGCTTTTCAGAACGATGAGCTTTGTAAAATATTAGCGCGTTCCAGAGAGGCGGGGCAAAGAGGGATCCTAACATTCGGAAAATCAGCGTTTTTTAACCTTAAATCGTTTATACATATTGAGTTACATCTACAGCAAACAATAATATTTGTTTTAGAAGCGTCAAATGACCCCATTAAAGAACTTATACAATGAGGACTTTAAAGGCCCAGTGTTTGAAATTTAGCGGCATCTAGTGGCGAGGTCGCGATTTGAAGCCAAATTTTTACTCCGCCTCTCCCTTTCGAAGCACTACGGTGGCTGACAAAGGACAAACATGTCAGCATGTTTTGCTTTTTTGCTGAAGGAGATAATGTATTAACGAAGTTTTAAGGGCTAGAGGGTGAATTCCATGCAAGGGAACCCGCAATGTATTCAGATAGAAATAGTTTATTCTAAGGTAATAAATAGAACGCTTCATTATGTAAGGCCTTTATACACATAAATAAATGGTTACTATATGTATATTATATTGCATTTCTGTCAATACGTCCTCCAAAAAATTACACACAGCACCATAAAAGTTAAATGATGACATATTAGATCAAAGAACTGTACATTGTGCTTTCTGGTGGTTGGTTGTTTTAACTGTCACTCAGAAGAATCTCTTCCTGTCTAAGTGGTCCTTTCTGGGCCAGAACAATCTGCAAAATATGAATCTTATCCCAATTAGTCATAGATCTGGCTACGCGACACCAGCTCTTGTTCTGCAAGCCCACCCTGCTCGCTAAAACGACACAACCGAGCCAACAAAGTTATTAAAATCAGATTAATCTGTGAACAGCTGAACCTGTGAAATATTTATCCATAATAAATTATAAGAACTGGCCTCTAGAGTAATGGCTGCGCTGAACCACAATTAATTTAGCCTGTCGGCTCTTGGATGACACGCTGCTCATTGATATTGTACTTTAATAGTGCAAAGCTTTCACTCCGTGTGCTTTTCCAGCATGCTCTGCAATACTGGAGTCGCTCTCCTGTGGTGAACATTTAAGGGGCTGAAATCAGATTTTTTTAAACCACCCTCTACCAAAAAATGTAATTTGCATCTCCAGTGCTCGGATGCTCAAAAAATAATTTAAACTGCAGTCAAGGATTCTTAATTTAGGTTGACATTTTCAATAATCACTCCTTGTGGATCCTCGCGTGGTTAAAGGGGATATGCAACGGTGTTTCATGCATTCTGATTTCTTTACAATGATAAACGTACTGTCTTTCATGCTTGACACTTGTCAAAAAACGATTTGGAAGTATGTCGTAGTATTTCTGTGCTCGATACACTCCCTCAGCGTTCGTATAGGTTTCGGAATGTTTGTTTTCGAACATGAAAGTTTCGTAACAACATTTCTTAGGGGCAGTGTCAACCAAGGCGTTTACGCCTACCGCCGATGTATTTTTTCAATTGTTTTCAATGGAAACACGGCGCTTTTAAAAAAAAGGACCAGTCTACGTTTCTTTTCCGCACTCAGCGCTGGTGCTATGCGTTTTTCCCACGATCAGCGCCATCGTTCGACCGGGCGCCTAGAGTTTAAAAATACTCAACTTTGGGCAGAATGTGTCGTGGCGAATCGGCCTTCCATCGCAGAAAGAAATCTCAGAGACAAGGGTTCCAGGTGCCAAGAGTTTAAACTTTATTTGCCCGGGCAAGCAAAGTGGGATATTCAGAGTTCATCTGAAGGGATCCAACGAATACATATCTGACTCCATCTTTTATACATTGTTTTCAAGTTGTTATCACAGTTTAAACCAATTATGTGTGCATGACATCGTCTTCTTCCAATCAGGTTTCATATGACATCACTTTTTCATTAGCCCGTCCCTCTGCGCTCATAGTTCCGGCCTACCATATTAAGATTTAATGGTTGCGTGCGCCCCTCAAAAACAGGTGCCTCTTTATCTTGACACTTTCCTGGGGGTTTCGGACGATACATGATTTAACCGTGTTTCTATCCAAGATGAGCTCATGGTTTAGCAATAATGAGCTACCCAGTGTCCTTGGTTGTATGTGATTTAATTAGACTTCCCTACAAAAGTGTGTGGGGTGTACGTCTTAGTTCTAAAAGATATTTGGTGTGTGTTCAGATGTTCAAGTTCTCAGACTCATAACATTAACTTTGTTAAAATGAGCTCACTGTTTAGAGATACCAGCGTCCTTGACTCTATGCAACAACCCAAACTTCCTTATTAAAAATGATGTGTGGTGTCCGTGTAGCTAAGATAAGATGCTTGTTGTTCATGCGGGTGTTCATGAGCTCATACTTATACATGAGGCCCAATATTGTTTCATAAGAATACATGAAACCTATAACTAACTAAATGTATTATTTTATATATAAAAACAGGGCAATCGTGGCCTAATGGTCAGAGAGTCGGACTCGTGACCAGAAGGTTGCCGGTTCGATCCTCAGGGCCGGCAGGTAACGATTGCGGTGCCCTTGAGCAAGGCACCTAACCCCTACACGCTCCCCGGGCGCTGCACTGATAGCTGCCCACTGCTCCGGGTGTACGTGTGTTCACCACTTGCTGTGCGTATGTTCACTAGTCACTGGATGGGTTAAATGCAGAGGTCACATCTCGGGTATGGGTCACCATATCTGACAAATAGGTCACTTTCACTTTTCACTTTTTCACTATATAAGAAAACTCAACACTATAATAGAAAAACCACCATAAATGCTGCGACTGCAGCGGGCGTTTTCAGCCAAGCTCCTGCCGTTTTCAGCTGCGTAAATGTGCCTCGGTGGACACAGCCCCTTGTCCCTTATTGGACAATTCTCTCGGAAAAGCATGCCGACGCATAAACCAGCCAGAGAGAGATGAAAGTGCACGCCCATGCGTCAACGAAGGAGAATAGGAGAAGGAGCATGCACAGACGTCACTTGTGTGCAGGAGAGACAGAACAATACGTTTATGAAGTTCAGCTGTGTTTGTTTGTTTACTGCATTTGGGTGATGAATGTTTTATTTATAACTGATAGATCTACCACCTGTCCCCCCAACCCCGAAGCGTCTTATTTTTTTGGAAATACTCGTACAGTTGTAGCTGTCTTTTGTAAATGTGATCAAACTAAAGACTATACGATACTAATCTGTAAGTTTCAATGTTAACATGAGATATGCAGAAGTGATGGCCACTTGAAACTTGGACGGTAAAAACCATACTGATATCAGAGCGTACGTAACACGTGATAAAGAGATGATCTTGCATTGACTGAGGAATTCTGATAATTTATGATTCTGTAATTTTTCTACAGTGACCTCTGCTAAAAGGTTTATTTACCTTGCCGTACGTCCATCCAAGCTCTATTTTGTTCATCCCCCACAGCTCGTGGATGTTCTCAGCTAACTTGTCCCTCACGTTTTCGAGATGTGGAGGCAGGACGATCTTGATCACAAAGAAACAACATTTATGCACCATTCACAAAGCAAAGTTTGAGAAGGATTAATCAAGTCCATTGCAGAAATAGATGATGGATGGATAACGGATCAAAATGTAGACACATTCAAGTCCTAGCATCTCACCTGACTGGTGTCAACAGGAACTGGAATGAACGAAGCCTGAGAGAGGAACTCTGTAGTGCCCAAAAGATCTCTCACTCCTTCCAGATCTCTCTTATACTCCTTGACAGGCTCCATGCGCATCGTTTCTTTAGGGAGCAGGGCTTCGTAACATGGTGCGTATCCTGCTGGAGGCAGGAACTTGAAGTCTCCGTGGCGACCTCCCAACAGGAATCGAACCCTAGAAAGTCAACATGAAGTAGGCATTTAACCGCATGATCGATTTCTTTATTGATCTGATAAACACCACTGAGTTGTCTAAAGTGTCCTGTATCTCCTGAAGTTGTTTAGAGTTGGTTGAGTATTCAAGTGAGTAATGGCCTGTCTTTGTTGATTGAACAAAAAGTGCTTTGGGGTGGATATAAAGAAAAGGTGCCAGCCACGTAACATTACATCTAATATATTTAATGCAGGTGTCGGATTGGCAGATTCCAAATACAAAATGATGGAGATTGGAAATTCTTCTATATTTTTATGATTTGTATATTTCAAGTTGAAATATTCTTGTTTGCTCTTTATGTTAAACTGTATCTCTGCCTGGCTGCATTGTGAAATATTGAGAAACTCACTTGACCCCTGCAGAAAAACTGACGACAGGAAAGAAGAAGCCATCTACATTGAAGTCTTCAAACATGCCTTGCACTGGCTGACCGTTAATTCGGAAAGACATACTAGGGGCTCCGAGATCCAAACAGCAGCTCACCACATCGTCTGAGTTCAGCAGGTGCTGGTTTACAGAGGCCACGGCTCGTGGGATTCGTCCTATCAGGAATGCAATTAACAAAATTATAGTTTTAAACCCTGCAAACTACTACTTAGTTGAGTGTCGGCTAGCGTACCTGACCAAAGATAAAGCCCATCAAAACTGTAGGAGTAAAGATCGTCACCCACACCATTTCCTCCCCAACCCTCTCCACCCCCAGGATAGGGGGCGTAACCTTTGGTGGTGGCCCAGCCGACGCGAAGGTGGGTGGGCTCACTGGTCACATAGTGGTCTACTTGATCAATGATCAGCTCAAAGTACCACTTCTTATACTGGGCTGAGCCCTCACTCATGCCGAGAAAGATGTTAGGTCTCATACTGTAAAGCAAGATAAAGATACATACAAGTACTTAACTGAAATACGAACAAGTCCACTCAGGATATTTGAAAGTGATACAGTTGGTTTGTCTACCTTTGAACATCATTGACCAATCGTGTTTGGAGCAGCAGGTCTCTCCTGGGAAGCAGGTGGTCACAGATGAAATTCTGATTGGCTCTCACAGCCACACCGTTGCAGACGCAAAGGGAACAAAGAACATCTAGAATCTGCAAGGGATTATGGGACACCATGAACATTTTCACGGATGCTTTCTATTAATTACACATTCACCAATGTGGAAATGTACACACTTCTGCTCCGTATATGCTCTAGTGCATGCTTCGAAGGGCTTGATACCTTAGCACTCTGTTCATCCCCAAAGATGTGTTTACGAGTTTACATGACCCACATTTTATAAGATAGAGGAATTTTCAAGTCAGTATTATGAGTCGAAGAACCGCATGCATGCACCTTGTTAACATATCTAAACGTTACCAGTTGTTGCACATATGGTTGCATTTATACTTGTTCGCCTCATTTTATAGTCATACAATCTATAAGATCCCTAAATGTGAATGACGCCTTCGAGATATAGTAGCAATCCTATTACTCAAACAGGAGATGGTTTGAGACTTATTCAAGACATGACATCTCCTGCAGAGACGCATACTGTATACATTCATTGCATTACATATACATTCATTTTACAGATATTTGCAGATTCAAGATGTTTTATACATGGAACTGAAAAACCTGAATTCTTAGCAGTTCATATTTAATTACACTATTTGTGACTCCAGGTCTTTGTTCTCCTGCTGAGGGAGCTAATGTGTGTCTTCAGATGGCATTAGCACTAGAAAGTGGTTTATATTTCACACTCATCTGTGCGTGTGTGTGTGTTTGTGAGCACCGCAAATTGTTGACCTTGTGGTTGCGTCCGTGCTTGTACAGAAGGGAGATGATGGATTTGATGTGGGCCTTCTGGATGATGTTAAGAGATTCTGGACTCTCGATGAGGATACAATGAAGTACCTCCAAAATGCCTGTGAAGATGAGCATTATTAATATTGTATTGCAGTAAATACAAGGAATGATAAGACCATGCCATAATCAGATCACAGAAAAGACGGCGTACGAGCAAATTGCTATTGACTTAACAATGAAAGTTATCTACATCCAGCTATGAACTTTACAGCATATAACGCTGTTATGTGGAGCTTCTGAAATCACTGATCTAGGCAGATGCTGATTGGAGATTACAGAGTTTATGGCTATGCAAGACGTACTGGTTAATGTATATCCTCTCTGTAATTAATGCTAATGTACATTTCCCGTTTGACAAATAGCAGTGTTTACCTGATGAGGACTCCAATCGCTCCAACTTGCTGACTAGCCAATCCAGCTTGCGAGAGAGCTGTGTGCAGTTGGTCCTGTTTCCTCGGATCAGAGCAGCTAATAGACGGAAATCAATTACAACAAATTGTTTTTATATCATAAAGCACTTTTATTCCTTATATACAACAGTCTTATAGTGCAAATTTCCTTTTTACTTTCATACAGCAATAATAGACTAATTTATCTTTTTTTATATTATTAGGTACATTACAGTATATGTCTCATTAATTATTATTATTATTATTAATAATAATAATTTATTCCTCATAAAATATACTCATTTTAACTCAAAATACAATTTAAATAAGTGCGAACAAGAACGGGTTCCATTAGCTAAAAAAAGGAAAATTAAAAATGGTGATTTTTAACCATAAACCATAAGAATTTAAACACAAGGAAGTATATATAAGACTAAACAAAAGTGCAAAAACCACTATAATTCATAATACACTGTAAAAAAAGGGAAACTTTCTGGCACGTTAAATAAAAAACTTTTCCTGTAATTTGAAGTTTTTACCACATTTCAAAAACACATGACATAACTGTTAAAAATTACAAAAATTTCATTTTTTTACTGTGTACATACCAACAGTAATTGGCAGGGGCAACAAAATTCACATGCCTCCAAAAACATTATCCAGTTGAACAGATACGATCTTAGCAGAATACAAAACTACTTATTACTATAATAAATACAGTAAATAATTAAAGCTAATTTTAATGGCAAGATAAACAACAAATAAAATGGGTAGAGAGCAAAATTACTTTGAATGTTTACTAGACCAAATTAATTTATCCTGACCTGGATCTTTATTGTGTATAAAATACTAAACAGGAATAATCTAAAACGAACCTTTTTTTTAATCTCAGAGAGCAATTTATCAAATCCAGCCTGAGAGGTAAAGGTGCTTTAAAAGGAGATTAGAGACACTCCTGTGATTTGTCTGCCGGGTTTTGAAGCCCAAACCCACTGAGCAAAGATGCTTCCTGAGGCATTAAATGAATCCGTATGGAGCCATAAAAGTGTCTGTTGTCACCAGCCTAATGTATCATGCATACTGTTCTGCAGAAAGTGACCTCAGTGACTCGGCGTGAGCAAAAATTCTAAGCAAGTCTCGATAGCGCCTCTGATAAATGTCGAGTCAGTAAAGGTGAAATGAAGAAAACCTTCACAGCCACTGGAACCTTACATGGTGTTAAATTAACAAAAAATAATAATAAACCAAATAGAACTTTACATGATCTACTATAAGGCAAGGCAAGGCAAGGCAAGTTTATTTATATAGCACATTTCATACACAAGTGCAATTCAAAGTGCTTTACATAAAATGATCGACAGAAAGAATAAAACGTATGTTTGAAATGCAAATTATTTAAGATCACAAAAATTGTAGATTTTAAGAAACAATAAAATAGCAATAAAATTGATAAAAAATTTGAGTCTATATATAAAAAGAATAAGAGCAAAATAAAAATAAATTAGAAATAGAAGTGCAGTTGATGTAAAGCAGCACAGTGCTCAGGTTGTGAATGCACAGCTAAACAAGTGTGTTTTTAATCTGGACTTAAAAGTATCTACTGTCGGTGATTGTCTGATATCTTCTGGAAGCAGATTCCAGCTACGGGTGGCGTAATGGCTAAACGCTGCCTCGCACTGTTTTGAGTGAACCCTTGTTATCTCTAACTGACTTGATCCTGATGATCTGAGAAGTCTGATTGGTTTATATTCAATGAGCATATCTGAGATGTATTTAGGTCCTAGACCATTAAGTAATTTATAGACAATTAATAATACTTTGAAGTTGATTCTTAAAGTAACTGGTAACCAGTGTAAGGACCTGAGGATTGGAGTGATATGCTCAGATTTTTTGGTTCTGGCAGCAGCGTTCTGTATGAGCTGCAGCTGTCTGATGGTCTTTTTGGGAAGACCTGTAAGGAGTCCATTACAGTAATCCACCCTGCTGGTGATGAAAGCATGGACTAGTTTCTCTAAATCTATGTTTGAGACGAAACATCTGATTCTGGCTATGTTTCTGAGATGGTAGTAGGCTGATTTGCTTATTGCTTTGACATGACTGCTGAAACTAAGGTCAGACTCCAAAATGACCCCAAGATTTTTTACCTTGCTTTGTGTCTTTAGACCTCTTAAGTCAAGGTATGTGTTTACCTTGTTAGTTTCATCCTTGTTACCAAAAACAATGACTTCAGAATAAAAAGAATTATGGTAACCCACAAGTAACGATTCAAGTGTTACTAGGATCTTCTAAAGGAATTACTAATGATTTGGATCTTTAGAAGAGTGTAGTAACACTTACTATTTCATTACTATGTCATTACTAGTGGTTTACCATGATGTTCACTTTAAAATACTGTTAGAATCTTAAAGTGTAGAGTCTTCTAGCCATTTACAAGATATTCGCATATATAGGCGTGGGCGATGACTTGATATGTTCCAGTAGTCTGTCCATGTTGACTCTGAGAAGCGTGAACCTACACTGTCTTCCTTTATTTACACAAGTAGTAATAATGTGCATCAATGCGCACATTTTTGGCATTATATACGATTTTGGATTCCATATGATATGATAAGTAGTTTTGCCCCTTTCCACACTACTAATCCTACCCATTTTGTATCATACATATGAAAATATTAAATTCTGCATATGAAGCCCATAGCACGACAAATTGAAACAAACTTGTGTAGATCAGCAGTAGTGGGAGATCAAGTCTGCATATTTGTGTGTTTGTTTACAGTAGCAGTTCAAATTTTATCGTAGTGCCAGTAATTTGTCAACATAAATGATTGTTTAGTTTTGCATAAATTATTAAACTTTCTCAGTAATTCTCTGGGAAGTACGAACAAAATAGTAGTTATTGATTAGTTATTAGTGAACTAGAGAGTTTCTGGTTAAATAACAGTAATTACTAGATTCTTGATATTGAATTACTTGATTGTTCCTGTGTAGTTATTCATTAATAATCGATCAGTATTGTAAAGTGTTACCGTAGTAGATCATTTAAGAATTATAACCAATTTAATGTGTAGTGTAACAATAAATTGCTAAGTATTATAATGTATTAACAGTAATACCAATTATTTATAAGACATTACAATGCATAAAAAGGTGCATTACAATGCTTTAAAACTACTTTTATTATGAATTATACATGCATGCTTCAAGAATGCTTATCTCTTTGTAATCCACAAAAACAAAATCTGGAACAACATGATGTTGAGTAAGCCATGACAAAATCTGCATTGTTGGGTAATTTATTCAAACAAGGTTCTCCCTCCCTAAGCATACGTTGGTCCCCCATAAATCAAATTGAGAGTCCACAAAACGATGACAAAAGAGAAATGAATTCTTATTTAACTGCCATGTCTCTCCGTCACGGTAAAGGACCCTCAGCTGAAGGTTAAGGACGTATGATAAAGCTCTTACCCAGAAGCTCATAAAGGTGGTTGAGAATGTCTTTCCATGCCTCTCCAGCCTCCTCGCCTGCTAACTCCTCAAACTCAGCAGCGCTGTTGTACAGGTTTAGCCGATCGATGCAGATTGAGATCAGAGTTAGCATTCCCTAAGATAATAGTATAAACGGTCAAACAAGGAAGAGTATAGTGCGAAACATTATTATTAGATCAAGTTGGTGGTGGTGGGTGAAGAGAGACCCTCCTCATATGATTGTAAACCTCTTTGGTTGTACAGCAATACACAATAAAGCACTATATAAATGCCTCATTCATTCATTCAAGTTAATGATAGACAATAACCAGAAGATTAAACTGACTTGTATCATCCTACTACATGTATGTTTTGTGATTTAGCCCCATTTGCCCTCTTCCCAGAATGCACTTGTTTTTGTAATGTATCTCCATTCAGAACACAATGTACTGATGTCATGGAAAATGTAAAGACAGGATCGATTTTTAAATTAATAGGACAGTCAGTTATGCAAAATGTATGTTTTTCATTTATAATCACCAGTCCAACAAGGGAAGCAGTAAATTAAATGCAAGTGGTATTCACTCTACATTAGTTCACCTCCTCTTTAAAAAGATCTTGTCGTTTGATGATGGATCTGAGCTGCCTCTGTTTCTCTTCGTGCTCCAGCTCAGAATCCGGCTGCTGGAAGTAAACGATGAGGTCATTGAGCGTCTGCAGCACTTCCACCACCGGCAGATTCACCTCAGAGGCCTTTTCTCCAGTCAAATAATCCAGACCCCTGAGAGCACCATAACATTTCAATATTTTAAAATGATTTAAAATATTAAACACAATAATGCACTCATTATATTTGATGTCCACAGCACTCAGAGTTGTGAGGAGAGGCTTCACTGCGTTTGACCCCGAGTGTCTGAGGCAGCCGTACCTGATGAACTGAGTGAAGAGATGAGTGGTGTTCCGAATGATGCGAGCCGCCCGGGACTCCTCATGCTGACAGAGCTGCAGAATAAGCCCATCATCCATATGACCCTCCAGAGAGAGGACGGCCTGCGCACACGGCGGAAGCAAAAAAAATGGCTGCAATGTTTACATACTGTGTATATGTATATACATACTTGTAAACTAACGGTACTGTTAAGCGTGTTAACAAAATGTTTATATGCTCTCCTACTTTGATAAAGGGGTCTGCCGAATGAATAAATGTAAATGTAATTATCTTTTAGCTTTTTGCGATAGTCCATGTCACCGGTAATACAAGGTGTCCATCGGCCTACCGATTACATCACTTGTCCACCGAGGCATTGACCCCCAACTTCATTTAAAAATTTTATAGTAATAAATCACTAAGTTTAGTTAAAGACTAAACTACAGTTGCACATCTGAAATCATTGGGCACCTGCATTCAGCTTGAGCAGAACAAGTGTCGCAGCAAAGATCTGCAGTAGGCGTCAGATTGTATTCATCATCTGAGGAGCGAGAAGTGCTGACTGACAAGACGATGGCGGAGGCTTTTCTGGCAAAGAATATGTAGTAGAATATTTAAGCGTTGTCCTCAAGACCTGGTTAAGTTTTAATTTTCTTTTTGTTCTAATTTTTAAAAGCTTTGCCATTTATTTAACATAAATGTTTTTCGTTTTGTATTCCTTTGTTATGTGTTTGTTATTTATTTATTTAAAATTACAAGTTTTTCGTTTCGTATTCATTTCTTATTCGTTTGTTATTTATTCACATAAACTTTTTTCGTTCAGTAATCCCTTCGAACTCATTTCTTGAATTATTTGTTGCACAATGTGTGCCGTGACTACTCGTTTGTTAGGCTACTTTCCTAACCTAAATGTTTTATATTTTTGCTTCTCATTTATTTTTTGCTTGATGTGTGCTGTGATTATTCGTTTTGTAAGGTCTATGTTTAATATCAGGAAATGTCATTATACTTTTTATAGTGTTGTGTGTTTTTATTAAGAAAGATATTGAACCCACCATTAATTCAAGCAATTGCCCTGCAACTGCTGCTAATATAAAAACTGAAAGTAAAATGGGTCATACGCAGGGCCGCATCTTCGACCAACCCACAGCAAAGCCCTCACCCCTGGTTTCACAGGTACATCCAATGTTTTTACGATTCAAGTAGGAGTTTTCTTCAATTTTGCATCCATTTTCCTCACAGGAAATGGGCAGAGAGGACGAACCTGTCCATCCGATTAAGAGCACATCAATATTCTGCATGTACAAATCGGACAAAGTGTCACCATATCTAAGGCTGTGTCCCTTTGAGCTGTGTGTAAAGGTGGCTTTGCTTTATTTGGCATTAAGCCCAGAGTCCAGCTGCATACTAGAGAGCTGTGTTATCCTGACCACTCCCACCAAACATACTGTCACCATGCCCCCCTCATTATCACATTTAAAGCACGGCCTCGTATATCCTACACTCCACACGGCAGCCACCGCGGTTAAGCCTGGGCCCATCCTCTGAGCCCCATAATCTTTAATGGGATCTTAACCGACGTCACATGATGTCTACAAAGATATGGCTGTTATTTGAAGTTGAATGATGTAAGTGTGACCTGGAAGGGAAGCTTAGTAATTTCAGCCTTGTAAAACAGCATGAGCGCGATTGTGGTTTCGCTAGAAAAAACATAAGGCTCACCCTTCTCTTCAGCGGTCCCAGACGAGAGGATTTAGCATCGGGGGCCTGGTAGGAGAGCCACAGTCCCGATGACACGTGCATGACGAAACAGGCGGAATCGCCGTATTTGATCTCGGCAACTCCCATGCCGTCTATATCACGCTTTGGACCGGACTCAACCTTTTCCTGCCAAGGGAAGACAAATTTGTGAGTCATGAGATTTCTGTGCCAACTCATTGTCATCTGTTCTGTCGGGACAGGCGATCATTTTGGGGCTGTTTAAGCTTTATTGAGATATAATAGACAGTTGGGCAGTGGGTTTAGTGACCTCTTTGTAAAGCGCTTGTTACAGCACTGCAGGGCTAATGAAACTTCAATATACAGAAATATTAAGTTCATGCAGTGAGAATGTCGTGAGAATTAGCTTGCATGCTCTGTGAATTTGCAATTCTTGTTTTTGTGATGACATGTCTCTTATAGATTTAACGGAAGCTATAAACTGTGATTTGTTACTTGCTCTTAATTAGAAGGCTATAGTATACTGGTTGCCTGCTAGCTATAGCTATCTGCTTTAAAGATCATTGATCTGACTTATTCGTTTCACTTTAAATTGAAACACAACATTAATCAATAGACAACTTAAAAATGTGAATCAGACCTTGCTTGGCCTAAAGCAGAAGGCAGTGGCAGCTGTGTCGGACTTCTTTCTGTCCAGTAATATCAGTCCGTGATCTTCTGTCTGACCCAGGTAGTGACCGGTGGAGAGATGGCGTAGACGGAAGGGCTGACCCCATCTAATGTGGCTCCCGCTCCAACTGCAATTCAAAGAAAAGCCCAGTTTCCCCTATGAGTCTGTGAGGCTTAGATTGAGATACAGGACAGCTCTGTCATTTAGCGAATATCTAAGTAAGTGTTAACCATATTATTGATTCATTATTTGGTAGCTTTCTTCACAAAATATGAAAAAACTCAATCTTGCTATCCACATTTCAGGATAAGACATGCTCCATACTGACTTGACTTCCACCAAACCCGTTGGGCATAATTGAAAAAGACAGCAGAGGAACAACAAGTCTGGGTCATTTAAAATGTATCGCTGTTTCGACCCATATTGTATGTTTGTGTGCTACTTTCTCAGGAAAGAGAAGTGTGAGGGTATTCAGGTAAATGTGTGTGCGTGTGTATGTGTGTGTGTGTTATTTCACCTTATCCGCAGAGGCTCCAGTCTCCATAAAGACCTGGCCTTAGACCCCCCTTTTCCAGTTTCATAGTTTACCACTCTGTGGAAACAAATGAGAATAGAAAGTCGTTCTCACACAGGATGGATGGATCTGAATTTATTATTTATAGGTATGTGTTTAGGTAAAATTATCTTTTTTGTATCCTTCTTTGAAACGCTAAAAATATTTATCCCAAATTTCAATCTTAACAATATTTTTTCTATTTGCATTTATTTGCAGAATATTGAAACTAGAGAAACAGTTCAAAATAACAGAAAAGATGCTCTGTAATTTTTCAGACCTCAAATACTGAAAAAAAAAAAATTCATGTCCACTTTTAAGAAATACAACAGTAATATTTGTACATCTATTAAGGAAAAGTTTTACACTGTCTTTCACATTGAAGTTGGATGACTTTGCCATTCCTGAAGTCTGATTTTGTTGAAATTCAACATACACTGGACTGGCCACAATACATCTAGAAATGTTGATTAAAGGAAAATATGCAGTGGTATCTTAATTTTTCCCGCGGCTATAGATAGACAGACCTCTGTTTCTCTGCACTTTGGTCAGATCCTGGTATAGTAAGACTCTCATCGTGCCCATGAAACAGACGCATCACTTGTCCACCAAGCAGATACCCTAGAGGGAATGAAATAATAAGAATAACAGTAATTGTGCTTTTATAGCCAGTACTCCATCATAAAAAAACAGCCATACGTTACAGAAAAAAAGCATTAGAGGTACTAAATGTGAACTCACCCACTGCTATGTTAGCTCTGGAGCAGGTAGGCTGAACATTCCACAGTGTTTGCATGAAAGAAGCATCCACCTGAATGCTTCCGTTAGAGATGGAGAGGTGCTACAGAAGAGAGAATTTTTTTTTTATAATAATATGTGCTTGTGCTTGCATTAGCTTGAAGAATTGAAAGGGAGAAATAGAATAAAAAAGATACAGAGGGAGAAAGAGACATTGATATGGAGCAAAAGAGTAGGAAAAGAGTTATAACTCCCTGGCACAGCCTTGAATCTGCCAGCATGTCTGTGTTGTCTGCAAGCGGAGTAACAAATATGTTTTTAAAAGATTACCGTCTAGAAAACACAAACAGCGACTGCCTTCTCTTGACTTTAAGCACTAACTTTTCTGGCAGCTTCCCAGCCAGTTTCAAGACAGAACAGCGCAACATAGCTGATCAAAGATGTGATTTTATCCTGGTCAGAACAAAAGAGCAACACTGTAGTCCACAAATTAGAGGAGGATTGGTCATAAAAAACTTTCTTGCCCTTTCTCTCCATCTGACTCTTCTGTTTTCCCCTGCACATCTACAGTAAGAGAACTCTGACTTCCACCGGCATGCCAACCACATCACCTAGATAACTTACTTGACCGAACCTGATGGTCTCTCTGTTCGCAAGAGGTACATTTACTGTCAGCACATCAGGCAAAACCATCTCGCCAGACACAAATTAAACTATAATGAGAAACTATGGTAATAGGAACTTTCTGAGACCACAGACCATCAATCGATCTATCACATTTTGAACTGCGAACAGTTCAAAAGTTTATCTGGGAATATTAAATATGAGTTTTTGTGCAAGTCTATCAATGAATATGAAGAATATGAATTAAAGTAGAGCGAGATTAGAGCTCAGGAAGAAAGGATAATGTAGGTGTATTAATCTTAACCTCAAATAAATCAGGTACTCACCAGGTACCTCTCTGAGGACACACTGACCAAGATGAGGTCATCCCCAATGCGGACCTTCTCACCTTCTGACCTCTGCTTGGATGCGGGGTGAATTGTCCACCAACAAGCCTCACCTGTGCTTACACAAATGATCAGTCAGTAAAAGGATACTGGCAGGTTGGAAAAAAAGTCATGAATTTCTCCCTAGTTGTTTTAAACCTGCATACATTTCTTTGTTTTGTTGAACACAGAGAAAGATATTTGGATGAAGGCTTGTTACCAAACAATTCTTGGACCCCATTGACTATCATAATAGGAAAAATTTAAATGGTAGTCAAACATGCCAAAGAACCGTTTGCTGTCCTTAACAGAACAAAAAAAAACGTATTATTATGAAATTTTACCCACTATGGTAGTCAATTGGGTCTAAGAACTGTTTGCCTTTAAGCATTCTTCCAAATATCTTCCTCTGTGTTCATCTGAACAAAATAAATGTACACAGATTTGGAACAACTCAAGGGTGAGCACATTTCTATTTTTTGGATGAACTATCCCTTTAAATCAACCTGTGATGAACTCAAATACATGCCATTAAGGAATAATTCCTAAACCTAGTAAAAATCTATCTCGCTAATTCTTCTTATTAATTGCAAAAGCCATTTTAAAGCTTTAAGAAACAGCCTATAGGATTTTGTAGATTTCTGCTAACTCGGATATTGATTCCGATATTTATGTTCCTCTAAACCGGGTGGCACAATACACAAAAATATCTGTATGCATCTGTTATTTGTGGTTCAGATGTCAATCACAGCCACCAGAAAGAGCCCTTCATATCGGAACAGCCCTGAAGGATAAATAATGCTGCACGCTATGTATTTTAAGTGAGATTCTGTTCATCCTTACCAGTTGAAACTTCCCGTAGGCCAACATCAAAAGACAGCTTGTCTGTTAAAGACCTGGAAGTCTTCAGACACGTCAGAAACTACGGCAAACAGAAACAGATGTAATTTCCTTGCACTGCATTATGGGTAAGTGCCTACTGAGGGTCAGTTCAGCAAACCCCAAACTTAAACATGTAAATTATCCTGCTAAAACATGAGCCAGGTTGTCGTTCATGATGTTGAAGAATTTTCACTTCATCTGTTCCCAACTTACTCATTGATCACAGAATTGATGCATGTTAGCTGTAGGCAGTGACAGGCTGTCTAATCCCTCTACCCATTGGTTTCAATTTGTGTGGTGCATTCTCACCATTCCACTGAAGGAATGCCTGAGGAGGATGGCGTGACCATACAGCAGTGTCCGATGTCCGCCTCCCTGGGCTGCCTACAGAGGAAGATAGCGGTATGGTGTTAGCAAACTTAAGGCAGGACTTTAGAGACGCTATGGGGAAAGGTCTCTGTTCAGTTAACCCTCAAAAAGAACTTTTAAAAAGAAAACATAGAGGATGGCAAGATCAGAGTGCATGCTTGACGGATGTTATAAGAAGTTTTTCGTTCCAATGTTTGAACTCGAACAAAATTTCGTTGTTGTACCGTGGATGAGGAAATGTAGAGGGTTAAGGAAAAAACTGAAAAAAATCTGCCCCCAAGAAATCAAGGGAGATGAAACATAAAAGAGAGTAGAGGACAATACTTACCCGTCTTATAAACCTCTGAGAGCATTGGGAAAAGATTATAAATACGAAATTCATAACGTAGAACCTCAAAGTTTCAGCTATGTTTTTTGACTAAACTACAATTCGTATTCAACAAGCAGTTACATTTAGCAAAAGACCAAACCGGTATAATGCCAAACCGTGCAACAGACACGCCAATTCAGTCGAAAATGCGTGTCAGTGTCACGCTTTGACTCCTCTAGGTGTGAACATGACACGCTCAGTTCTTTGCACTTGTAAAACTGAAACGTCTTTGAAAAATAGATATTGTTATTTTATATTAATTTTAAGAGCACTTAACCCCACTCCTACCCTAAACCTAGCCACCTCACGGCGATTAAAAAACAAGCAACAAGCAATAGAATATTGCCCATATTTTCCATCATATTCTTTAGAAGACCCTTTAAATCAACACTTTAAAACTTTTTCTCACAGCTCCACCTTCTGGTTGATAAGAACAATTGTGTGTTACCAGTGTCAAAAATATTGTCACTGTAAGATTCCCTGTGGGCAGTGCAATACAGGTGAATTTATTTACTAAGCTGATGAAACTGGCTAATGCAGAAACGTTGTTTGGAAACCATGTCGCACTCTTCCGCAGGCAGGGGATGGGCGGGGCAGTGTGTACCGACACGAATACAGAACTTACAGTGTGTGCTTGTGGCCGCTATGAGTGTGCTCAGGTAAAAGCGGCAGTAGAATTCGTCCAGTTAAGAGTTGTTCTACCCCTGAAATATTTTTCGAGACATTATTTATGGTCGAAAAACTACAAAGTGTTGCTTTAATCCATCATTGTTGGTCTAAAATGAGTTTTACAAAAACACAAGATGAAACTTGTTTCCAGCTGTTGATGTGAGAGTATTTCCATAGTCTTAGTTGATGATACTTTATATTTCACATTTAGCTCTGCGTGTTACAGAACCTTTAAAACAGTTTCTGATTATTTTTTCCTCTCTGGCACGTTACCAAACATCTCTGTTCATTATCAAACTACTGCGGATTTCACATAGGATTCAGAATGGGCTGTGCTGGCCGCTGGGTTCAGCTTAGCCCTTCAATTTGCGCTGCGGTGGCCAGAACAAAGTAGGCGAAGTTTTCAAAATAGCGTAAGTTCTATATATTTTCTAAAGCAAAAGAGCTTTATTTCAAAGTAGTGGAAGAGGCTAGAGGAGGGGAAAATAATCATGGCTGCTGCTCGTGTCCATTTCACACGCATTTTGCCTACCTACAACAAGCTACCTGACTTCAAGCACACCTGACATGCCAACTTGAATTGACACTTTAAAAGCTCAAATTTGTATTGTGCAACTCTGAAAATTCCAAAACACACACAGTACCAGTGCATCCACTTTGTTTTCCTCGCTTGGATGCTTTGTTTCTATTGGTAGCACGGGTAATCGACACAGAGCGCAGCGGCAAAAGTTAAACTATGTTGAACTTTGACCCCGGAGTCCGCGCAAGCTCGACAGCGGTGCAAAAAAACAGCCTTGAAATGAATGGGTTTCATAGCACAGCGCATTCCGCATCCTATGTGAAAGCTGCATAAGGTGACAAAATCTCTGGTCTGAAGCAGAAAAGGTCAAGATGTCATCTTGATGTAAAAAGGGAGTTTTGCAGTGAACAAAACTTGAGTTGAGATTTTAACAGAACATGTTTTGAGCATTTGTTCTGAACAACAAGCTGGCTGAGGCAAAGAAGAAAAAAAGAAAGAAAAGACACTGTAAGAAAATAGGAAGACACATGATTCAAGAAACAGTCATTCTGGAATCAGCATTCCAGATCATTTCCTCGTCACTGGTACCCCTGAAATTTGATGTTAAGGGTGCAAGAAGACACACACATCTCACATGACCAACAATCAACAAAATAAGAACATGAAAGGGGTTGGTCAGACAGAAAGCGTTTTTAGCTGTTAGACGCGCCTCTTTTGAATCGTTTTCAGTTGGCAGAGTGCCTTTTGCGCACTGCTTATGCGCGCCGGGCGCCTCTCACCTCCTATGTTTGACGGAGTTATCTTAGCGCCTGAAAGTTGAAAAATACTCAATTCTGAGGAGAAAAGGGGTTAACGTCATGTGCCTTTTTTCCATTGTACAACGAATGAATGGAGAGGCGGATTTCCATTTTGGTGACGGAACTTTTCACTTGCTTGAAACGTCCGGAGACTGCATCTTGTGTTGGCTGTCGGGGGTTAACCGACCCTCTGTTTGTCCCGGTTTTAAAGTTTCTGCTAATATGACAGTGAACAGAAACTAGAGAGCTCGAGCTCTATTCCTTGACTGGCAGTACAGCTGTTTTGGTTGTTGCCTATTAACATAAAAAAAGCTGCGTGGTGCTCCTTTCAAAAAGCCAACCAAAAAAAAGCTGCGTTTTCAAACAGAAAAGGCGCGTTCTGTGTGATCGCCCGCTAACTACAACTGTTCTTCTTTATGGACTATCAAACACTGCATTCACGAAACGTACAGCACTCATTTAATGTACCCCACAAATCTATATGAAAGGCATCTTTATAGTGATATATGTATAAGATCTGCATAATGCTTCTCTTAGACAGTAATGTTAGCACAACAGCCACATAGCAGCTAGCCAATCCAATTTATGCTGACAATCTCATTTCAAAAAGCTGCAGTTAAAAAAATAAACATGAAATATCTTGCATGCTGAGAGGAAAGTGAACAAATGGTTATAATGGCTCAATGCACAACATGAGCTGGTAAACTTTATTTCTGGATTTGTTTCATTCGCGGCTTAAAAAATGGGCACGAATTTCTAACTCTGACAAGTTCATTTATCTTCTGTGGGGTACTGGAACATTTTTACACCCTAAAAACGCATGGGGGAGACTAGTCTAAACATGACGGTTAGATTTGTTAAATATAACCTTAGTTGGGTTATATCAGGACAGGAATTAAAAATCACACTTCAGTTAATCCCAAATAAACGAAAACCATTAACATTTACAGGAAGTTATACAATAATTATATACGTTTATTTTTTTATAGTTTGTATTCATGCATACTTGTTGGTGAACAAATTGTAAACGTACCCGTTGATCATGTTCAGGATTCTTGCAATGATGAACAAAAATACAGATAGGATTAAAAAATGCAGTTTGAACAGCCTCTCCACTTCAGCACAGTCAGTTCATTATGTTCCCCGGCGTACCGATGTCAAATTATGCAGAAGTGTGCTATTTTTATAATGCACACTTTCAACAGTCTTCTTTTTAATAAGAGTGGGTTTAAAATATCCCCCATGTTCGTTCTGGAAATAAATGCTGAACATGAATCTGTAGCTTTGCTGTAGCTCAGTGGTAAGAGCATGGCACTACCAATGCCAAGGATATGGGTTCGATCCAAGGGATTGCACATACTCAGAAACAAATCTAAAGTATAATGCAATGTAAGTCACTTTGGATAAAACCGTCTGCCAAATGCATAAATGTAAATATAAATGTACCTTTGTAGAGCCAGGAAAACAATGAACTGAGTATTGTCAAAGGATGAGGCAACCCATGAGCAAATATAAACAGTATTTCTGTACTAAACACTTGAACATTACAAAAAAAACAAAATATAATTTTTAAGCATAAGTGACATGGAGCAATGTAACTAGCCTATGCAAAGCCACATGTACAATCATAAGCAATGACTATAATGGTTTTATATTAATGGCCTGAATTTCATTAGTAAATACATATTTAGATGAGATCATCTATTTGCATTAAGGGATAGTTCACTCAAAAAGAAATGTTCCGTCATCATTTATTTATCGCCATGTCATGCAAAACCTGTATATGACTCTTTCTTCTGCATAACAAAAGAAGATATCTATGTGAAGTGTCTCTTCGGTTTTGTGTCCATACAATGGAAATAAATGGGAGCCGGTTACCAACACTCTCATATTCAGACAGTATATTTTTGTTCTGCAGAGCAAAGAAGTCACACAGGTTTGTATTGACATGAGGGAGAAAAAGCAATGACAGAACTTTTTTTTATACCTCTACAACTCTATACGTGTGAATTTGAGTGGAGATTAACAGTTCATGGGATGAATGACCTATAGTCAATATTTTTCTATGTCACAAACTTACCCCGAAAGCCATACAGAATCCAGAGGAGCTAAAGCTGAATGGATAGCATTGCAATATATCTTTCCAGCTACACAGTGTAGACGTGAGTTGGATACTGCCAGAGAGCAGCTCATAAGCAAGTGCATTGAAAAACAATTTGGGCTCTGCCAAGAATAGTTTTTTTCTGTTCATGCACATAAATTTTAGTTGAGTAAATTCATTTAGATTCATTCTCCCATTAGACAATACGGTGATAAGGCACTAACATAAAGCATTACCCTGAATTAAGGATTCGCTTATGAATGTTAAAAAGACCCTGACAAATAATTCTTAGATAAACATCTTGAATGCTTTTTAACACCATTATTTTTTACTACTGACGAGGATTGTGACTACGAACACACAAAAAAATATACCCAGGGATAAAGGCAGAGATATATCGAGTATAAACACCCTGTAATCGCAGTGATGTATGACCTTACCTCTTCACCGCTCTGCCCTGCTAGCATCTCCTGCAAAGCCCTTACCGAGAGCGATTGCGCCAGCACAAAGTTACAGATGCATAAGTCAGGAGGAAAATACTGAGGAGGGAGAGGGAAAAAAATATTTTTGGTTATCTTTTTATTACAGATAAAAGCAAGTAACTGGTCAGGGTATTTAACCATCTTTCATTTGGCCTAATAGATATTTCTTCTATTTGTATTCATTAGGATTCATTAGGATAGTTTGGAGGGCCAGCGAGGATTAGCATGAGCAAGTGGTGAGCTCCACCCATGGTCTTGAGAAGTCATTTCCCTGCATCTGTTTATCAGTGCACTATTTAAAGCCCCTTGACTGTCTGGTTCAGCTATCCAGAGAAAGTGAACATTCTATCACCTTCTAATAACTAGCACTCACTAGAATCACTCTCACAGAGTTTAACAGAGTATGCTTCATATGCCACTTTCTTGGTAAGATCTTCCTCTTAGTGGAAAAATTAGTGGTGAGTTACTGTGACCTTTCACCTCTGAGGTTAATGTGAAATGCGAGTGGGGAGAATGTGCTAACCAGAGTGACAAATGCCTCGGAGTGAAAGTCTTCTATAGCCTTTTAAAATAAAGACAACACTCTGTGGAGATGTTATGAGTTACAGCTCTCTGTTAGGTTGTGTGATGACAGTTTATAAACACATAAAAACGCTCCTAATCGACACTCAAGCAGTTTAACAGCGCATATGCTACATGCCCTGATTTCAACATTTTTCAGATAATATTTCAGTTATATTATATTCATAAATTGTTCTTGAGCAAATATACATTTGAAATTATTTAAAACATCTTAAAAGTACACCTTTGAAAAAGTGATGTCATTATCATTTACTCCTCTTGTCATTTCAAACCTGTATGACTTTCTTTCGTCTGCAGAACACAAACGGAGATATTTTTGAGAATATTAGTATTCAATCAACGGCAGTCCCCATTGAATTGCATTGGTTTTGGGTCTATTCAATAGAAGTGAATGGTTACTGCCATTGTTTGGTCACCAATATTCCTCGAAATATCTTCTTTTGTGTTGTTTAGAAGAAAGAAACTCATAAATGTTTGGAATGACAAGAAGGTAAAAAAAAATTTGTGAACTGTCACTTTAAGTCTAGTTCTGTTTTTTACATCTTATCTAATGACCACTGAGACTTACACAAATGAGTGTGAAAACTTAATGTCCTTGAATATCTATATCCATTATCTTTTTTGATGTTTTTCATATATAATGTGCTTCCATATTCAGTTTTACATTCAAACTGGAGTGGTCAGAGTGATGGTAATGAGTATTTCTATGCATTACATACATGCATCATAAGTGAATCCATAAGCATTAATGTACTGACATATATCATTTTAATATGAAAATAATAAGTTGTCTGCTGTCCAAAAAATATGTCCTTCTTGCTACATGGTCCAGCAGATACAATGTCTATAACCACAGAGATGCCCACACATCATCTTCTGCCTTGCCTCTTATGCATAAAAAATATGGTTCAGAAAACAAAGATCAATTGCAGTTGCCATGGGTTTTTGACTATATGACTCTATTCCATTAACTTAATTGTATTTCTAGAGTCTGACATATCAATGGCAAATATCTTTTCAACTCTACCTCCCCCACTCCACATGCATATTTAACCATACCATTTTCTTTTCATAAAAAGGTGATCTTCTTGCCAAACATCCTGCGTTTGTTAATCTCTAATTCACATCTACTACAATACAGCTGTTCTTCACAAATCGCTTCAATCGACATTGTGGTTCTTGTGGGGGTTCAGGTACATTAAAGCTGTGATTAGATTCCCGTGGAGTATTACCTTCGCCTCTGATGTGGGCTCCAGATAACACAGGCGGTTGCCGAGCCCTTCTGCTGAGAGGCAGAATTTGCGATTCTCCTTCTGGATTGCGGCGACACACTGCAGCACCACTTCATCATCCTGAAGCACAAAAACAAGGATTTGATGTTATAAGCAAAGCAAAAGCACTACAACAGCTGGATTTATGTCTAGAAGTGTACACTCAATATTGTGTGAAGAGCTTAAAACTAAAACTGTTACAAACATATCTGTTAAAATGGTGATATTAGCATCATTAAACCTAACAATGTTCAAAGTTATATAACATATTGGATCAAATTTATATTATACACACATATAAAACAGATTGCAGATCCTGATGTCACCAGAATCCAGAATTAATCTCTGTAAATTCTGTGACATCTCTCTCTCCTCTCTCAGGAGAATTATATTGATTTCTGTCTCATCCGTGTTTCCTGATCAGTCCTTTTCTTGTTTGCTAGATCACGTATTGAATTCATCGTAACTGACGGTTGTCATGGTTCTAAAGTACATGGCTGTAAGAGAAATAGCAGTACTTTACCACGTGTGGAAATTGAAGTTAATAAAATGAGAGCTTTCTGGATACATTCTGAATGCATTATAATCTGTAAATATTTGTATATTTGGCCTCAAATTATCCTATTGAGTTGTCAGACTCAACAACAGGAGTGTTGCTCTGACAGTAAAGTGCAGTAACAATTAGTAAATTAAAGTGATAGTTCACCAAAAAAACAATTCATCCTCATGTCGTTTTAAACCAAAATGACTGTCTTCCTTCTGAAGAACACAAAATACATTTAGCAGAATGTTAACTGGCACCCATTCACTTCCATTAGTTTTGTGTCCATACAATAAAAGAGAATGGGTGCCGAAACTGCTCGGTTAACAAATGTCTTCAAAATATCTTATTTTATGTTCCGGGAACAAAGAAAGTGCTACAGGTATAAAATGACAAGAGGGTGAGTAAATGATGACAGATTTTTCAGTTTTAGGTGAACTTTTCCTTAAATGCAGATGCCAAATCAGCATCAGTTGCATGTCTAACTACTATTAAACCTAATATATTTGATAATAACCTAAGAGGTTAGGGTTCGGCTGAATGGCAAGGTTCAGTTACTTTTGTGGAGTGCTAAACAAGTGAAAGGGATGTTTTTTCAGTGTGCTGGCCTTTGACGTCACAGCTCAGAAGGGCTTATGCACCCTGTTGTGGTGCCAACAGTCCAACAGTGGTCTAAAGATTGGCTCAAGACCGGATGCAATGATTTTTCGAATAGCATATCAGGGCTGAATGTCGTACATGCTATGAAAAAATACCAGTCTAGCACGAGTGTGATACAGTTTTGCACGTGATTAAACAGAGCCGCTTGTTTGTGTGAAGTGTGTTTGTCGCGATGCTTGTTTGTGTGTGGTGTAAATCAATGGTGCACTGCTATTTTAGTTGTTTTTGAGTTTAAAAGTTGTTTTCCTGCTGCACTGAGTCCATATGATTTCAGATTCCTGTGATTTCCGTGATGTGGCTTTTTAAATATGTCATCTGCTTGTTTTGTAAATGAGCTGCACAGTTTAACATATTTCTACACGCTTGTTACGCTCATGCATTTGTCCACGTCTATGAGGAAAAGAACACATGAACTCCATCTCCAGAGCCACTCTGAGAGTTTATTTCATCAGCATTTCACTGTTAGAGAAAAGATATCGTCAACCACACTCTCTTTATGACGACCCGTCAAAATAAATGTCTGGTATACATGAACATCCAGATTAAAACACTGTACTGTATTATAATATGTACTATGATAAATTGATACTATTAAGCAGTCAATTAATCTATAAACACTAGAGTATACTAATATTTATTAAACTAATATTTAATATATATAGTATAAAATAATATATTAAAAACACCATTGTAGCTGCAAAAGGAGGAATTTCACTGCAGTTTACCATTGTAAATAATATAATAGTATACTACGGTATGTGGACAAATATATAATTATTGTATAGTTAAAGAATGGAAAACACAGAACTCATTAAACGGAAAAAAGGAACTTGGGAAACACAAAATTATTTGGCCCTTATTTACCCAACTGTAACATAAGGGGCTGTGTCCACCAAGGCGTTTCTGCAAGCGAATGGAGTGTTTTTTTATTGTTATCAATTTTTATTGTTATCAATTGAAACGCTGCGCTTTTTTTCATGCTCGTTTAAATGCATTTTTCCCACAATCAGCAAGGGCGTTCGACCTGGCACCCAGAATTGAAAAATGCTCAACTTTGGGTAGAACGCTGCGTCTGCAGTGAGTTTCCACCCAGCTCCTGGCATTTTCAGCCGTGTATAAAAGCTCCTCAGTGGATACAGCACATTAATGTCCTTCATGTTTTACCTACCTATTTATGTGATAAACTACACATATTTATTTTTATGTGTATATTTTTTCCAAGATAACAGATGTTTTATACTTGTGCTACAACTGTTTGGCCAGTGCTACAAAACTTTAAAGTCCAGGTGAAATAAGAAATGACACTTCTTATTTTTTCATGAAATAGTGCAGCATTTATAGTAAATAGATTATCCATGTTGGTCAATTTCTTATTAAAATTCAAGTACCCTCATTAACTTAAGATCTGAAAATGCACTTCTGCCCTGAAATGACTATCCATCTCACATGACGTAAACTAGGCAGCTTGACCAGAGCATCCGTTAACTCCTCCCCTTTAACTGTAAGTCTGCTGCCAGTTTCATTTTAAAATCAATGCAACAGCTGTCTTTACACATCAAATTAATTCACTGTGAAAATCACAAGTCACGCCCACTAATTTTCGCCTTTGAAATTCATTTTCACTCGCAAAAGTGTGCGAATACGGAAGTAAAAACGATCGCAACTGGTTCCAAGGGACTTTAAACCTCTGTAGCACCAGTGCTATGTGCAAAAAAAGTTACATACAGCCCTGCATATTGTAATCTTTCAAATGCTTGTTGCGATGACAATTTGAAGATGTATTTGTATTCAACTATTAAAAGAATATTAACTCCAATATACAGCTGCTGTCCATTCAAAACCTTTGATGTCTAAATGATTCAACATTGTGTTGACAAAGTTGAAAAGCACTTTTTTATACTTTTTATTGGTTAAATATTTACAAAACTCAGTGACAAACATAAAGTGTGACGAAAAAAATGGCAAAAAATCTATGGCAAAAAAAAAGAAAATCAAGAAATATGGAGATACAAGGTTTCAGAAAGACATCCGCGACAAGAAGGTATAAATTACTTTCAGTTTACAAATGGATCTTTCCTTTTTGTTGTAAGCCAAACTACTAATGTTGGCTTTGATCCAACCACACAACACCCCTCTAGATATTAGTGTTGCTGTTATGTTTCTAAAAGAATTATAAAACCCATGAGTCAGAAAAAAATGTTGTCGCTATCTCTGAAAAAAATCTTATGGTTAGCTGTTAAGACTTGCCTACTTTGAGACTTTGAAATGGATATTGGTTTTCTACTTAACCATAGAATCTGTAAAGTAAATCATGTGTCTGTGTTTAAGTACCAACACAGTGCATCGACATATAACGCATCTATCTCAGTACAGTGTTATCCACTAAATACAGCAAAGTAGTGTTTATCTAAAAGAAAAGATCTTCCCTTTCTCCCCTGGCTAGGTCCCACCTAGATCCCCTGCCAAGGAATCTGGTGAATCTGCAGCAAAGTGATCCAGGGAAGAGCAGCAGTGCCATCTGCAAAACAGCTAAGGGGCAGAATCACAGGCTATCTATAGGGGTGTTGCGTATGCAAGGACGGGGGGATGGGGTGGGTCTGCTCCAAATCTCAAGGGCAAGAACCAAGCAAAAATCGCGAAATCTGTCCATATTCCAGACTTAAGACCGCCTGACATTCTGCCAACCCGACCTGCTGCACGCGGGCAGACCAGACCAACACAATGCCTAAATCTATCATCCCTGCGGGTTCACATAGAAGTGCAACAGAGCAAAAAGAGGGTTCTGTTGCCCTCTTCTTATCCATGCTCTGTGTCTGTCTTTAAGGACATGAACAGGTGTGGGTGTGCAGCCTGAAGCCTCCAGAAGGTGTAACTCGAGAGGTCCTGATGTGCTCTGGTGCCAAATAAATGCTCACAACTCACCCGGCCCTGCCACTTACGTGAACTTGAGAGGTGGAAAGGTGAATATACCAAACTGCCCCTCCCACATTGCTATTTTGAAATGTACCCAGATGATACGTTTATATCCAGTTGAATTGTTTAATCATTTGAAAATGATGTTCCTTTATTTCCAAACACCATCTTCTTAGTACTGTGTGTCACATAACTAGACTTGTAATATCTATTGCACAACCTTAATTTGTACAGAAAATGGCGTAGGTCATTATTTTTTTGCAACAATCTGCAGATATCCTAACCAACCACATATTTGTTTATGTATATCTAATAAAAATAAATGTTGCCTAATTTGACACCAAAACATCTACCAAAAAGTGTAGGCATTAGGGGTCTGAAGAGACACTTATCCCATGACGCATGAGACTGGGTTCACGAGAACGAGACGAATCAAGAAAACTCAATATGAAATACAGAAAATGCAGTCATTATAATATCAACTTGTACTTAATGAAACAAATTAAGCTATTTTAATTAATTATATTAACCAGTAATAAAACATATTGCACTATTTACATATTGTTTGTCACAAACTCAACTGACAGGCAGTAATTGCACAAAAAATATGCTTTGTTTTCTTAACAGGTACAGGTTTTCATAAAGACCTGTGGCAGTTTTCTCTATATGCTTTTGCATAGTGCTCGACTGCTCGTATTAGCAGAGGTGTTGACCGATCTTAGCACAGTGTCAGTCCCCCTTTCTCAACTAACTGAACCCTCGGAGCCTTCAGAGAAAAAGTTGAAAGTACATAAACATATCATGTTTTGTGCTAACATTGCGCATACGGAAGAGACAGATTATCTGTTTTTGAAGAGGTTTGCCTGTGAATGTATTTAAAATAACATAATGTGAATTTTCAATCGCAATACTCTCCATCTGGTCGCAAAGCACTGCTAGCAGCGCGAACGCCGTTAAACATTTGTGCTTATCCACTAGGCGCTGCGGACGCAAGAGACGCACGAAATCATTGAAATCCGTCCGTCTAGTGCATGTTTACATTAAAAAAGAAACGGTGGGAAAGTAGTGCTGTGGGATTGGAAATCACTGAAGTTCACAGCACCCACATAGATTGTGCACTTATTAGCATGCTGGTACAGTAATTAAAACATTTAACAACAAAATGTGCACTCACATAAATGCTTCCACATATATTTTGAGGTCACACAAGTATAATTTAGGGATTATATGCTATTAACATGATTGCAATTTCTAGCCCAGCAGAGAATCATGACAACAGATTCCACTTGTTCCTAAACATAAGTGCTACTTTGTTTTTATAGCTTTTCTTCTGCTCATCAATGCTGACAAATACTGCTCATTAAAAGGATAGTTCAGCAAAAATATATAGTGTCATCATAATTGATTTACCCTCATGTTATATAAAACCAATATGTGACCTTGTATCTGTGAAACACGACAGAAGATATCTTGAGCTATGCCACAGTGAGTTTGTACCCTTACAAATGGAAGTGAATGGGGGCAATCGTGTTTGCTTACAAAAATTCTTCAAAATATCTTATTTTTGTTCTCTAGAAAGAAAGTCATATAGGTTTGGAATGACATGAGGGTGAAGAAATTATTAAATATTTTCATTATGGGGTGAACTATCCTTTTAAGATCAGTATGAAAACAAAACAAATAGTTTTGAACAAATCAGAGCATTTTTCATCTTCATCTCAGTTGAACCTTTATCCTCTCAAAGTGATAGTTCGCCCAAAAATAAAAATTCTCTCATCATTTACTCACCCTCTAGTCATTTCAAACCAGTACTTCAAAAGAAGGTTTCTCAAAGAATGTTGTCAACCTGCCCCCATTCACTTGCATTGGTTTTGTATCCATACAATAGAAGTGAATGAGGGTCAGGGCTGTTCGGTTACTAACTTTCTTCAAAATATCTTCTTTTATGTTCTGCGGAAGAGAGATAGCTATACAGGTTTGGAATGACAGAGGGTTAGTAAATAATGAAAGAATATTCATTTTGTGGTTAAATATCACTTTCATCAATCAAATTTCATAGCAGTTCCTGCCCTTCACAGAGCAGGTGGCTCATATCCCTGTATCTGACACCATAATGATACGTCTGAATGCTCTGAGCTCTCATCTTTATCCCCTCTATATCAGCATTTGGTTAATCTGCAGGTTCCCCAAATGTTTAATGTTTTGCAGGACAAATATTTTCTTCTTGAACTTGCAGCTGAGGTTTCCTAAAGCAGTATTTCCAGAACAGGACCAAGAACCCTATTCATGAGCCAAAACCGTTGACAGCCTTCAGTTCAAGCCTCTTCAAAGATAATATTTTTTAAATTCCAAGCAAGTGAACTACCCAGACCACTAAAAGTAGGCTTTGACAGGCATGCAATAAAGAACGTATATGGGGATGCAGGGCTGTATGATGCCACGAAAAAAACGGTCTGGGCTAAGACTAAATTTAATGGTGTAGTACACGCGCGATACAGTTTGGCAAGGTGGATTAGACAGAGCTGCCTGTTTGTGTGAATTGCGTTTATCGTTGTGCTTGTTAGTGAGTGATATTAACTAATGGCGCACCACAATTTATTTTTCGTAATTTTTTGCAATTAAAACTCGTTTTCCGGCTGCATAGAGTCCATAAATCTAGAGCCCTTTGATCTGTGCTATGTGGGAAAACAAGTAAGGAATCAAGAAAGCGAAATTCTACTAGTTTAATGTCCTCCAGTTGTTCTGTGTGTCTATGAGTGAATGAGTTGCACACTTTAACATGTTACGACAACCCGTCAAAATAAAAGTCTGGGTTAATTTCAACCAGATGACAAAATATTTATTTGTAGTGAATTTATAATCCGTGGTAATTTTACTGCAGTTTTAGTATGCTACATTATTTTTATGGACAAATGTATTTACTACTGTATAGTTAAACATTGAAAATAATGAACTCCGAAAAATTTAAAAGGAAAAAACTAAGTTGTGAAAAAACTAAAAATGATATGGCCATAATGTATCCATTTGTATAACGTTAATGTCCCTTTTCAATTACCCGTCTATTTATGTGATGACCTGCACTTGTGTAGATAATAACAGATGTATACTACAGACTGCTACAACTGTTTGGCCTGTGCTACAAAATTTTAAACCTCTGTAGCACCGGTGCTCTGTCCAAAAAAAGTAAACGTAGAGCCCTAGGGTGAGTGGGTTGCTACAGACAGCTTCTGAGGTACGAGTGGCACATATTAAAAACACTGTGGATTTTTGTTCACAATTCAGCAATTTTAAACAAACCTCCAGGCTATTTAATATCTCCAGTGCTACACAAACCCCAGAAATACAGATGTAGATGTAAAGAGCTTGAGGCATTCTTTAAATTACTTAAACTGTTCTATATAAAAGTCTATGTATGTCTCACTATGTATGAATGATGAGGATTTAACTACACTTTGAACACTTTTCTTTCCAGAGACATGTTTGAATAGGGTATTCATTTATTACAACCAGAGTGTTTATTGCTCCACAGTCTGTGGATGAGGAAATATAACTATTTTTGTTTGTTGTTTGTAAGGTTGTTAAAGATGCAACATCGTTCATACAAGATAATTCGACAGAACTCATATAATACAATGAGAAGACATCGGGAGGAAATGTATTAAAAATGCAAAAGTCATTTCACCTGTGCTGTCAAGCAACCGTACAGAGATGCGTCACTTTCGAGTCCTTGAATGACACAAGAGAAGCAATGCTATGATGTTTGAAAAGGAGTGATGCTTAAAATGAGTTTGGGTCAGGAAATAAGCTTATGGCTGTGAGTGTATGAGAGAGAGAGAGATATACAGATAGCTATAGTACTGTGCTTTCCACTATAGGCTACATCCAAATGACAAATTGTTTTACTCTGCAGTATAGACTTACTTTGCACACATTCTGCAACAAAAAATAGCCTCCCGCAGGAAAATAGTCAGCGTGCATGCCTGACTGACCTCCATTTACAGTAAAAAAGGAATACAGATTCTCCCGGAAGACAGAGATTTTTTTGAATGTGAATAAAATACTGATGAGTTTCGGTATGCACTTCGACCTTCACCATCTTGTGGTGTTCAAAGAGTTATGGGAGAGACCCAGTTTAGCCTCATAGCTCATACTGAGGGTCCTGTTCGGTCCATGCCTTAGTGCACTTGACAAAGCTGTCAGTTCCAGGGCCCCTCTTAGCCATCTTGATGCCTGGAGGCCTTATGCATATCAGACATACAAAAACTTTGTGGTCACCTTCTAAGACGAGGATTAGCTTATTGCTTATGAATTATCTAGCAGCTAATGAGCTCCAACATATATGCCACTCTAATGTAATCCTTTCAATAAATTATACACTAAACATACTTTACAAACGTAACTGCCGTAAACACCTCCACAAACATACTCGGGTCTGAGCAGTTGTGCTGTCATTCACCACAGATGGCTTATATCCCGTCGGGACAAACTAATGCTGGAGGGCAGCGAGAGCAGAGACATCAGTCTCGGTTTAATTAATCTGTTGGAAGCTCTTTGAGCTAAACCGGACACATGAAGCTCACGGAGGACAGACCATCACTCATCAGCAGTTCAATCGATTTATGTACCGACATTCTCGGCTCCGGCCCAAAGCTCTGTGGTTTACCTTTTTACCTGGGAGCATCGCATTACTTATTGCCTGGAGCCATTAACACTGGGCATAGTCCCTGTGATGGAACGGCAACAGCGGATGAACACAAAACGCTTTAAAATATCCACTGTCTCCACCTCAATTGCGGATCACCGTTACAGAGCCCTAAGAGCTGTCAAAACAAACAGGGGGGCTGCAAATATACTGTACTAGAGTAAATTGAAGGCTGTTTGAGGCATTTAAATAAATGATTTCATTCTTATAGAGTAGAAGCACCAACAAAATTAAATCGGGCCTCAAAAATTTGCATAGTCATAAATCTCTTGATCTGACACAAAGTCCAAAGTTATAACAAAATAACTTCTCTGTTGTATTGGTCTACAATTCAGTCTGGTTTTGTAGAAAAATACATTATCTATCCAACAATAATGTGATATGCAAGATGCATCTTAAATTACAATATTTTAATTGCTATTATTGCTGTTTTTATTGTAGACCAATCTAACAGGAAGGCTAACGGCTTTGAGAATATATAATGCAGAATTTCAGTTTTCCTATCATTTTGGAAGACGCTGTGAAAAGTTTGTTAAATTAAAGCATAAATGTTAAAACTGTAAAACATAAAGCATAACAGCTGACCTAATCACTTTACTTTCACTCTAAACTCTGACTTTGCAATGTTTCAAAATATATCGCTGTTGTCTTTTGAACTTACATAATTTGACATTTGTATGAATTTCTATAGATCATGATTATTAGTCATCCTTTATGTCACTGGTTTTTGCAAAAATCTAACCGATGAAAAGTATTAATAAGTGCTTGTCAACTTTGATAACCAAGTATTTAAACATTGAAAAATAAGTGTTTTACCAATTTCATGAAAAAGTGAGTTTGGAAATCCAAGGTTTTGGAAGGCTAGCGGTGATATGTGCAAGCTCCTATCTATGTAACACTTTAGAATAAGAATCAATTCTCACTATTAACAAGTTGCTTATTAGCATGCATATTTGTAGAATATTGGATGTTTATTAGTACTTATAAAGCGCTTATATTGCATGACCATATTCTACATCCCTAATCTTACCCAATATTTAAACCTAACAACTGTCATACAACTATTCAAAAGGAAAAAAAAGAAGTTAATTGAATTTAAAGTTGTAGTTAAGGGTTTGTTAATAGCGAGAATTGGAACTTAAAATAAAGTGTGACCGGAAATATTATTATTACATGGAAGCCTGGGCTACTACAGGAACCTTCTGATTAAACATTAACAGCTGAGACATGATGTCTGTATGGACTCATAAATGGATGACCTAAATCTGCCGCAGTAATATCTCAGAGCAGTATCTAATCAATGTATGGTCAGCATAGTTTTAATGACCAATATCATGACATGCTGTTTCCTGTAATGTAGTTTCTCAGTAAGAAATTTAAGATGTATGTATAACTGTGAAGTGTCAGCATACAGCTCCTACTACCATCATGTCTTACGCTTCAGTACAGATAAATAGCAGCCCATTTTAGGCTGCTTTGAATGAAGATGAGCCAAATTATGTGATTATGATTTTCTTTTAGAAAAAATCTTGTGGTTCATTCTCTCCTTTGCTTACTCCAGCTTTAATCCTCCTAGTAGCATTGCCTTGTAAACTAACGGTACTGTATACCCCGTTGACAAAATGTTTATATGCTCTCCTACTTGTCAGTCGCTTTGGATAAAAGCTTCTGTCAAATGAATAAATGTAAATGTAATTAAACTTCTTTCAAATGAGAAATGAGATGCTACTATAAGTTTACTCATATGATATATGATGTACTGTATACAGTAGCAAAGAACATTTTACTTGAAAGTAGTTTTGAAATACAAAATTCATCAGATAATAATAAAAGAGGTTGAATATTCTACAAAAAACGTGTAAAAAGGTTTAAAAAACAGTACTGACGAATATTATTAACAAACAATGTCATCCGTGCTATTTAGCTCTCACACAGCATGTCTTCCGTAAATCTAATGATAATTAAGGCCAGGACATGTAATACTAATCCAGGTAATCTCTTATTCCTTTTATGTCTTAGCACGTTGTTGCCGTTGTTGACTTTAAAATATGATACTGTGCAAATAAAATCGGCGTTGAAACATCAGTGGTCTGGCTTGTTAAACTAGCTGACGCAATGAAGTATGGAGCCGGTGCTTGAGAACCGTGTGTGCTTGTGTGGTGGATGTATTAACTTTTAAGAGGCTAAATTTAAACCTTGGAATGCAGAAGGCTTCCAGAAAAACATAAACTCCAAATAAACCTAGTGCTACTATACTGGTGACTCTACATCTGGATTTAGAGAAATTTGGACAAACAACACTTTCAAGATCCACTTGACCAATAATTACAATGTAAATAACAAAAGCTCCTGCTTAAATTTACAAGGGCATTTGAGTTTGGGTGTGTTACAGCTGAAACTGGTCGGATGTTTAGTTGTAATTGCTTACCAGTATCTGTAAATCACATTGTTATTGCCTTATGGATCTATCACCCTCCACTTATTTTGTAAATCATAATTAGATTTTATGCTTCCATTAACTGATGTCCTACCCAGCATATCACGGTCACCTAATTAAATGAAATGCATTTAATCATTTATACATATTAATTAACAAGAAAGTATTTCCTACAACACGAGCAAAACAGAACCTCAGGCAGTTGCATAAAGAGGTACTAGAGAGAGAGAGAGATTGAACTGCTGTATTTTTGTGTGCAGTGAGCCATAGGAAGGACTGAATTAGGGCACCTTCCACACAAAAGGTGTGGTGGAGTCTGCTGGGGACTGCTATTCCATCAGACTGTAACCTTCACTGCCAGAGTTGTCAGTGTAACGCTTTAACAGCAAAGCCACACACCTGTCTCATGTAAGATCCTATAACACATCACAAATTATAAACTGTTGATTCTCAATCTATTAAGAGCTTGGCAATACAACAAAAAATACAACATTTTACACAACTGCTAATACATCAATGTGTCAAATAAAATGCATCCAATAAAATGTGGACAATTTCCATGTCTCAGAGAATTTTAAGCTGTGTGCCACCCCAGTCGGGCAACATTATCAGAAAGAGTGATGATTATAAACGATTACAGAAAAATAACGCAAGCAATACATACAACAGGTCGTCTCAATTTTCCTAACTAACCTAACTGTGACGGTAATTCACACCACGGTATCCTGTCATATCGTTTACACAGGTAACTGCCATGCGCCACGGCATGTAACCAATCTGCGTCGAACCACAGAAATAGAAAAGTCCTTAAGAAGGTGAGAGGATCGTATTAGATGTAATCGCATCTGCCAGGATATTATGAACATATACAGAGGGCACTTCTGTGTGCATTGAAACCCAGCGAATTCTAGTGAAAAATAGCGCACGAGCGCAAACTGTGATTCATGTAGAAGTCGCGTGCTCGGGCAATCACAACAATGCATTAAACATGTTTTGCATCTACTTGACAAGCCATACACATAAAACTCTCATCAGTGACCGATATATAAATTACACCTGCATCCTGACGTGGCTGCTGCTCTCAAAGCTCTTTCACGAGCTTTGACCACAGGTGCGTCGCGAGCGCAAACTCGCACCTGAGGCAACTTCCAAATAAGGAAATAATATTCTTCATAGCGAAACGTACACAATTATACACAATCATAATGCAAATAAACCACAATGACCGCTATGAGACATAAATCGTTGCTTTAAAACAGGCACTCAAGGCAACATTTTTGATGCCTCAGCATAGTCTTCAATGTGATTGTAATTTTAATTGCCCCTTAAGAATGCGCAAAAAGACACGAAAGATTTTCTTTGCAACAAAAAACGGGTGTTTATACTTACAGTTCGTAAGAACTGAATTTCATCTTCCCCTTCACCACCTTCGGCCATGGCTGTAGAAGAGCCTGCCTAGACTCCGAAAGCCACCACTGAAACCGAGCAGCGGAGAGGCGCTTCTGCTGTCCGGCCGATATTAGCATAGAGCTCCATCCAAAGCCATATAGGGGAGCGCGGGCAAGCCCACTGTTGCGCGCCTGTCACTCAGTGTCACAAGCGCGCTCACGCTCTTCTTATTCCCTATGCAGTGGAGCACCATCGTGATGACGATCTTATCTGCATCACCTCTCGCTGCAAGATGCTAAAACAAATAAATAAATAAATACATGTGTAAGTAAAGGGTTAAAACTGTTCAACAAGCTTTCTGCGCTGTTGGTTAGAAATGGTTAAAAATCATGATATTAAGAAAAAACTTTTTTCATTAACAATCCTTTAGTACACGAGTTCGACAACCAGTAAGATTGCATTTTACCTGTCTAAAAGTGGTCTAGAAGTTGCAGACCCACGAGCTTTGATTTGTTAGTGTAAGTTATGAATATACAGTGTAAAAAACAGGAACATCTCGTTTTAATTCGTAAATTGAATATAAAACGTTGAGTTCTAGTTACATATTACTTTACAGGGCAAAATATTGTCCTGACTTGGCTCATAGTGAGAGGCACTCGTTTAAAAGTTGTTGCAACAGCGACATCTGGCGTCCGATTCTTAATAGCATCAGCATTTACGCATTTAGCAGACGCTTTTATCCAAAACAACTTATCCTATACATTTATACTTAGGTATGTGCAATACCCTGGGTTCGAACCAACAACCTTCCGCTGAGCTACAGGAATAGCAGTCGTTAAATTTCATTATTTGTTACTGTAAATCAGCCCAACTCCCACTGCTTGCGTGTCAAAGCCAGTCCTGGCACACTGTTAGGATCATTTATTTCCTCATGTCTCCAAGTACATGGATAAAATATGAATATACTTTAAAAAAAATTACCTCACCTAAGAAGAAATCCAACGGCACCCCTTGAGATTTTATCCTTCATAAATGGGTGATGTAAGAATTTGACATTCATATTTTGCGTGTTGGGATTATCCTTCAATATTCAGTAGCCAATTACAGTTGGATGTTGTGGGAGATGTCTTTAGCAGAGCTCTTGGAGCAAGAGACACTGACAGCAAAGTGTGTTTGTAACACGCTCATTTATTTCTTTAAAGTGAACGGTTTATAGAGGAGAACATGGCGTTTCTGAAACCGCCTCAATTAAACAACTGGTTAGGGTATATACATGTTAATGCTATGTAAGAGCACTGTGCAGAGAACTGTATTAGACAAAAAGGGCTTTATTAATACTTAGGGGGTTTCAACTATGTCCGTTGTTCATAAGGGTGGGGAACACATTACATCTTGAGGGGCCTCACCCACATCTACTGCCCAAACAATCCTATAGTTGGCCCCATATACCCCAAGGAGTTTCACTTGTCCATGGTCAGTAGGGTGGGTAACTATACAATCTCACAGGTGACATGGGTAATTCAGAATCCTCCATATACTATTGATTTGTAATGTACTCACGGCTGTAGAGTTGCAGTGTCGTCTCCCAAATCTAATAATTTCACACCCGTTCTCTAATAAAGTTTCAGAATTGTAATGTGTTTTGGAGGAGAGCCACTGCTGAGTAAATGTTTATCACAGTCAGCAGAAGAAAAATCACAAAAGAATAGAAACATAAGGCAGGTTGACAAGTAACAGTTGAATCATGGTTAGGTTCCAACTCTAACTTTTATTCAAATTAATGAAGTTGTTATTCAGAAAACATATTTTTCTATAAGCATGTATCTATGTCATGCTATCGAAACGTATAAATAGTGTCGGCTTGCTTTATTTTGCTGCCTGTTAATGTACTTTAGTTTCATTTAAATATATACGTAAAATACTAGCTAATAAAATTACTATTATTATTCTTATATAACTAATGTTATTTTTCTCAAATTGAATAAGTAACTAGGCTGTCATGAGCACCTATATTTTTCTTTAGCAATACAAACCATTAATAGTCTTGGCTCCACCCAAATGCTTTGATTGGCTGTGGCATAAGACCATCAGATGAGACTGAGGGTCTTGATAAGACAAATGAAGTAACAAAACAAGGCTTTTTGAGATCCATTCACTAAAGGACCTGTTCTGTCCACTTATTGGTAGGCAAGGCCAAAATAAGAAATCAACAGAAGAACAATAATTTAGATTTTCTCAACAACTGGGATTAAAAGACTAAGAATCGGAGTGGAGAGTCTCTGTGCTGCTCCTCCAGTCTGACTTCAAGACTTCACAGAGTTCATAGGATGATCAAGACCCATCAAGTGAGCTTTCAGATTATGACTGCGGATATGACCTAAGAGATGCAGGACACAGTTTAAATGGGAGTGAGAGCCAAGAGAGTCAAGGTAGAGAATATCCATCAAGTTATTGCTGCCAGTTCAGAGGTTTTGAGAGATAATATTCAATCACCACTGCATGACTCAACCAGTGGTAGGTTTTTGCATACAGAAAATTACTTTCCCGCACAGGAAAATATACAAGATGAGGTTTTCCCTTTGAAATTCTGTGCATTAGATGAATAACCAAATGTGCAGAGTTAACCATTTGAAAAAAAGTGTATCAGTAGCTTTTGTCCTGTACTTTCTACTTTTGTCCTGCTACTGCTACCCAAAGCTACTTTCCTGTAGCTCAGTGGTAAGAGCATTGTGGGTTCGATCCCAGAGGATTGCAAATACCTATGTAAAATGTATAGGATAAAGCAATATAAGTCGCTTTGGATAAAAGGGTCTGTCAAATGCCTAAATGTAAATGTACTGTTTGACTGAAACATTTTCCAGATGAAAGCACACAAGAACAACCTGTCAGGCCATAAACAGAACGCTATCTTTTCAGCCAGCCAAACAAACGTTAAATCAGGGAGGAAAGACATCTCTGCTTCTTTAGATGCTGGCTGTGCATTTCTACCAAGAGCCATAAGGCTAAGCAGTGTGTCTCATCCATTATCCCATTTATCATGCACCTCCTGGCCTCTGCCGCAGTATTGTATACAGCTGTTGCCTGAAGAGGTTGCAGAAGTCTACAACACGACAACACAGGAGGGAAAATATATTTCGGGCAGGACAGACGAGAGCATTTGTAATGGAACTGTATCAATTCGCAATGAGCTGAGGTTCAGATGGAGCCCTAAAGGTGTGTGACCGGTCTCATTCTGCTTACTGATTTTACCCAAAGTTAAAGGGGCCCTTACACACAAGGTTACTGCCAACCTCATATTAATCTTGAGTACCTATAGTGTAGTATTGCATACGTCGTATCTTTGAAGAGTATTTAGTTTGATCACATTTATGAAAGATAGACACAGCTCTACGATTACTTCCGAAATCATACAGCGTGTGCGGGGGGGAGGGGTAGGCTGAACTAAAGCACATTGTCAACAAAACACAGACATCAGTTTCACTTACCGCATGCGGTTCATGTACTGCATCTTTTAGCGATGGACCGCTCCATATATCAGTTTCAAACGATCTCCAAATCCAGCATTATTTCCACCGTTTCATCACCCAAATGTAGTGAACAAACAAACATGCTCTCTCTCTCTCCTGCAAACAATTGAAAGTGATGTCTGCGCAAAGCCCTTCTCCTGGTCTCCATGCTCAAGCGTGCTTTTCCAGGAGAATTGTCCTATAAGGGACTAAGAAAAAAAATGGTTACAAAACGTTATAATATGTAAAAAAAAACGTTCCGAATCCTGTACGATCGCTGGTGGAGTGTATATAGCACAGTAAAACTACGTAATACGCCCAACTCGTTTTTTGACAAGTTGACCATGTTAAGCATGAGAAGACAGCACGTTTAACATTGTGAAGAATTCAGAATGCATGACACATCGTCGCAGCACCCCTTTAACACTTACTAGCCCAATAAATTAAAAATAAATGCAAAGAAACTTTGTATTTTACACAGTTGTTCTTATTTAGTTTTATATTGGCTATGAAATGTTTGTTTTTCACAGCTGTTAGGACATCGCAAAAGATAGAAATTAACAAGGAAAACACTTCACTTGATAGGATTTTTCCTTAATGTCAGCTGCATGTGCGGAAAACTTGTCAGGGAAGAAAAGGCAACATATTCTTGAGCACATTCCTACCTAGTTTCTATTAAGGTAATTATATTCTCTTAATGCCCCCGTGAAACATGGATTGTGTCATCCGACCTTGATTTTGATTAAAGTGTAAGGGAGAGAGACAGTTCAGAAACCGACGTGTTCGACTTCATTAAGCTCTGATCAGAATGATCGGAATAAGACATCAATGTTCTATGAGAGTGTTTTAAAATCATATGTTCCGAGAGTTTCCATGATAAATAAACAAAAGGGGAAAGCCCGGAAACTTATGGATATCATCCAGCCCCCCTAAAATAATACCAAAACACTTCAAAACAGCCTCCATTATTCACAAACAGTGTATAAAACCTGGAAAATTATATATGAGCCCACCAAATAACAGAGATGGCAATTCGCACGGGCTTAAGATCACTGTCAACTTCTGCAATTAATACAAATGACAAGAGGTCCCCAGGTAATACTAATCTCGTACGAAAAGTGCTCAGGGCATGTCAAGCAATCTCATACAAAACAATAGTTACGCAGAGTACAAAAATGTTTTGCTCACATAAGATTGCTGCGCCATTCCTATCGGATCCAATATTGAAGGCAGCACTGCTTTTTAATTTTATACTCCGCACAAATTCAGTGTCAATCTGTGTCTTGTTCACTAAGGAATCCTTGGAGAAATGAAACGAACAAACGCTCCATGTTTTTCCCACATGAGCTGGAACGTCTTGAACTTTAACCACCACATTCCTAATATCGAAACTCGAAGGAAGGTTATGCAGCAAGTTATGCAGCTCTATTCTTCCACAACCAGGGATGGCACAATATTTAGCTTTCTTTAACGGCATGTTTGTTTATTGCTTGCTCGCTCTATCTGCTCTATCTATTCTGTCATGTGCGAACCAGTGGGCGGTGGAAGAGAAATAGTCGTTGATACTTTTCTGTGGAGGTGGTGTTCAACCTATCAATGTCGTCATAGATAGGTGCATTCCAGAACCTGGCGTTCGCTTGGCCTCGTGTCAATAACAGATGACATTATGTGCCGTTCCCAATGTGGAGCTCCGCAATATTGAGAGGCTGCTCTCGATAGGCAACGTCTCCAGTTACTGTCGTAACTTTGCCTTCGGTAGAATTCAAATGAGCCATTTTAATCTAGATTAATTCCACGATTAATCTAGATTAAAAAAATTAATCTATGCCCACCGCTAATATATATATATATTTATGTATATTATAACACATTTTACTTATTTATATTATTCGCTAATCTACAAAAAAGGTCACCACTGGTCCACATTTGCTATGGCTGAATGCTGAGCGCAAGTGCTTTTATATAAATGTTTTAAATATTTTATATTAACCCAGTGTTTCTTAAACATCTCCTTTCTGCACTCATTCGTTTTCATCCATTTGGGCCAACATATAAAATAGGCTATTACTTAATGTGAATTCCTAGATCCTTTTGTTCCCCAATTAAAAAAATCATTCTCTGCCATCTCTCATGTTCTGTCATCGACTTGAGGGCGGCACTAATTGCCAATCACAATGGGAGTTCCAGAAAGGAGCAGGGCCAATGGCATTTGTTGTCACAAAATCGCAGTGTCCCACCTCTCTTAGTACCAAAGGTCAAAATGACTCACGCGTGTGAAGAATCCCCCGATCTGCTTTAATTCAGCGGTTTGTTATTTCCCCTAGCAAGTGTTGATCGAAGTGCACAATCTTGATTATCGTGTTCGAATTAGAGATTTGCAATATCTACAGGTTCACATTTAACGCCCAAGCGTTTTCAGTGTGCTCGTGCAGCTGTTATCTGCTTGCCCGCTGTGTTTACACGCTCATGTAGTTTTGTCCAATTTCTAATGCAATACTGAGGTATTGTCACAATGCACCGTCTTGTCTTGCGACAATTGGCCGTTTTTTTTACTGCCGTTATCCAATTAGACTTCAGTAAAGTGGAAAGGTGAAGAGTTTCTTACCGCTTCTGAGGGAACCGAGTAACGACAATACACAGAGTCGTTTTTAATGCACAAGGGTTTATTTTTATGCACAAAGGGTTTTTTCAATGAACAATATTTTTTTCATGCACAAGGGTTTTTTTTCTATGCACAAGGGTGTTTTTTTCATGCACAAGGGTGGTTTTTTCATGCACAAGGGTGGTTTTTTCATGCACAAGTTTTTTTTTTCATGCACAATGGTGGTTTTTTCATGCACAGACGGATCTATTGAAGGGGTTGTGCTTGTTGACCAAAAGATGTTTTAGTTTTGGATCGTGTTGGTATCGCTCATGCAGCTGCTGTCTTTCCAGTAACATCTTCTCTTTTCTTATTTTCTTCTCTTCTCTTTTCCTGATCTTTTGCTCAACCCATTCGCGGAGAGCAACCGGTCCATTTCTCTTCTTACAAGTCTTCAGTTGCTGAGTCTCTATCTTAGAGGAAGAGGAATGTGACTCCGAGTCGTTCTCATGGATATCAAGGATGTCTTGAACCTTGTCCACCTGGATGGGAGGTACTGGCTCCTGGTCCTCACTGTCATTCTCCATCCAACACTCTATAGCTTTCAGCGGTGGATGCTTTATACCAACCACCTGCACTTTATGATGTGAAGTCTTCATCTCACCGGGACCGATCGTCCTCCCAGTGTACTTCACATAATCATTTTCAATTTCAACATCCACTAGGACGTCTTGTGGAGTCGAGTCAAACAGGAAGGTGGATGAAGAACGTGGAAGGATTTGGATGTGATGATCTACTTGAATCATCAGTTTCTGTTCCTCTGAAGGCTGAAAGGGTACAGAACTTGTCAGATACATTTACATTTAGGCTTTTATCCAAAGCGACTAACATTGCTTTATCCTATACATTTTACATAGGTATTTGCAATCCCATGGGATCGAACCCACAACCTTACAATGTTAACTCAATGCTCTTACCACTGAGCTACAGGAAAGTAGATACATCCCTTCATCTGATATCGGTGTTGGGTTTTCACGAACCAGCAGCGGTGCTTTCACAGATGGTAGTGTTTGCATCCCGCCAGCTGGTGCCACTGACTCTGAAAAGATCCTGTCAGCCAGAGACGACTCTTCTTCAATTGCAGGCAGGGGTTCGAAGTGTCGTAAGGTTCGGTAAAAACGTACTGGCTCCCCTGCTGATAGCTGAGGTCTGAAAAGAGGTTGATTCTTATCAGCGGGTAGAGTGGAGGCTGGAAGGAACCGGTTAAACATCACTGGTCCGGCCGATAGCAGGACTTTAATTTCAGTGAATGGTGGAGTTGGAGGGTCAGATGCCTCTTTAACCAGTATTGGCTCTGGCACTGATGGCATCTTTTGGAGTCTGCTCATCTCTTTCTTCTCTTCAATCCCAGAACTTTTCTCCTTTTCACTTGTGTCCTCCATCTCGTTACACTTGTCTGCAACACTCTGTAGAACATGATGAGATCATTAAGACAGTGACAGCAGATCATCAATAAAAGTACAAAGCTGGTACAGACAGTGAGTGTACTGAACACATCTTTCAAAAACAGCACAAGCGGGTACCTGTGTAAGTGATTTTGCTGTGTCTGTGATTAACAACGTTGACACCCTTTTACGCCTAGCATGAGTTATCTCGTCACTTTAAAAAAAACGATTCCTGCCAAAGACGAGTTTTTACGGCAAACACTGTTATACAGCAGGTGGCACTGTTACACACCTTTGGGGAAAACTACAGAATCGCAGAACCTAAAACACATATTTCTTATCGGTTTATAATGATTGTTCTGAGTGTAATCTGGGCGGAATCTTTGACAAATAACGTTAATTATCTCAGCTGTTTAATCAAAGTAATGCATTTTTGAAGAAACCTACCCACATCTAAGTAGTAAAAAAAATGAAGATAGAAGAATATGGGTTCTTTTGTTTGAAAGCAGAGACTCTGTTCTTTCATTTGACATATTATTTGTCCATATATTCTTTACAGAAAATGTACTGTGAGCCATTAAAGTTAGCTGAAAATCTTAAGCCTTTGTCGCTTAAAAAAGACGCTGAAAAGCTAAGTCTGCAATCACGACTAAAGACAGCGTCTTGGCTAGCAGTAGCATATCGAGCCGATTTTGTGTAGTATGATGTGATAATGTATGTTACATACTACTATATATGCTCAGTGAAGAAATTTAAAATAAACAGGTACAATTTAATATTAAATTGTGACAAGAGACGTAAAGTGTTTTGACGGTGACTTGTGACTACCCGCCCCTGAAGTTACTGCCATTAACGTTACATTAATGGCTGATTTGCTTCACGAGCCCGATGAGATAAATCATTAAAGATTTGTATTTAAGATGTCCTAAACATTTCAGTAATGGTTTCCTAATTGTCCAATTTAAGACAACATTCAGGTTTATGATGCTTAAATCTCTTACCGCTGCATCTTTAAACGATTCCTCCGAAAGGTAAATCCCATCCAATTCAGTCGATTCTTGATCTGACAAGCAGAAACAGAAAAGGCACCGGAGCAAGTCGATAAAAGCGCTGAACAGAGACATCTTCAAACGCTGAATGTCGAAAAGTAAATTTGGAGTCCGTTTGTAACTCGCTGCAAACTATCAACAGAACGTCTTCGTCACATTGCTGACGCTGGCCAATCAAGTTGCTAGGTTACTTACGATGTTATTTTCGAACAATAACATTTGGCCCAAACCTCACTTTCAATTGACTCCGCAAGTAATCAGCTGTGTAGTTTTAATTTAATTTATACATTTACAAAAAATATATAATTAGAAAACAATATATGACAAAAATAAATAAATATTTCGGTAAAATAAATAAATAGTTGTAAGCAAACACGGCCAGAAAATTAACTTCGGGCCGGAGTAATGTAAACTAGCTATGTGAAAAAAAATATTTATAAAATATATCATTAATAATAATAACGTTCATGATGCTATATAGTTTTAAAGCATTTTTAAATAGTAATTCTAAAAAAAAATGCACCATTCAGGCTTCACTAATCATACTGAAGATGAAAAAACATATTAAATGTAATTATTTATATCGATTGGCACTCATTCTATTATTCTTATTTTTAATTTTTAGTTCTGTATGAATAATGACATAACTGTGTACGAAAGTGAATGTTTCACGTTGCTTTAAGAAAAAAATGAAAACACGTGATTATGTAATTGTCTTTAGCGCATGCGCGCTGTGTAGATGGAAACTGATGTTTTTAACCTCTGGCTTCTTCTCAGCGGATATTTAAACAATATTAACAAAAACTGAGGTGAAATGTGTGAGGAAACTTTATTGACTGTTATTCAGAATTTAAGTATTACGAAGTCAGGAAGCCAGCGGAACTCCTGACATATCACCTCGTCATCATCTTTTCTGTGGTGTGAGACCTGCCTTGCTAGGCGAAGCATTTGGACATCGCGTTGATTCAAGAGTGGGAAAGAAACACGTGAAGATAAATAAAACAAAACAAAACCTGAGCAAGAAATGAGAATTGTGCTCAATAAGGACAACCGAGATACTGCAAACATCAGCAAATCATGCTATAAACCTTCATTAACTACAAACGACGAGCCTAAACCAGCTACTAATAAGCAGGTAAGCAATATAAGCACATATTGAGTGCATATAACGTGCCCTATTGGACAATACAATTCAAACTAACAGTTTTTCTGTTTACCATAAAAATGTCCTTATGGAGTGTGTTTTAGGTCTTGTCCCAGTACCGTTTAATGGTGTGCTATTGCTTCCCATCCACCTGATGACATCCCAACAGTAGATAACAACACAGAGACTATTCTAGTTTCCATAAAAGAACAATATAATCCCATTATGACCATTAAATACATTAGAATTTCTTTTCAACTTCTTTCAAATTAAAATCTTCATCTAGTGAGATCTTCTAAAATTGTTCTCTGTGTGTCTTTAACAGTGAAAAACAGAAAGATGTGACCGAGGACATCAGCCCAGGCATCTGTCTTTGAACCTGAACTATTGAAGACTGCACAGAAACGCTCCCGACAACACCGAGCTTGCCAAAACACATGAGAGTGTGACACGGATGCAGAGAAGACACACTGGAGCCAAGTTCAGCGAGCCTCTTTGCCCAGAGTCCTTCCCAAGCCGCCCAGCCATTGTGTGGGAGATATGTGCATCTGAATGCCGCTGCGCGGACCGCCTGCGGTAAAGAGCAGATGTTTGTGTGCCTGAAAACTCTGTTGATGCTCCATGAGAAACCATGAGATAGACAAAATGACTATGGTAATTGAATAGAAAACATATTTGCGACTGTTGACATCATGCAACAGATGCTGAACTTGGCAATCTGTTCGAGGAAAATGAGGATTTAAGACATTCAGACGTGGGTACTGTATGTTTTTAAGCTGAAGAGTGAGTGTCGTTTTGATTCTCCTTTGAGTCTCCTTACACCTGCATCACAATGGTCTTAACGTTGCATTCACGCAGGAGGAGTTGACATCTACATTCCTGCACAAGACAGGAAAGTCTATAAAAATGTTTAACTTGTGTTTGCCTCAAGATAAGCTGTTTGTCTTGCACAACCCTCATGAAAAATGTATGTTATGTTAAGTTTACCAGATATTGAAGCACTGTGGGACGTAAACAACTTCTCTGTGCTAGTACTCACTTCAGCTCAAACATGTACAATTGTCCACATGTTCTGTCACATTGAAAACTGTAAATCCTTCTACTGAAGTCCTTCCACTGCCAAATGATTTGTTTGTAACATTAGGATAAAAACTGATTTTATTTGTATCTAGTTAAAATGAAATAAAGATTATATGTTCCTGTAATTTTTATGTGTTCTGACAAGTGAGATCAATATTTAGGTCACATGCTCTCAGTCAGTGCATTTAACTGAGTCTCTCGGTATGTGAAATCACAAATCCTCACTTCTGTCCTGTGTTTAAGCAGTCGAAAATTGAAATTTACAGGACATTTGAAAAGGATTTGATTATTTGTCAAACTGTATGTGCAGGACCCCAAAACCAGTGAGTGAGTGATTTCAGTCACAGCATCTCTTCAAACTCATTAATCAGTACAGAATATCCATCTTCATTTAGAGCATTCACAACTATCACACAAACTTGATCTTGTTGATAAAATATGAATGAAGATTCTCACAAATTATTTTATGAATTAAAGCTGAAGAAAATCAGAGTTTTAATATCTGTTGGTTTTTACAGGTTTTTACACTTACGAGCCCAATAAATTAAAAATAAATGCAAAGAAACTTTGTATTTGTTATTTTACACAGTTGTTCTTATTTAGTTTTATATTCAAGTGTATATTGGCTATGAAACGTTTGTTTTTCACAGCTGTTAGGACATCGCAAAAGATAGAAATTAACAAGGAAAACACTTCACTTGATAGGATTTTTCCTTTATCTCAGCTGCATGTGCGGAACACTTGTCAGGGAAGAAAAGGCAACATATTCTTGAGCACATTCCTACCCAGCTTCTATTAAGGTAAATATATTCTCTTAATGCCCCCGTGAAACATGGATTGTGTCTTCCGACCTTGCTTTTGATTAATGTGTAAGGGAGAGAGACAGTTCAGAAACCGACGTGTTCGACTTCATTAAGCTCTGATCAGAATGATCGGAATAAGACATCAATGTTCTATGAGAGTATTTTAAAATCATATGTTCCGAGAGTTTCCATGATAAATTAACAAAGGGGAGACTCCCTGAAACTTATGTATATCACCCAGCCCCCCTAAAATAATACCAAAACACTTCAAAACAGCCTCCATTATTCGCAAACAGTGTATAAAACCTGGAAAAGGATATATGAGCCCACCAAATTACAGAGATGGCAATTCGCACGGGCTTAAGATCACTGTCAACTTCTGGAATTAATACAAATGACAAGAGGTCCCCAGGTAATACTAATCTCGTACGAAAAGTGCTCAGGGCATGTCAAGCAATCTCATACAAAACAATAGTTACGCAGAGTACAAAAATGTTTTGCTCACATAAGATTGCTGCGCCATTCCTATCGGATCCAATATTGAAGGCAGCACTGCTTTTTAATTTTGTACTGTCCACAAATTCAGTGTCAACCTGTGTCTGAAACGAACAAACGCTCCATGTTTTTCCCACATGAGCTGGAACGTCTGGAACTTTAACCATCCAACTTGGCATATTCACAATCACTCCTTCCAAAACAGCCAGGAACCTTGGAGTCATATTTGATGAACAGCTGTCCTTCAATGATCACATTGCCTTATTCAACATTAGAAAGGTTAGACCTTATCTCACGGAGCATGCGGCAAAACTCCTTGTCCAGGCCCCGGTAATCTCAAGGTTGGACTACTGCAATGCTCTCCTTACTGGTCTTCCTAACTCTGTCCTGTCAACCACATCTCTCACAACATTCAAAAAAACTACTCAAAACCCAACTCTTCTGTGAATATCTGACAGACAAATAAATTAATCAAAAAAATAAAAATCTCACTAACCCTTTCTCTCAACAGGTAGCGGTCTAGCTTTTGTTGAGACTAGTAACTTTGTATTGGCACCTAATGTATTATGGCTCCTGTATGACATATCGCTTGTTGCTCCCTAACTCTATATAAGTCGCTTTGGATAAAAGCGTCTGCTAAATGACTAAATGTAAATGTAAATGTAACCACCACATTCCTCATATCGAAATTCAAAGGAAGGTTATGCAGCGAGTTATGCAGCTCTATTCTTTCACAACCAAGGATGATACAATATTTAGCTTTCTTTAACGGCATGTTTGTTTGTTGCTTGCTCGCTCTATCTGCTTTATCTATTCTGTCATGTGCGAACCAGTGGGCGGTGCTAGAGAAGTAGTCGTTTATACTTTTCTGTGGAGGTGGTGTTCAACCTATCAATGTCGTCATAGATTGGTGCATTCCAGAACCTCGCGTTGGCTGGGCATGGTGTCAATAACAGATGACATTGTGTGCCGTTCCCAACGTGGAGCTCCGCAATATTGAGAGGCCGCTCTCGATAGGCAACTGAGTAGCGCGAACGAGAGATTTGCGTAGTCCGACGTGTTAACCCCTCATCAACTGTGCAGGCATTCTCTCGTAGATTCTGAGGTATGGCGATAGAAAAGGGGAAAACTACGTGAGCTTGTAAACACAGCGGGTAAGAAGATTACTGCTGCGCGAGCACACCAAAAACGTTTTTGCGTAAATTTTGAGATTATGCACGTTATAACAAACACAACTCTTATCAAAAGGGTTTAATTAACATCACGGGAAGAGTTTGACCAAATTGTTGCCTTCTACTTGCCGGTCTTACAATAATATCAAACAACAACAAGGTTATTGACACTTAAAGACTCAAACAAACATAGTCCCATGCATGAAAGTTCTTCAATTGTAGCGTTGGATGCAGCTCCCAGTAAATTAATCCACAGGCAAAAAGAAGAGGAAAAGATAACCAAAGTACTTATCAGTAGGTCATCTCAGTCCTTTTTCTGATAAGACATGGAAAACAGGTAACAAAAATCCAGATGAAGGCAAAAATAGTTCCAATGTCCCCAAAGGTGAAAAAGTAATATCCACTGGTTTATGGCCCCTCATAACCACGTTATTCCCCCAGCTCATGTTCCTCAGAGATGCGCCATTTGATCCAGACCTGATGCTTATGAAAACATGCCACCTCACCAAACAAGAAAACCTTTCCAAAAATGGCCACCTTACCCCTCTTATGGGCAGGCCCGATATAATAAAAATCCTTGGCAGCCCACAAAAGTCTTCATACTTTTTTCTTACCCACAATGCCAAAAAGAATGTTTAAAAGCCAACATATCTTGTCAATGAAAATAATTAACATTTTAGATTGTGAGACATTCATATATAATTAAATTTTCACATCTTTACCCACAGTAAGTTACTCTCCTGAAGGCTTTGCTTAGACAGTGTCACAACGTAAATCAACACTTGCCAGGGGAAATAACAAACCCCTGAATCACAGGAGATCGCCGTTTCGATTCTTCGTACGCGCGAGTCATTTTGACTTTTGGAACTAAGGTGCGGGACTCTGCGATTTTGTGACAACAAAACAATTGAGCCTGTTCTTTTCTGGACCTCCCATTGTGATTGGCTGTTGGTTTGTCTCAAGTCGATTACTGAAGAGGAGAGATGGCAGAGAATTGGGAAAAATAGGATCTATGGAATTCCCATTAAGTTATATTTTATAAGTTTGCCCAAATGCAGTAAAACAAATGAGTGCAGTAAGGAGATTTACTAGAATCACTGGGTAATTAAATAAATATTTAAATGTATATGGAAGCACTTCCGCTCTGCAGTAAACCATAGCAAACGAGCATTGCCAGTGGTCACCTTTTCTGCCAGGCCTCTACTGCAACCGTCTTCAGTTCCTGCTTGGTCTTGGGGCATTTTCGCTTCAGTTTTGTCTTCAGCAAGTGAAATCCATGCTCATTCGGATTCAGGTCAGGTGATTGACTTGGCCATTGCATAACAGTCCACTTCTTTCCCTTTAAAAACTCATTGGTTGTTTTGCAGTATGCTTTGGGTCATTGTCCATCTGCACTGTGAAGCGCCGTCCACTGAGTTCTGAAGTATTTGGCTGAATATGAGCAGATGATATTGCCCGAAACACTCCAGAATTCATCCTGCTGCTTTTGTCAAGCAGTTGTGAGCTTTTAAAAAACGCAAATATTTTCATCTGGTTTTCATCTCATTGACGCGACAGATTTCCCGCCGCGCGCTCTCTGTCCGCTAGTGTTTATTTGTGTGCGCGCGTGCGCACTCATTGGGATAATTGTAAACGCGCAAACACAGACAGAAAAGACAAGCCATCGTGGAAATAAGATAAATAACATATTACTTAAGGGCTATTTAGTTTGTTTAATAAAATAACAAATTGTAATCTGGTGCTATAAAAAAAATAAAAAAAAATTTACTTGACCTTCAAGGGTGGCGGGGGGAGCCGTTAGGAGGGCGGGGCGCCCCCCTTATATAACGGTACGGGAAACACTGATATATACATATATACAGTCAGGTCCATAAATATTGGGACATCGACACAATTCTAACATTTTTGGCTCTGTACACCACCACAATGGATTTCAAATGAAACGAACAAAAGTGTTATAATATATATATATATATACATACAAATACATATTTATATATATACATATCTACAGTCAGTTCCATAAATATTGGGACATCGACACAATTCTTACATTTTTGGCTCTGTACACCACCACAATTCAAATGAAACGATCAAGATGTGCTTTAACTGCAGACTGTCAGCTTTAATTTGAGGGTATTTACATCCAAATCAGGTGAACGGTGTAGGAATTACAACAGTTTGCATATGTGCCTCCCACTTGTTAAGGGACCAAAAGGAATGGGACAATTGGCTTCTCAGCTGTTCCATGGCCAGGTGTGTGTTATTCCCTCACTATCCCAATTACAATGAGCAGATCAAAGGTCCAGAGTTCATTTCAAGTGTGCTATTTACATTGACATTTACATTTAGTCATTTGGCAGACGCTTTTATCCAAAGCGACTTACAGTGCACTTATTACAGGGACAATCCCCCTGGAGAAACATGGAGTAAAGTATCTTGCTCAAGGACACACTGGTGGTGGCTGCTGGGATCATACCAGCAACCTTATGATTACCAGTTCAATGGTTTAACCCACTAGACCACCATCTCCACAAAATTCTATTTGCATTTGGAATCTGTTGCTGTCAACTGTCAAGATTTGATCCAAAGAGCTTTCACTCTCATTGAAGCAAGCCATCATTAGGCTGAAAAAAACAAAACAAACCCATCAGAGAGATAGCAAAAACATTAGGTGTGGCCAAAACAACTGTTTGGAACATTCTTAAAAAGAAGGAACGCACCGGTGAGCTCAGCAACACCAAAAGACCCGGAAGACCACGGAAAACAACTGTGGTGGATGACCGAAGAATTCTTTCCCTGGTGAAGAAAACACCCTTCACAACAGTTGGCCAGAGCAAGAACACTCTCCAGGAGGTAGGTGTATTTGTGTTTAAGTCAACAATCAAGAGAAGACTTCACCAGAGTGAATATAGAGGGTTCACCACAAGATGAAAACCATTGGTGAACCTCAAAAACAGGAAGGCCAGATTAGAGTTTGCCAAACGACATCTAAAAAAGCCTTCACAGTTCTGGAACAACATCCTATGGACAGATGAGACCAAGATCAACTTCAGTAATCGACTTGAGACGGCACCAACAGCCAATCACAATGGGAGGTCCAGAAAAGAACAGGCTCAATTGTTTTTTTGTCACAAAATCGCAGTGTCCCGCACCTTAGTTCCAAAAGTCAAAATGACTTGCGCGTACGAAGAATCGATCGAAACGGCGACCTCCTGTGATTCAGGGGTTTGTTATTTCCCCTGGCAAGTGTTGATTTACGTTGTGACACTGTCTAAGCAAAGCCTTCAGGAGAGTAACTTACTGTGGGTAAAGATGTGAAAATTTTATTATATATGAATGTCTCACAATCTAAAATGTTAATTATTTTCATTGACAAGATATGTTGGCTTTTAAACATTCTTTTTGGCATTGTGGGTAAGAAAAAAGTATGAAGACTTTTGTGGGCTACCAAGGATTTTTATTATATCGGGCCTGCCCATAAGAGGGGTAAGGTGGCCATTTTTGGAAAGGTTTTCTTGTTTGGTGAGGTGGCATGTTTTCGTGAGCATCAGCTCTGGATCAAATGGCGCATCTCTGAGGAACATGAGCTGGGGGAATAACGTGGTTTTGAGGGGCCATAAACCAGTGGATATTACTTTTTCACCTTTAGGGAAATTGGAACTATTTTTGCCTTCATCTGGATTTTTGTTACCTGTTTTCCATGTCTTATCAGAAAAAGGACTGAGATGACCTACTGATAAGTACTTTGGTTATCTTTTCCTCTTCTTTTTGCCTGTGGATTAATTTACTGGGAGCTGCATCCAACGCTACAATTGAAGAACTTTCATGCATGGGACTATGTTTGTTTGAGTCTTTAAGTGTCAATAACCTTGTTGTTGTTTGATATTATTGTAAGACCGGCAAGTAGAAGGCAACAATTTGGTCAAACTCTTCCCGTGATATTAATTAAACCCTTTTGATAAGAGTTGTGTTTGTTATAGCGTGCATAATCTCAAAATTTACGCGAAAATGTTTTTGGTGTGCTTGCGCAGCAGTAATCTTCTTACCCGCTGTGTTTACAAGCTCACATAGTTTTTTCCCATTTCTATCGCCATACCTCAGAATCTACGAGAGAATGCCTGCACAGTTGATGAGGGGTTAACACGTCGGACTACGCAAATCTCTCGTTCGCGCTACTCAGGGAACCAAAGTTACAACAGTAACTGAAGACGTTGCCTATCGAGAGCGGCCTTTCAATATTGCGGAGCTCCACATTAGGAACGGCACACAATGTCATCTGTTATTGACACCAGGCCCAGCGAACGCGAGGTTCTGGAATGCACCAATCTATGACGACATTGATAGGTTGAAAAGAAAGATTCCACAGAATTCCCACAATACTCCACAGAAAAGTATAAACGACTACTTCTCTAGCACCGCCCACTGGTTCGCACATGACAGAATAGATGGACCAGATAGAGCGAGCAAGCAATAAACAAACATGCCGTTAAAGAAAGCTAAATATTGTGCCATCCCTGGTTGTGAAAGAATAGAGCTGCATAACTCGCTGCATAACCTTCCTTTGAATTTCGATATGAGGAATGTGGTGGTTACATTTACATTTACATTTAGTCATTTAGCAGACGCTTTTATCCAAAGCGACTTATATAGAGTTAGGGAGCAACAAGCGATATGTCATACAGGAGCCATAATACATTAGGTGCAAATACAATTTACTAGTCTCAACAAAAGCTAAACGGTTACCTGTTGAGAGAAAGGGTTAGTGAGATTGTCTCTCTCCCTTACACTTTAATCAAAAGCAAGGTCGGAAGACACAATCCATGTTTCACGGGGGCATTAAGAGAATATATTTACCTTAATAGAAGCTGGGTAGGAATGTGCTCAAGAATATGTTGCCTTTTCTTCCCTGACAAGTGTTCCGCACATGCAGCTGAGATAAAGGAAAAATCCTATCAAGTGAAGTGTTTTCCTTGTTAATTTCTATCTTTTGCGATGTCCTAACAGCTGTGAAAAACAAACATTTCATAGCCAATATACACTTGAATATAAAACTAAATAAGAACAACTGTGTAAAATAACAAATACAAAGTTTCTTTGCATTTATTTTTAATTTATTGGGCTCGTAAGTGTTAAAGGGGTGCTGTGACGATGTGTCATGCATTCTGAATTCCTCACAATGTTAAACATGCTGTCTTCTCATGCTTAACATGGTCAACTTGTCAAAAAACGAGTTGCAGTTTAACAGCAATGGTTTGTGATAACAGCCTAATGTCAAATGTTTGACGTGAAAACTGCATGAGGCTTTATTCACCTCGCTCATGAGTTTTAGTGAAATACTATTCTTTTATAGGAAAAAAGTATTCAAACCGAATGCATTTGTGATATAATTGAACCTCTCCTACACTGACAATGATATTTTTCACCGTAAGAGATTCAAGTGCTGTAGATTTGTTATGACGTCTTGAGTTTCTTTGCAGGCATTACCACGGTGCTCGCCATGTCCACCATCATCACGGGGGTGAACGCCTCCATGCCCTGAGTGTCTTACATCAAATGCGGAAATTAACCTGTGGGTCAGCTTAGTCATTATGTCTGTGATCGAGCACGCAGCTGTCCACCTTACAGGAGCGTAAAGAGAGGACACAAAGCAGTAAGGTAAGATCAGACACTTCAGTTATCAGTTTATCACCATGACGTCGTGTGTGATGTGATGTAATGTGATGATGCTGCAGTTGCCGTGTACGTGTGGAATCGTTCATCTGGGGCAGATGATGTACAACAGCAGTCACAGTGACATGGATGTGATGACCTCAGGGAACTACGGCATGTCCGAGCTGAAAGGAGACAAAAAGGATCAGTTCCTGATGCATTTAGTTTTGGATAATGAACAAGGACCTTCACGCAGCAGTTTATTTATAGACACACATGCTATTGACAAATACTCATTCCTCATCTTCCCTGGAGCGTACACACTCTTCAACATTATATACTGGTCTATATACTCTCGCTGACTGCTCATCCTTTCTTTTAATTCTACACACAATTGCGAAGCAGAATCACAATACATTTTGTACTTGGATGATCAAAAAACTAATTTTCTCAACTTGTCAATAACAAATATTCTTGCTACGTGTGTATCATTTTACAGTTAACAAAGAAAAGCATGCATTCTTTTTTCTTGTGAAATACACATTTTGGTTAAGTATTATCATGTCATTGGTGAACAATCATTGTTATCTGGTCCTGGATAGATATGTTTGTTTTGCTGTATGTTTGTTTCATTTAATGACTGTAACGTGTAATGATCTTTATGTAACAAAGAGTTTCTTTGCTCTGTATTGTGTCTCTTAACATCTAAATTCTTTGGAAAGGAAGTGCCTCAGCTGTGTTTGTTTAATTTGTTTTATAAAACTTGTTCTGATGCATCAAAGCAATACCTGAATCTTATTTTTTCTGAGAATCTGATGAAAAAAATGTAAAACATTTTTCCAAAGCTTATTTTTATAAATAGATTTCATATATACAAAATGATTAAATCTATAGTTACAACGCATTATTCTCCTCTTATTTTGATCACATCTTTTCTTTCTTTAACGTTTTAAAGGTTACAATTTGTCAAATGAAAAGTGAACAGTTTGAAATGTAATTATTACTGTCTATGTTTTAGCAGCAACTACATAAACTTCCGGTAGACCTCCACAAAGATTCAATAACTTTTTTTAGTAGTTTTAATTGAATTTAATACAAATAAATAATATGAATCTTAATTAGATTGTATATTATAATCAGACACAATACCAAAGTTAACTTTGTGTATCTGATGAAACCATCTATAGTTATAGAGCTAATTCATTTATTATATTACATTCATCATCTGAACCATCATCATTTAATTGACATTTACACATCTTACAGATGGTTTTATCCATCCGGGTTTTACATTTCATGTGCATTCTCTTTAAAGTCAACCTATGACCTTGGTGTTGCAAGTGCCGGTTGACCTGCAGAAACCTCAGATGTTTGATCAAGTTTATGATTTGGACTGTTTAAATGTATTAACGTGATGACGACTTGTCAGCTAAACTGATCAGCACTTGATGTGTTGAGATGGATATAGATCAGATCCTTCATTTAAAATGGAAGTAAAAAATGTGTATCCAAGAGCACAGACCTCTGGAATGATTCAAGAATATATTATAATAATGATAACGCATTTTGAAACGAACATTGTTTATGCGGAATGGCTAAAAAACACCTGTAAAAACCAACAGATATTAAATCTCTGATTTTCTTCTGCTTTAATCCATAAAATAATTTGTGAGGATCTTCATTCATATTTTATCAACAAGATCAAGTTTGTGTGATAGTTGTGAATGCTCTAAATGAAGATGTTTATTCTGTACTGATTAATGAGTTGAAGAGATGCTGTGACTGAAATCACTCACTCACTGGTTTTGGGGTCCTGCACATGCTTACAGTTTGACAAATAATCAAATCCTTTTCAAATGTCCTGTAAGTTTCAATTTTCGACTGCTTAAACACAGGACAGAAGTGAGGATTTGTGATTTCACATACCGAGAGAATCAGTTAAATGCACTGACTGAGAGCATGTGACCTGAATATTGATATCACTTGTCAGAACACACAAAAATTACAGGAACTTATAATCTTTATTTCATTTTAACTAGATACAAATAAAATCAGTTTTTATCCTAATGTTACAAACAAATCATTTGGCAGTGGAAGGACTTCAGTAGAAGGATTTACAGTTTTCAATGTGACAGAACATGTGGACAATTGTACATGTTTGAGCTGAAGTGAGTACTAGCACAGAGAAGTTGTTTACGTCCCACAGTGCTTCAATATCTGGTAAACTTAACATAACATACATTTTTCATGAGGGTTGTGCAAGACAAACAGCTTATCTTGAGGCCAACACAAGTTAAACATTTTTATAGACTTTCCTGTCTTGTGCAGGAATGTAGATGTCAACTCCTCCTGCGTGAATGCAACGTTAAGACCATTGTGATGCAGGTGTAAGGAGACTCAAAGGAGAATCAAAACGACACTCACTCTTCAGCTTAAAAACATACAGTACCCACGTCTGAATGTCTTAAATCCTCATTTTCCTCGAACAGATTGCAAAGTTCAGCATCTGTTGCATGATGTCAACAGTCGCAAATATGTTTTCTCTTCAATTACCATAGTCATTTTGTCTATCTCATGGTTTCTCATGGAGCATCAACAGAGTTTTCAGGCACACAGACTTCTGCTCTTTACCGCAGGCGGTCTGCGCAGCCGCATTCAGATGCGCATATCTCTCACACAATGGCTGGGCGGCTTGGGAAGGACTCTAGGCAAGGAGGCTCGCTGAACTTGGCTCCAGCGTGTCTTCTCTGCATCCGTGTCACGCTCTCGTGTGTTTTGGCAAGCTCGGTGTTGTCAGGAGCGTTTCAGGAGCGTTTCTGTGCAGTCTTCAATAGTTCAGGTTCAAAGACAGATGCCTGTCCTAGTGGATGTTGAAATTGAGGAGAACGGTCCCGGTGAGATGAAGACTTCACATCATAAAGCGCTGGTTGTTGGGATAAAGCATCCACCGCTGAAAGCTGTAGGGAAGTGTTGGATGGAGAATGACAGTGAGGACCAGGAGCCAGTACCTCCCATCCAGGTGGACAAGGTTCAAGACATCCTTGATATGCATGAGAACGACTCGGAGTCACATTCCTCTTCCTCAAAGATAGATAATCAGCAACTGAAGACTTGTAAGAAGAGAAATGGACCAGTTGCTCTCCGCGAATGGGTTGAGCAAAAGATCAGGAAAAGAGAAGAAAAGAGAAGATGTTACTGGAAAGACAGCAGCTGCATGAGCGATACCAACACGATCCAAAACTGAAACATCTGTTGGTCAACCAGCACAACCCCTTCAATAGATCCGTCTGTGTATGAAAAAAACACCATTGTGCATGAAAAAACCCTTTGTGCCTCTTCTTCAAAGATAGAAACAGACGTTGCCCCCAAGAAACCAAGGGTTTGAAAAACAATCCATGTTCCATGTCAATCCTTCCTGTCGACCCAAGACAGAGACTCAGCAGCTGAAGACTTGTAAGAAGTAGGGGTGCTCCGAACAGGATTTTTGGAGCCGATCCTCGATCACTGAATGCTATATCGGTGGATACCTGAAGCTTTCTCAGTACCAGAAGATAAATTTTCATAAATTAACAAATGAATATTAGTAAGTAACATATTTGGTAACACTTTCCTTGAAGGATGTATGAATAATGCATTATAAAGAGTTATTAAAGGGTAAAATGCATTATTTATTTTCAAAATGTGTGTTGTAATGCATTATATGTTGTTGTAAAGAATTATAAACAATTTAAAATGTGTAGTGTAACAATGAATTGCTTAGTGTTGTAATGTATTAACTGTAATAACAATTATCTATAAGACAATACAATTCATTAAAATGTGCATTACAATGCTTTAAAACTACTTTTATAATGCATTAAACATACATGTTTCAAGGAACCATATGTGTTACCACATATTTTCATCAAACATAGCAGCCTGTGACATGAGGCTCAGAAACCCTTTGTCTTCCACATTATAAAGTGGCCATGATCAAAGCTAATTTATGACATTATTTTATCTGATAATCTGATATTTCTTTATGCTTCTTACTGTTCTTTTCACTCTGCTCGAGGCTAAGTTTGAAAACTACTCACGTGACTCACTCCTTTACGTGACTAACCCTCAAATGTCTAAAGAGGTTGCTGCTGTAAAAATGTTTTCGGTGCTTCCCGCATCGTGGAATTCGCATAGTACACACGTTTCAGATTGATAATGCATTGTCTATTTTACCTACCTTGTAGAATCGCCAGACCGGTGAAGCCATTTTCATCGCGGGTAAAATAAATTTCTCGCCAATTTTGCGTCATCTGATCGGCTTTTCTGGATCGGCCTTTTTGAGACCGCCGATTATGATCGGCGACAGATCAGTCGGAGCACCCCTAGTATAAAGAGATATGGACCGGTTGCTCTCTGCGAATGGGTTGAGCAAAAGATCAGGAAAAGAGAAGAAAAGAGAAGATGTTACTGGAAAGACAGCAGCTGCATGTGGTATACTGAAAGTAATTGTTAATTTAAGTTCATGTTAAAATAATGATGTTTATATACTTTTCTAATGTATATGTGATACAGTTTAAGAAAAGTAATTCGTTTTCAGTATGTTGCGTAACAAGTTTACTTACCTGCGTAGTGACGTCACCGGGCGTAATGGGGAAGTACGGGCGCAACGCGCTTGATTGATTCTCACAGTAAAAGCACTGTCGAGAAAGCATTGCGTTCGTCTTGTTCTTTTCATTTATCTTCTCCTCATTACAGGAGTACTACACATGAGCGATACCTACACGATCCAAAACTGAAACATCTGTTGGTCAAAAAGCACAACCCCTTCAATGGATCCGTCCATGATGAGGTTTAGAGATTGTTTGCCGTATCCTGTCTACTGCCATCATCTGACCACGACATCAAAACTCCTTGTGCGTATGTATACACCGCGAGCGCGCTGAAAAGTCTCCGTGAGCGGAAAAGAATACTCGCGAGGGGTCTTTTCTGCAAAGCGCGTAAAAATGGAGCCACGTGACGTGAGTATGTGCTGTGATGAGTGCTCTCGCCAATCTTTCTGTGCTCTCGCCAATCTTTCTGTGCTCTCGCGACTGCTGCTGCCCATCACTCGCTCGATGTTCAAGCAGACTTTGGGGGCTGGACAGATGACTGATGACTCCGCATCTGTGATTGGTTGTTTGGTTTGAAAAGTGACAGGAATAATCTCTTGTTCAAATTCAGTCATTATAGGAAGGAAAGACACGAAACGACACGTTTTGTGGGACCATCATGTCGGAGAAGGTAATTAATTTATGTTAAGTCAATAGTCTTTTGTCGTGTTAAACCATGCAATAAACTGCTTAATATAGTTAATAGAAAAGTTAAGTTAGGATCAAATCTCCTTGCAAAGGTTTGCACAGGTTCTTATTAAAGTTCGCTAAAGCTAATTTAGCTGACTATGTTAACCTTTAACCCTCAAACTGTTAACGGTTAAGTTAGTCTCTCTGGCCTCAAGTATGTTCTTTCTTTTATAAACTGTTAAGGTTACAACACAGTACAAATTTTAAAGTAAAAGAACATGTATCAATGCGCCTTTAATGAACTTGAACTACTATAAGCCTTCATTCCACTGGAAAAACAGTCCTTTACAGACTGACCCTGTATGTGTCTATCCAGATAACATATTTTTTGTGCTTTACTGTTTTCTACATAGACTATTCGTTAAATTTTGTGACCATATCCGTAAGAAGTCAGAAATCATAGTGGAATTAATGCTTTAAATATCATTTTCATGCTGCTAATCTGATATTAGATTGATGTTTAGCCTGGATTTCTTATACATAGTCTTTGTTTATGTTTAAGAAAGGACTATATTTTACTAAAAGCCCACAATGTGTATTGAATACATGCGTAAAGAGAACATGTCACACCATATGTAGTAGGTGCTAAACAATGGACTAGAGAATTATATAATAAACACACTAGTTGAACATTTGCATGCTTTTAAACCTCTTTCCACTTTTGAACTGTGATGTGTGTGTTACAACATGCACATTGATTTTGATACCTTTATTTTTTGTTCTGTCAACAGGTGAAACATCAACTTTTGGAAAATCGTTTGCATAAATTACTGCAGGCATTCAGCGCAACACCACTGGATTTGGATTACTTGGCGTTTCTATGTCGTCAGGAGCTGTATATACTGGAGGCCCTATCTAATCACATACAAGTACCCCCTTTTTTATCACCCAGGCTTTCCAAGAGCTCTTTGACCTTGTGATGGCACAAGTGTATTGTCCAGCCCCATATGTCAGAGTGGAAGTTTCTGGCACAACAGGACGACCAAAAGTTTTGTTTGAGGAACAACGCCTGAAAGAAATGATTGCAGTTTTAACTTGTAGTTATGCAGGTACTAGCCCAACTGGAACAATACAGTAGGAATTTCAACAACTACAACAAATTTGCTTTATTTTCAAAAAAGAAAATTCAAAGAACAGAACAGTTGAAAGAACAGAACGGATATGTCCTGTACATAGTCCTGCAGAAAGTTGACTACTCTGGACTCCATTCGACGCCTCATTGTACCCATCTCACTGAAGACTGGTGATAGTGATGTCACTAGAAAATCAGCATCCACCTTAAATAAATAAAAAAAGTAAACCATATATTCATATTTGATATGTTTCTTGATTCAGTTCATATATATCTACGAGATCTATGCAAGTCTTTTTAGCTTGCCTTGCAAAATGATCCTGGAACAAATAGCTGTCTGCAAATGTCCGTGTCTGGTTGGACCAAGCTGAGAAGCCCATACAGTTTTATTCCAGAGCAGATTTGTTGCAGCATGGGAAGTAACCTCACAGTAGCGTGTAAAACTACAGAGCTGCGACACAAAGTAAAAGACTGAATTAAAAATCAGGTCCACTACAATTGCCTTTAACAAATGAATTGTCCTACCGCAAAATCTCTTCTTTTCTTTCTATGGACACAGTCCCTGTGTATCCACATGACAAAATTCTGTCTTTGCACTCGATCAGAGTTGTTTTGTCAGCTGGCTGAATCTATGAAACAAAAAACCCAAGCAAAATCAAATCTATACTATAAGACCTAGTTTACAAGTTTTACGTATTGTTTCAAAAGGATGTCATTTTCACAATCCAAAACATAAAATTATGATGCAAATTCAATGCAATTTTTCCAAGCGGAAATTAAACACCTCTTTAATAAGCGCAATCAGTTCAGGGTCTGTAACATCCTTTTCAGTTATTGCTTCCTGATCCATTTCTCCAGTGGAATTGTACTTGTAACACCACTGCGAAAAAAAAAGTCTGGCGGTGGTCCACCCTGGGCAATGCTAACGGCAAATATCTCTCCAATAGTCCTGCGATTCAAAAAATATATATATTACGGCACAATGGGTAATATAAAATTTAAATGAGAATGAGAGATGCTTAGGAGAGAAAAGTAATTTGAAAGACGGTTTACAATAGGTGTCAAAATATTGCTAATGTTGATCTTTATTTGAATCTGTGTCCATTTCAACAGCCATTGGAAAGCTTTTCTGACATATACTTCACATATGATGCTGGAGAACCGCTCCTCTATTCCTGACATCATTTCTTTTCATAAAAAGGAAAACATGAAATATAAGTAAAGACTAATATATATATATATATATATATATAAAAATATATATATACTGACGGGTTAAAAATTCTGTTCGCAGAGCCCCATTGTCAATGCCAGCCTCTCCAATAAATGAAACTCTGAGGGCATTCACAGGGGAAGACTTTTCTGGCGCTGCCATTGTTTGATGCCTCTTGCAAGCATCTGTTCCCTGGTCACACAAATGCTGAAGATGCTGCTTTCGTCCACCCTATCAGTTAGGTTTTTGATGACATCAGCAATGCTTATTAGGAATAGAGAAAAAAGGTTAGAATTGTACATTGGAAAAACAAATAATCTGCAGAAGGTTTTGATACCTTTTAATCTTTTGGTGCTTCTTAAATCGTTTTGGAAAGATCTCCGTTTCATCAGCTTCTTTTTTATCAAAATCGATGGCCTCTGTTTCATCACAAAATCCGTGGGAATATCAATACTAAAGGTGAGTTACTGTTACTAACATAACAAGATGAAATCATTGTATGATATTTAAATGTAGCTTCAGAAAATAATGCATGGAAACACTGATGAATACAACAGTAGCTCGCACCGATTTCCACAAAGTCAATGGGGTAGAACTGCTTACAAATGGGACAGGCTGTCTTGAATGCAACCCATTAATAAAAACATTATTATTATTATGTTCACACCAATACCCTTTGGCCTTTCCTCTAATACTTAAAGCCAAGCATCTGTATTCAAAACTTTTATAAATTTGTAATTGGAAAATTTGTATAAAATGTGTGCAATGAATTCTTGTGCGGCAGAGAAAGAACTAGCTTGTTTTCAAGTTGTTCTAATGGTAACCACATAAAAAAGCCAATAATAAGAGTGTGCCTTTGTTAGTCTGTCAAATTGGTCAAAAGTTCAGGTGAAAGGAGAATTGCATGAATGCCTATATGAATGTTATATTCTTACTTTGTCAGAACTAGGGCTGCAACTAACGATTATTTTAATAATCGATTCATCTATTGATTATTTTTTTGATTAATCGATGAATCGGATAAAAAAACAAAAACAAGCAAAGCATTCATTTTCAACCCTTTATTCAAAAACAGAACTAAAATCTTCAAAAAAAGTGCACAAAAAAGAAAGTCGCTCCTTGATCATCCCTGAGCTGTTACAATAATAATAAAATAAAATAATAGTGTTGACTAACACAAAAAACAAACACGTGTTTGCCAAAAAATTTTTTTTAAATAAACTGCCACCCGAGCTGCAAGAACAATTAATAATTTATAAAAAATAAAGAACAATACAAATCAGAAAATTTAGCAGGATTTGTTTGAATGTCAGAACTTGTTCTCTAAACTACACTGCAGACGCACACACTAGCAGATGCACAAACTCGCTCGCTCTCTCTCTCAAGTTCACTTGAAGCTTAGGTTCATTTATAAACCACATTTAAACACAGCTTAAGATGACCAAGTGCTATAAAATAACTTTAAAATTAAATTAAAAAGTACAACACACACACATATTTTGTCAAAAATAACCTATATGGGACAAAGCACAGAATATGCACTGCATAAATTGCTTTTCTAATTTAGTAGTTTCGTCCTGTCGTCAGTCCAAATATCAAAAAAATCTTAAATCAAGATACATTTACTAGACACATGAAATAGCATAAGAAATGATGTCTTGTTTTCTGAAAAAGCACCTCAAAATTAAGTGATTGTTTGCTTAAAACAAGCAAAACTATCTCCCAATGGGGTAAGAAAAAATTTTGAAACTTAATTTTCTCAGGCCATTTTTCTTGTCAAGTAATCTTGATTTAAGATTTTTTAGATATTTGGACTGGAAACGAGACAAAATTACTAATTAAGAAAAGCTTTTGAATAAAAACGTGTCTTTAGTCTTGCAATGCAAAGTGCAAAGTAACTATACCACCCCTGCTTTACACTGTTAATAACGAGCTAACCCTAATTTGTCATGCTTGTCAAGATGGATAACGAGTAAACACCAGCACCAGGGACATTACGTTCCTCACTTCAAAACGGAACAAAAGTAGGATTCTGTAGTGACTTAACCTGCTGTTGAACTCCCTTCCTCCTCATCAAAGACTCAAACATGTTTGCGTTTCAGGTGCTGGATCATTGCCGTGTTGCTCCCGCCATGTCGCTTTAGAATATTTTGTAGTTAACACACTTTTTCTGTTTATTTAGTGTGAAATGCTCCCACACCTTGGATGACTTGGGTCGCGCGGATTTCTCTGCCTCCGCCATGTATCTTTCCACGGCTAGATTTTTTTTATTTTTGCTCCGCCCCGTCTATGAGGCGCCGAACTCTGCTAGCATCTGTGCGCGAGAGAGACTGAGTGTGTTCACTCCGCTCCGCGCTCAGATAAAGTTTTTTTTTTAAATAATCAAACGTCTCCGCGTCAAGCGACACAGCGAATCGATTATGAAATTCGTTGCCAACTCTTTTAGTAATCGTTTAGTAAATTGTTGCAGCCCTAGTCAGAACCCTTGAAACATGAATGAAGATCTAAATTGCTGGAGTCCTTAAAGTGTAAAATAAACCAATAAAACATTTAGAGTGTAACCTTCACAAATAGCAGTAAACATGACATAATTAAGAACATGTCTGACTTCATATTTGCTGTTTTAACAGACAGACTTACTGTCACAGATGTGTCAATAGAAGGATTGTCACCTGGGGAGTTTTGCACAATAACAGCCATGGCAGGACTGTTATCTGGGGACGACAAACAAGAAGTCTGCAAGAAAATTAACAAAATAAATCTATTATCCATAGGTCAACTGAAGTCTTATCAATGTATTCATTTAGAATCAAGAGTAAAATATTTCTTACCTGTTCATCAGAGTCAGAGGAGAGTTCTACTGTCTTGCAAGATGCCACATGTGCCACTAATAACTGGACTGGCATGTTTACTGAACACGTATCGCGTACTGCTTTTGGCATTTTTTCGACCTCCTTTGCAGAGTAGGGCAGAGTTGAAGTATCAAGAGTTCCTTGGATTGGTACTATGTACAGTGTCGACTTCCCACGTGCAACTGTATTGAGGTAAGCACCTTTATAACCTTCTGCCTCAGGCGGTAAAATACACAATTTTCTTTGTCCAGATCCACCTTAAAGGAAAATATAGCAAAGAAGTAATACTGGAAGTAAGTCAAATTTGACGGTAGACAACATAAGATAATAGCTAAAAATAGGAAGCTTCAATATCTTACCTTATATAACATCCATGCCCCCTTCAAAAATGACATTTTAGAGTACGTCTCCTCAAGTTTTGTAGACAACTGTGTATAATTTATAGAATGTAAGTATTGTACCAAAGAGATGCCTTTGGATAATGTACATTCCTTAATAATGAAATTAAGTCTTATCAGCAGTAAATTATGTTAGCGGTTAATCATGATGTACTGCTATGGCTCGAAGTTCACTCACTAAAAGACAAGTTATGAACACAGCCCTACTGCATTCAATTTGTGTGGTGCATTGACGTCCTCTTTATGAGTAACGGTTAATAATAGATTATTTTAAGAATTACATTACAAATGTAAAAAAGTGTTTTATAACTCAGCATACCAAAGAATGGTGTTTATAATTGAACTAACACCGAAATGGAATGGAACAGCACAATCGCAATTATTAACTTCATGTAAGTTTACGTAAGATGTTTTTAAATCAGGGTGTGTGAGAAGTGAAATTTAGTGTACATTATAGGGGTCTGGCAAAATGTAAACTCATAGATCATCAAATTATTAAGCAAGGTTAAAATTATTGTAATCTGAACAATTTAATGAACACCTTAAGCCAAGCATGGTTTTCTGTTGCTACTTACCCATACTGATGGTTCTTCGACCCATCCCTGCCTGTAGAAGAGTTAATTCATCTGCAGCTTTTGGAGTCTTCTCCATATACATACTATCAGAACGACAAACCTTGCCATGTTTTGCTCCAAAGTGTTTTTCTGCTGTGGAACTTCTTGGCTAGTGTGTGGCTGGTTTGCAGAATCTGCAGAAAGTCCTTCTTTCAAACACACAAAAACAACAAATTAATCACACTGACAAGGACTAATATTTAAATAATCAGTACATAAAAGGTTCATACACCATCATCAAATTCAATGTTTATATTAAATTTTGGCAACATTGTTGCTTTAATTGAACTTCATGAAATACATTATAATGACTAGCATATAAACAAGATGTACAGTTGAAAGAAAAAGTATGTGAACCCTTTGGGCTTACTTGGATTTCTTCATAAATTGGTCATAAAATGTGTTCTGATCTTCATCTAAGTCACAACAATAGAGAAACACAGTCTGCTTAAACTAATACCGCACAAACATTATACGTTTTCATGTTTTTATTGAACACAACATGTAAACATTCATAGTGCAGGGTGGAAAAAGTATGTGAACCTTTGGGTTTAATAACTGGTTGACCCTCCTTTGGCAGCAATAACCTCAGCCAAACGTTTCCTATAGTTGCAGATCAGACCTGCACAACGGTCAGGAGAAATTTTGGACCATTCCTCTTTTCAAAAGTGTTTCAGTTCAGCAATATTCTTGGGATGTCTGGTGTGAATCGCTCTCTTGAGGTCATGCCACAGCATCTCAATCGGGTTGAGGTCAGGACTCTGACTGGGCCACTCCAGAAGGCATATTTTCTTCTGTTGAAGCCATTCTGTTGTTGATTTACTTCTATGCTTTGGGTCGTTGTCCTGTTGCATCGTCCATCCTCTGTTAAGCTTCAGTTGGTGGACAGATGGTCTTAAGTTTTCCTGCAAAACGTCTTGATAAACTTTGGAATTCATTTTTCCATCGATGACAGTAATCCGTCCAGGGCCTGAGGCAGCAAAGCAGCCCCAAACCATGATGCCCCCTCCACCATATTTCACAGTTGGGATGAGGTTTTGATGTTGGTGTGCTGTACCTTTTGTTCTCCACACATAGCGTTGTGTGTTCTTTCCAAACAACTCAATTTTGGTTTCATCTGTCCACAGAATGTTTTGCCAGTAGTGCTGTGGAACATCCAGGTGCTCTTTTGCAAACTGCAAATGTGCTGCAATGTTTTTTTTGGACAGCAGTGGCGTCCTCCATGGTGTCCTCCCATGAAGTCCATTCTTGTTTAATGTTTTCCTTATTGTAGATTTGTCAACAAAAATGTTAGCATGTGCCAGAGATTTCTGTAAGTGTTTAGCTGACACTCTAGGATTCTTCTTCACCTCATTGAGCATTCTGCGCTGTGCTCTTGCAGTCATCTTTACAGGACGACCACGCCTAGGGAGTGTAGCAACAGTGCTGAACTTTCTCCATTTGTAGACAATCTGTCTTACCGTGGACACATGGACATCAAGGCTTTTAGATATACTTTTTTAGCCCTTTCCAGCTTTATGCAAGTCAACAATTCTTGATCGTAGGTCTTCTGAGAGCTCTTTTGTGCTAGGCATGGTTCACATCAGACAACGCTTCTTCAGAACAGCAAACTCAAAACTGGTGTGTGTTTTTTATTGGACAGGCCAGCTTTAATCAACACATCCAATCTATAATCACATTGATTGGACCCCAGGTTGGCTGACTCCTGGCTCCAATTAGCTCTTGGAGAAATCATTAGCCTAGGGTTTCACATACTTTTTCCACCCTGCACTATGAATGTTTACATGGTGTGTTCAATAAAAACATGAAAACATATAATGTTTGTGCGGTATTAGTTTAAGCAGACTGTGTTTCTCTATTGTTGTGACTTAGATGAAGATCAGAACACATTTTATGACCAATTTATGAAGAAATCCAAGTAAGCCCAAAGGGTTCACATACTTTTTCTTTCAACTGTAATTGTCAATTTTAAAAATAACAGATAGCATAAGGTGGGTGTAACAACAATCCTCACTGTCTCTGGCTGCTGGCTGAGATAAGGCGCTTTGCAGCAGTGACATCACCCGTCGCGCTGTCTCCTGTAATTCTTCCTATCATAACGGATAAATAAGTATATGTCCTAACCCTAAGCTGGCTACTTTATACAACTCAAAAAGATGTAAAAAAGTAAAATCGACTACACCTCATGGACAGTTGCAACAGTTACTTGCACTGACACCGATTTAAGCAATGGCTTCATCTTTTTGAAACTACATGGATTACATATGTAACTGCTTCCATCACAAATAAGATCTCTAAAGTGTTGGCCACTGTCGCATTTACTGTGTTAAGGACAATGTAAACTTAATTGTTTCTTGTTTTAACGATTTTTTTTCTCCAACATCTTGATGACCGAAGAGGAAAGTAGCAGGTAATAACAGACTGGCTGTTGCATTTTGCAAGTGACCCATCACAGACACGGACTCATCAGTCATCTGTCCAGCCCCCAAGTATCAAAAGTCTGCTTGAACATCGAGCGAGTGATGGGCAGCAGCAGTCGCGAGAGCACAGAAAGATTGGCGAGAGCACTCAGCACAGCACATACTCACGTGGCTCCATTTTTGCGCGCTTTGCAGAAAAGACCCCTCGCGAGTATTTTCCGCTCGCGGATACTTTTCTGCCACTCGCGGTGTATATATACGCACAAGATGTTTTGATGTCGTGTTCAGATGATGGCAGTAGACAGTAGACAGGATACAGGCAAACAATCTCTAAACCTCATCATGGACGGATCCATTGAAGGGGTTGTGCTTGTTGACCAACAGATGTTTCAGTTTTGGATCGTGTAGGTATCGCTCATGTGTAGTAGTACTGTAATGAGGAGAAGATAAATGAAAAGAACAAGACGAACGCAATGCTTTCTCGACAGTGCTTTTACTGTGAATCACATTTAATGTAATGACATCGGATATGTTTAAAATGAATGCACAGCATTAATGATTCAATCATACGTTAAACTCTACATAGAGAAATGATCATTACACATGACGTATCACCCCCTCCGATAATAACATTCAGTATCCATAGATCGTTAACGTCAACCATGTTCAAATCACAATTCAGAACATAGAGAAACTAAACGCTTTCCATATACACACAACGAGATTACATTCGCTTTTACAAACATACTTAAATACCTGGTGAAGTAGCACAATTGCTATGGAACGCACGTGCTAACCATGCTATCCTTTGTACATTGTTTAATAGGTGATGAATATTATTCCTCGTTTAATTAAGTTACCCTGTAACAGTGGTCATCTTTAGCTAGGTATATGTCACGTAAATAATTTACAGTTACCTGTAATGAGGAAAAGATAAATGAAAAGAACAAGACGAACGCAATGCTTTCTCGACAGTGCTTTTACTGTGAATCAATCAAGCGCGTTGCGCCCATACTTCCCCCATTACGCCCGGTGACGTCGTTACGCATGTAAGTAGACTTGTTACGCAACATACTGAAAACGAATTACTTTTCTTAATTTATAACACATATACATTAGAAAAGTATATAAACAGCATTATTTTAACATGAACTTAAATTAACAATTACTTTCAGTATACCACATGCAGCTGCTGTCTTTCCAGTAACATCTTCTCTTTTCCTCTTCTCTTTGCCTGATCTTTTGCTCAACCCATTAGCGGAGAGCAACCGGTCCATATCTCTTTATACTAGGGGTGCTCTAATTGATCTGTCGCCGATCATAATCGACGGTCTCTAAAAGGGCGATCCAGAAAAGCCGATCAGATGACGCAAAATTGGCGAGAAATTTATTTTACCCGCGATGAAAATGGCTTCACCGGTCTGGCGATTCTACAAGGTAGGTAAAATAGACAATGCATTATCAATCTGAAACGTGTGTACTATGCGAATTCCACGATGCGGGAAGCACCGAAAACATTTTTACAGCAGCAACCTCTTTAGACATTTGAGGGTTAGTCACGTAAAGCAGGGTTCACCAACTAGCGGACTCCGGTCCGAATGCGGACCGTGAGATGCTTCCCTCCGGACCCTTAAGCCTTTTGATGTATTAAATAAATGGACGCATTAAATTATTTTCTAATGCAATCAAATGTATTCCAGGCACATCAAGGTCCGCTCAGTAGCACTTTGGGTCCTTCGGTGCACTTTTGCTAGAGACAGACTCGCTGCACACCGCGCAGACAGATGTAACTGTCAGTGACTGAAAAACAATGTCATTTTTCAAAAGTTAGAAAAGTTGACGCTAGAAAACCATCTTTCCGAGATTAATTGGTGGAGAGATTTTCATTTATTCTTCCTGCATCTACATGCACGAGGCCGGTTTGTCTGATTTGCTCAGAGTCTGTTGCGATTGTCAAAAGTGGAAACGTTAAACGGCATTACGAGACATTGACACTATGAAGAAACTTGACCGCAGCAGTTCGAGGTAAGGACACGGAAATATATTAGCTCAAAGCCCAGTGTAGCGATCTACCCGTGTCGTCCCTCCCTCACTTACCGCCCAACAATGACCATATGAATGTTCACTAAGAATACAGTTGATCATAGAAAAACTGCAAAATATTAAACGAACCTCCCTTTCAGCTGCAAAAGCCACAAGAAGAGCTGAAATGTTATCAGAGGATGTACTTGATGCTGCTATTAATGTTAATCTCAGTTTAGCAGAAAACCTCACTTTAGTTTTCTTTTAAAGTTGCTAATGTTGAAATGAATGTATGTTCAGTTCAGGTTTAAAGATTAGGGTATTTTGCACATTTTCCTTCATTATATTGTTGTCAGATATTGTAATGCCGTCCCATATGAAAAGACATGTTTGTTTCTTTGGTCTGGCAAAAAACATAAATTCATGTTTTTAGGTATTTTAGGTAATTGTCTGGACCTTGGCCTATAAGGAGGGTTCCTTTACTGGACCTCAAGTAATTTTAGTTGAAGACTCCTGACGTAAAGGATTGTGAGTAGTTTTCAAAGTTAGCCTCGCGCAGAGTGAGCAGTTCAGCAGCTCGAGCGCCACTCAGCTGCAGAGATCGCGTCAACCGAAAATTCATTTTTTCTATCAGTGATGGAAAAATCTGAAGGCAATCTGTCATTTTGACGGACTATAATAAAGGCGATTTGTATTTCCCATATTTATCATTTCGTGTCATTACGTGATCTGGACTGGACGTGATTGTGAGCGGAAGGAGGTAGACTATCGTGAAGGGACGTGTGATTCCTATTCATTTAACTTGCTCTTAAATGCCTGCTCAGTTTTGCTAAACGCGCATGTGGTCAACAGAGACTCGGGGACATCCATCACTTCCCGCGTCCCGTGCACGCATAAACACATGCACGCTGTGGTGCTGTCTTTACAGGATTTTTACCTCATAAAATGGCGTCTTTTTGGATAAATAAAAGCTTTCAGTAAGTGGAAAAAATGTCTCTCACTGCGTTTTCTCTGTTCAGTGAAGCAGCACATATAAGACCAAACCAAAGCTTTCTTGTGAGTACAAAACGGCTTTTACAGGCACCTGTCATTGTTACTGAATGGACTTAAGAACATAAACATTTGCTTGTAATTAGATTATTATTTTATTTCCGACAACAGAAACATCGAACAATAAATAAAGTCGCAACCTCTCCTCAGCTGACATTAACAGAGACATTTTTAAAAGCATCAACCCCACTGCAAGTACAGTAAGAAGCATAAAGAAATATCAGATTATTAGATAAAATAATGTCATAAATTAGCTTTGATCATGGCCACTTTATATTGTGGAAGACAAAGGGTTTCTGAGCCTCATGTCACAGGCTGCTATGTTTGATGAAAATATGTGGTAACACTTTCCTTGAAGCATGTATGTTTAATGCATTATAAAATTAGTTTTAAAGCATTGTGATGCACATTTTAATGCATTGTAATGTCTTATAGATAATTGTTATTTCAGTAAATACATTACAACACTAAGTAATTCATTGTTACACTACACATTTTAAATTGGTTATAATTCTTTACAACAACATATAATGCATTACAACACACATTTTTAATTTAAATAATGCATTTTACCCTTTAATAACTCTTCATAATGCATTATTCATACATGCTTCAAGGAAAGTGTTACCAAATATGTTACTTACTAATATTCATTTGTTAATTTATGAAAATTTATCTTCTGGTACTTAGAAAGCTTCAGGTATCCACCGATATAGCATTCAGTGATCGAGGATCGGTAATCGGCCCCAAAGATCCTGATTGGAGCACCCCTACTTCTTACAAGTCTTCAGCTGCTGAGTCTCTGTCTTGGGTCGACAGGAAGGATTGACATGGAACATGGATTGTCTTTCAAACCCTTGGTTTCTTAGGGGCAACGTCTGTTTCTATCTTTGAAGAAGAGGAATATGACTCCGAGTTGTTCTCATGTATATCAGGGAGGTCTTGAACCTTGTCCACCTGGATGGGAGGTACTGGCTCCTGGTCCTCACTGTCATTCTCAATCCAACACTTCCCTACAGCTTTCAGCGGTGGATGCTTTATCCCAACAACCAGCTTTATGATGTGAAGTCTTCATCTCACCGGGACCGATCGTCCTCCCAGTGTCCTTCACATACTCATTCTCAATTTCAATATCCACTAGGACGTCTTGTACTAGGAAACTGTTCTCTGTTTGTTTTGGGTACTGTATGTTTTTAAGCTGAAGAGTGAGTGTTGTTTTGATTCTCCTTACAACTGCATCACAATGGTCTTAACGTTGCATTCACGCAGGAGGAGTTGACATCTACATTCCTGCACAAGACAGGAATGTCTATAAAAATGTTTAACTTGTGTTTGCCTCAAGATAAGCTGTTTGTCTTGCACAACCCTCATGAAAAATGTATGTTATGTTAAGTTTACCAGATATTGAAGCACTGTGGGACGTAAACAACTTCTCTGTGCTAGTATTCACTTCAGCTTTCATTTTCTCAAACGTGTATAATTGTCCACATGTTCTGTCACATTGATTTGTTTGTAACATTAGGATTGGTTAAAAACTGATTTTATTTTTATCTAGTTAAAATGAAATAAAGATTATATGTTCCTGTAATTTTTATGTGTTCTGACAAGTGAGATCAATATTCAGGTCACATGCTCTCAGTCAGTGCATTTAACTGATTCTCTCGGTATGTGAAATCACAAATCCTCACTTCTGTCCTGTGTTTAAGCAGTCGAAAATTGAAACTTTCAGGACATTTGAAAAGGATTTGATTATCTGTCAAACTGTAAGCATGTGCAGGACCCCAAAACCAGTGAGTGAGTGATTTCACTCACAGCATCTCTTCAACTCATTAATCAGTACAGAATAAACATCTTCATTTAGAGCATTCACAACTATCACACAAACTTGATCTTGTTGATAAAATATGAATGAAGATTCTCACAAATTATTTTATGAATTAAAGCTGAAGAAAATCAGAGTTTTAATATCTGTTGGTTTTTACAGGTGTTTTTTAGCCATTCCGCATAAACAATGTTCGTTTCAAAATACGTTATCATTATATTATATTCTTGACTCATTCCAGAGGTCTGTGCTCTTGGATACACATTTTTTACTTCCATTTTAAATGAAGGATCTGATCTATATCCATCTCAACACATCAAGTGCTGATCAGTTTAGCTGACAAGTCGTCATCACGTTAATATATTTTAACAGTCCAAAAATAACCGAGATCAAACATCTGAGGTTTCTGCAGGTCAACTGGCACTTGCAACACCAAAGTCATAGGTTAACTTTAAAGAGAATGCACTTGAAATGTAAAACCCGGATGGATAAAACCATCTGTAAGATGTGTAAATGTCAATTAAATGATGAAAGTTCAGATGATGAATGTAATATAATAAATGAATTAGCTCTATAACTATAGATGGTTTCATCAGATACACAAAGTTAACTTTGGGTCTGTGTCTGATTATAATATATAATCTAATTAAGATTCATATTATTTATTTGTATTAAATTCAATTAAAACTACTAAAAAAAGTTTTTGAATCTTTGTGGAGGTCTACTGGAAGTTTATGTAGTTGCTGTTAAAACATAGAGAGTAATAATTACATTTCAAACTGTTCACTTTTCATTTGACAAATTGTAACCTTTAACATGTTAAAGAAAGAAAAGATGTGATCAAAATAAGAGGAGAATAATGCGTTGTAACTATAGACTTTAATCATTTTGTATCTATGAAATATATTTATAAACATAAGCTTTGGTAAAATGTTTTACATTTTTTTCATCAGAATCTCACAAAAAATAAGATTCAGGTATTGCTTTGATGCATCAGAACAAGTTTTATAAAACAAATTAAACAAACACAGCTGAGGCACTTCCTTTCCAAAGAATTTAGATGTTAAGAGACACAATACAGAGCAAAGAAACTTTGTTTTCATAAAGATCATTACACATTTAAGTCATTAAATTAAACAAACATACAGCAAAACAAACGTATCTATCCAGGACCAGATAACAATGATTGTTCACCAATGACATGATAATACTTAACCAAAATGTGTATTTCACAAGAAAAACGAATGCATGCTTTTCTTTGTTAACTGTAAAATGATACACACACGTAGCGAGAATGTTTGTTATTGACAAGTTGAGAAAATTAGTTTTTTGATCATCCAAGTACAAAATGTATTGTGATTCTGCTTCGCAAATGTGTGTAGAATTAAAATAAAGGAGGAGCAGTCAGCGAGAGTATATAGCCCAGTATATAATGTTGAAGAGTGTGTACGCTCCAGGGAAGATGAGGAATGAGTATTTGTCAATAGCATGTGTGTCTATAAATAAACTGCAGCGTGAAGGTCCTTGTTCATTATCCAAAACTAAATGCATCAGGAACTGATCCTTTTTTTCTCCTTTCAGCTCGGACATGCCGTAGTTCCCTGAGGTCATCACATCCATGTCACTGTAACTACTGTTGTACATCATCTGCCGCAGATGAACGATTCCACACGTACACGGCAACTGCAGCATCATCACATTACATCACATCACACACGACGTCATGGTGATAAACTGATAACTGAAGTGTCTGATCTTACCTTACTGCTTTGTGTCCTCTCTTTACGCTCCTGTAAGGTGGACAGCTGCGTGCTCGATCACAGACATAATGACTAAGCTGACCCACAGGTTAATTTCCACATTTGATGTAAGACACTCGGGGCATGGAGGCGTTTACCCCCGTGATGATGGTGGACATGGCGAGCACCGTGGTAATGCCTGCAAAGAAACTCAAGACGTCATAACAAATCTACAGCACTTGAATCACTTACGGTGAAAAATATCATTGTCAGTGTAAGAGAGGTTCAATTATATCACAAATGCATCCGGTTTGAATACTTTTTTCCTATAAAAGAATAGTATTTCATTAAAACTCATGAGCGAGGTGAATAAAGCCTCATGCAGTTTTCACGTCAAACATTTGACATTAGGCTGTTATCACAAACCATTGCTGTTGAATTTCAACTCTATTTTTGACAAGTTGACCATGTTAAGCATGAGAAGACAGCATGTTTAACATTGTAAAGAATTCAGAATGCATGACACATCGTCACAGCACCCCTTTAACACTTACGAGCCCAATAAATTAAAAATAAATGCAAAGAAACTTTGTATTTGTTATTTTACACAGTTTTTCTTATTTAGTTTTATATTCAAGTGTATATTGGCTATGAAATGTTTGTTTTTCACAGCTGTTAGGACATCGCAAAAGATAGAAATTAACAAGGAAAACACTTCACTTGATAGGATTTTTCCTTTATGTCAGTTGCATGTGCAGAACACTTGTCAGGGAAGAAAAGGCAACATATTCTTGAGCACATTCCTACCCAGCTTCTATTAAGGTAATTATATTCTCTTAATGCCCCCGTGAAACATGGATTGTGTCTTCCGACCTTGCTTTTGATTAATGTGTAACGGAGAGAGACAGTTCAGAAACCGACGTGTTCGACTTCATTAAGCTCTGATCAGAATGATCGGAATAAGACATCAATGTTCTATGAGAGTGTTTTAAAAGCATACGTTCCGAGAGTTTCCATGATAAATAAACAAAGGGGAGACTCCCGGAAACTTATTGATATCACCCAGCCCCCCAAAAATAATACCAAAACACTTCAAAACAGCCTCCATTATTCGCAATCAGTGTATAAAGCCTGGAAAAGGATATACGAGCCCACCAAATTACAGAGATGGCAATTCGCACGGGCTTAAGATCACTGTCAACTTCTGCAATTAATACAAATGACAAGAGGTCCCCAGGTAATACTAATCTCGTACGAAAAGTGCTCAGGGCATGTCAAGCAATCTCATACAAAACAATAGTTACGCAGAGTACAAAAATGTTTTGCTCACATAAGATTGCTGCGCCATTCCTATCGGATCCAATATTGAAGGCAGCACTGCTTTTTAATTTTATACTCTGCACAAATTCAGTGTCAACCTGTGTCTTGTTCACTAAGGAATCCTTGGATAAATGAAACGAACAAACGCTCCATGTTTTTCCCACATGAGCTGGAACGTCTGGAACTTTAACCACCACATTCCTAATATCGAAACTCGAAGGAAGGTTATGCAGCGAGTTATGCAACTCTATTCTTCCACAACCAGGGATGGCACAATATTTAGCTTTCTTTAACGGCATGTTTGTTTATTGCTTGTCATAATTTGACAACAATGATTATATGAAAGTTGATCACATATCTATACACATTTGATATAATATTAATAATAATATATCTCTTTACAGTGCTATTAACATATTTAGTCCTCTTGAACTTTAGATTAAATCACAGACTCTTGTGTTATACAGAGGTTTCATCAGAATCTCAGAAAAAATAAGATTCAGGTATTGCTTTGATGCATCAGAACAAGTTTTATGAAACAAATTAAACAAACACAGCTGAGGCACTTCCTTTCCAAAGAGTTTAGATGTTAAGAGACACAATACAGAGTAAAAAAACACTTTGTTACATAAAGATCATTACACATTTCAGTCATTAAATGAAACAAACATACAGCAAAACAAATGTATCTATCCAGGACCAGATAACAATGATTGTTCACCAATGACATGATAATACTTAACCAAAATGTGTATTTCACAAGAAAAACGAATGCATGCTTTTCTTTGTTAACTGTAAAATGATACACACACGTAGCGAGAATATTTGTTATTTACAAGTTGAAAGAATCAGTTTTTTGATCATCCAAATACAAAATGTATTGTGATTCTGCTTCGCAAATGTGTGTGGAATTAAAAGAGAGGAGGAGCAGTCAGCGAGAGTATATAGACCAGTATATAATGTTGAACGTCTGGAACTTTAACCACGACATTCCTAATATCGAAACTCGAAGGAAGGTTATGCAGCGAGTTATGCAACTCTATTCTTCCACAACCAGGGATGGCACAATATTTAGCTTTCTTTAACGGCATGTTTGTTTATTGCTTGCTCGCTCTATCTGCTCCATCTATTCTGTCATGTGCAAACCAGTGGGCGGTGGAAGAGAAATAGTCGTTGATACTTTTCTGTGGAGGTGGTGTTCAACCTATCAATGTCGTCATAGATAGGTGCATTCCAGAACCTGGAGGGCATGGTGTCAATAACAGATGACATTGTGTGCCGTTCCCAATGTGGAGCTCCGCAATATTGAGAGACCGCTCTCTATAGGCAACGTCTCCAGTTACTGTGGTAACTTTGCCTTCGGCAGAATTCAAATGAGCCATTTTAATCTAGATTAATTCCACGATTAATCTAGATTAAAAAAATTAATCTATGCCCACCGCTAATATATATATATATATATTTATGTATATTATAACACATTTTACTTATTTATATTATTCGCTAATCTACAAAAAAGGTCACCACTGGTCCACATTTGCTATGGCTGAATGCTGAGCGCAAGTGCTTTTATATAAATGTTTTAAATATTTTATATTAACCCAGTGTTTCTTAAACATCTCCTTTCCGCACTCATTCGTTTTCATCCATTTGGGCCAACATATAAAATAGGCTATTACTTAATGTGAATTCCTAGATCCTTTTGTTCCCCAATTAAAAAAATCATTCTCTGCCATCTCTCATGTTCTGTCATCGACTTGAGGGCGGCACTAACTGCCAATCACAATGAGAGTTCCAGAAAGGAGCAGGGCCAATGGCATTTGTTGTCACAAAATCGCAGTGTCCCACCTCTTTTAGTACCAAAGGTCAAAATGACTCACGCGTGTGAAGAATCCCCCGATCTGCTTTAATTCAGCGGTTTGTTATTTCCCCTAGCAAGTGTTGATTGAAGTGCACAATCTTGATAATCGTGTTCGAATTAGAGATTTGCAATATCTACAGGTTCACATTTAACGCCCAAGCGTTTCCAGTGTGCTCGTGCAGCTGTTATCTGCTTGCCCGCTGTGTTTACACGCTCATGTAGTTTTGTCCAATTTCTAACGCCATACTGAGGTATTGTCGCAATGCACCGTCTTGTCTTGCGACAATTGGCCGTTTTTTTTACTGCCGTTATCCAATTAGACTTCAGTAAAGTGGAAAGGTGAAGAGTTTCTTACCGCTTATGAGGGAACCGAGTAACGACAATACACAGAGTGGTTTTTAATGCACAAGGGTTTATTTTTATGCACAAAGGGTTTTTTCATGCACAAGGGTTTTTTTTCATGCACAAGGGTTTTTTTTCATGCACAAGGTTTTTTTTTCATGCACAAGGGTGGTTTTTTCATGCACAAGTTTTTTTTTTCATGCACAATGGTGTTTTTTTCATGCACAGACGGATCTATTGAAGGGGTTGTGCTTGTTGACCAAAAGATGTTTTAGTTTTGGATCGTGTTGGTATCGCTCATGCAACTGCTGTCTTTCCAGTAACATCTTCTCTTTTCTTCTTTTCTTCTCTTCTCTTTTCCTGATCTTTTGCTCAACCCATTCGCGGAGAGCAACCGGTCCATTTCTCTTCTTACAAGTCTTCAGTTGCTGAGTCTCTATCTTAGAGGAAGAGGAATGTGACTCCGAGTCGTTCTCATGGATATCAAGGATGTCTTGAACCTTGTCCACCTGGATGGGAGGTACTGGCTCCTGGTCCTCACTGTCATTCTCCATCCAACACTCTATAGCTTTCAGCGGTGGATGCTTTATACCAACCACCTGCACTTTATGATGTGAAGTCTTCATCTCACCGGGACCGATCGTCCTCCCAGTGTACTTCATATAATCATTTTCAATTTCAACATCCACTAGGACGTCTTGTGGAGTCGAGTCAAACAGGAAGGTGGATGAAGAACGTGGAAGGATTTGGATGTGATGATCTACTTGAATCATCAGTTTCTGTTCCTCTGAAGGCTGAAAGGGTACAGAACTTGTCAGATACATTTACATTTAGGCTTTTATCCAAAGCGACTAACATTGCTTTATCCTATACATTTTACATAGGTATTTGCAATCCCATGGGATCGAACCCACAACCTTACAATGTTAACTCAATGCTCTTACCACTGAGCTACAGGAAAGTAGATACATCCCTTCATGTGATATCGGTGTTGGGTTTTCACGAACCAGCAGCGGTGCTTTCACAGATGGTAGTGTTTGCATCCCGCCAGCTGGTGCCACTGACTCTGGAAAGATCCTGTCAGCCAGAGACGACTCTTCTTCAATCGCAGGCAGGGGTTCGAAGTGTCGTAAGGTTCGGTAAAAACGTACTGGCTCCCCTGCTGATAGCTGAGGTCTGAAAAGAGGTTGATTCTTATCAGCGGGTAGAGTGGAGGCTGGAAGGAACCGGTTAAACATCACTGGTCCGGCCGATAGCAGGACTTTAATTTCAGTGAATGGTGGAGTTGGAGGGTCAGATGCCTCTTTAACCAGTATTGGCTCTGGCACTGATGGCATCCTTTGGAGTCTGCTCATCTCTTTCTTCTCTTCAATCCCAGAACTTTTCTCCTTTTCACTTGTGTCCTCCATCTCGTTACACTTGTCTGCAACACTCTGTAGAACATGATGAGATCATTAAGACAGTGACAGCAGATCATCAATAAAAGTACAAAGCTGGTACAGACAGTGAGTGTACTGAACACATCTTTCAAAAACAGCACAAGCGGGTACCTGTGTAAATGATATTGCTGTGTCTGTGATTAACAACGTTGACACCCTTTTAGCCTAGCATGAGTTATCTCGTCACTTAAAAAAAAAAACGATTCCCCGCCAAAGACGAGTTTTTACGGCAAACACTGTTATACAGCAGGTGGCACTGTTAACCACCTTTGGGGAAAACTACAGAATCGCAGAACCTAAAACGTATATTTCTTATCGGTTTATAATGATTGTTCTGAGTGTAATCTGGGCGGAATCTTTGACAAATAACGTTAATTATCTCAGCTGTTTAATCAAAGTAATGCATTTTTGAAGAAACCTACCCACATCTAAGTAGTAAAAAAAATGAAGATAGAAGAATATGGGTTCTTTTGTTTGAAAGCAGAGACTCTGTTCTTTCATTTGACATATTATTTGTCCATATATTCTTTACAGAAAATGTACTGTGAGCCATTAAAGTTAGCTGAAAATCTTAAGCCTTTGTCGCTTAAAAAAGACGCTGAAAAGCTAAGTCTGCAATCACGACTAAAGACAGCGTCTTGGCTAGCAGTAGCATATCGAGCCGATATTGTGTAGTATGATGTGATAATGTATGTTACATACTACTATATATGCTCAGTGAAGAAATTTAAAATAAACAGGTAAAATTTAATTTTAAATTGTGACAAGAGACGTAAAGTGTTTTGACGGTGACTTGTGACTACCCGCCCCTGAAGTTACTGCCATTAACGTTACATTAATGGCTGATTTGCTTCACGAGCCCGATGAGATAAATCATTAAAGATTTGTATTTAAGATGTCCTAAACATTTCAGTAATGGTTTCCTAATTGTCCAATTTAAGACAACATTCAGGTTTATGATGCTTAAATCTCTTACCGCTGCATCTTTAAACGATTCCTCCGAAAGGTAAATCCCATCCAATTCAGTCGATTCTTGATCTGACAAGCAGAAACAGAAAAGGCACCGGAGCAAGTCGATAAAAGCGCTGAACAGAGACATCTTCAAACGCTGAATGTCGAAAAGTAAATTTGGAGTCCGTTTGTAACTCGCTGCAAACTATCAACAGAACGTCTTCGTCACATTGCTGACGCTGGCCAATCAAGTTGCTAGGTTACCTACGATGTTATTTTCGAACAATAACATTTGGCCCAAACCTCACTTTCAGTTGACTCCGCAAGTAATCAGCTGTGTAGTTTTAATTTAATTTTATACATTTACAATAAAATATATAATTAGAAAACAATATATGACAAAAATAAATCAATACTACTGAAAAATAAATAAATAGTTGTTAGCAAACACGGCCAGAAAATTAACTTCGGGCCGGAGTAATGTAAACTAGCTATGTGAAAAAAAATATTTATAAAATATATCAATAATAATAATAATGTTAATCATACTATATATGGGTTTATGGCATTTTTAAATAGTAATTCTATAAAAAAATGCACCATTCAGGCTTCACTAATCATACTGAAGATGAAAAAACATATTCAATGTAATTATTTATATCGAAAATGATGAATATAATATAATAAATGAATTAGCTATAACTATAGATGGTTTCATCAGATACACAAAGTTAACTTTGGGTCTGTGTCTGATTATAATATACAAGCTAATTAAGATTCATATTATTTATTTGTATTAAATTCAATTAAAACTACTAAAAAAAGCTACTGAATCTTTGTGGAGGTCTACTGGAAGTTAATGTAGTTGCTGCTAAAACATAGACAGTAATAATTACATTTCAAACAGTTCACTTTACATTTGAAAAATCGTAACCTTTAAAACGTTAAAGAAAGAAAAAGATGTGATCAAAATAAGAGGAAATAATGCGTTGTAACTATAGATTTAATCATTTTATATATATGAAATATATTTATAAAAATAAGCTTTGGTAATATGTTTTACATTTTTTACTCATAATTTGACAACAATGATTATATGAAAGTTGATCACATATCTATACACATTTGATATAATATTAATAATAATATATCTCTTTACAGTGCTATTAACATATTTAGTCCTCTTGAACTTTAGATTAAATCACAGACTCTTGTGTTATACAGAGGTTTCATCAGAATCTCAGAAAAAATAAGATTCAGGTATTGCTTTGATGCATCAGAACAAGTTTTATGAAACAAATTAAACAAACACAGCTGAGGCACTTCCTTTCCAAAGAGTTTAGATGTTAAGAGACACAATACAGAGTAAAAAAACACTTTGTTACATAAAGATCATTACACATTTCAGTCATTAAATGAAACAAACATACAGCAAAACAAATGTATCTATCCAGGACCAGATAACAATGATTGTTCACCAATGACATGATAATACTTAACCAAAATGTGTATTTCACAAGAAAAACGAATGCATGCTTTTCTTTGTTAACTGTAAAATGATACACACACGTAGCGAGAATATTTGTTATTTACAAGTTGAAAGAATCAGTTTTTTGATCATCCAAATACAAAATGTATTGTGATTCTGCTTCGCAAATGTGTGTGGAATTAAAAGAGAGGAGGAGCAGTCAGCGAGAGTATATAGACCAGTATATAATGTTGAACGTCTGGAACTTTAACCACCACATTCCTAATATCGAAACTCGAAGGAAGGTTATGCAGCGAGTTATGCAACTCTATTCTTCCACAACCAGGGATGGCACAATATTTAGCTTTCTTTAACGGCATGTTTGTTTATTGCTTGCTCGCTCTATCTGCTCCATCTATTCTGTCATGTGCAAACCAGTGGGCGGTGGAAGAGAAATAGTCGTTGATACTTTTCTGTGGAGGTGGTGTTCAACCTATCAATGTCGTCATAGATAGGTGCATTCCAGAACCTGCCGTTCACTGGGCATGGTGTCAATAACAGATGACATTGTGTGCCGTTCCCAATGTGGAGCTCCGCAATATTGAGAGACCGCTCTCGATAGGCAACGTCTCCAGTTACTGTGGTAACTTTGCCTTCGGCAGAATTCAAATGAGCCATTTTAATCTAGATTAATTCCACGATTAATCTAGATTAAAAAAATTAATCTATGCCCACCGCTAATATATATATATATATTTATGTATATTATAACACATTTTACTTATTTATATTATTCGCTAATCTACAAAAAAGGTCACCACTGGTCCACATTTGCTATGGCTGAATGCTGAGCGCAAGTGCTTTTATATAAATGTTTTAAATATTTTATATTAACCCAGTGTTTCTTAAACATCTCCTTTCCGCACTCATTCGTTTTCATCCATTTGGGCCAACATATAAAATAGGCTATTACTTAATGTGAATTCCTAGATCCTTTTGTTCCCCAATTAAAAAAATCATTCTCTGCCATCTCTCATGTTCTGTCATCGACTTGAGGGCGGCACTAACTGCCAATCACAATGAGAGTTCCAGAAAGGAGCAGGGCCAATGGCATTTGTTGTCACAAAATCGCAGTGTCGCACCTCTTTTAGTACCAAAGGTCAAAATGACTCACGCGTGTGAAGAATCCCCCGATCTGCTTTAATTCAGCGGTTTGTTATTTCCCCTAGCAAGTGTTGATTGAAGTGCACAATCTTGATAATCGTGTTCGAATTAGAGATTTGCAATATCTACAGGTTCACATTTAACGCCCAAGCGTTTCCAGTGTGCTCGTGCAGCTGTTATCTGCTTGCCCGCTGTGTTTACACGCTCATGTAGTTTTGTCCAATTTCTAACGCCATACTGAGGTATTGTCGCAATGCACCGTCTTGTCTTGCGACAATTGGCCGTTTTTTTTACTGCCGTTATCCAATTAGACTTCAGTAAAGTGGAAAGGTGAAGAGTTTCTTACCGCTTATGAGGGAACCGAGTAACGACAATACACAGAGTGGTTTTTAATGCACAAGGGTTTATTTTTATGCACAAAGGGTTTTTTCATGCACAAGGGTTTTTTTTCATGCACAAGGGTTTTTTTTCATGCACAAGTTTTTTTTTTTCATGCACAAGGGTGGTTTTTTCATGCACAAGGGTGGTTTTTTCATGCACAAGTTTTTTTTTTCATGCACAATGGTGGTTTTTTCATGCACCGACGGATCTATTGAAGGGGTTGTGCTTGTTGACCAAAAGATGTTTTAGTTTTGGATCGTGTTGGTATCGCTCATGCAACTGCTGTCTTTCCAGTAACATCTTCTCTTTTCTTCTTTTCTTCTCTTCTCTTTTCCTGATCTTTTGCTCAACCCATTCGCGGAGAGCAACCGGTCCATTTCTCTTCTTACAAGTCTTCAGTTGCTGAGTCTCTATCTTAGAGGAAGAGGAATGTGACTCCGAGTCGTTCTCATGGATATCAAGGATGTCTTGAACCTTGTCCACCTGGATGGGAGGTACTGGCTCCTGGTCCTCACTGTCATTCTCCATCCAACACTCTATAGCTTTCAGCGGTGGATGCTTTATACCAACCACCTGCACTTTATGATGTGAAGTCTTCATCTCACCGGGACCGATCGTCCTCCCAGTGTACTTCATATAATCATTTTCAATTTCAACATCCACTAGGACGTCTTGTGGAGTCGAGTCAAACAGGAAGGTGGATGAAGAACGTGGAAGGATTTGGATGTGATGATCTACTTGAATCATCAGTTTCTGTTCCTCTGAAGGCTGAAAGGGTACAGAACTTGTGAGATACATTGACATTTAGGCTTTTATCCAAAGCGACTAACATTGCTTTATCCTATACATTTTACATAGGTATTTGCAATCCCATGGGATCGAACCGGCAAACCTTACAATGTTAACTCAATGCTCTTACCACTGAGCTACAGGAGGGTAGATACATCCCTTCATCTGATATCGGTGTTGGGTTTTCACGAACCAGCAGCGGTGCTTTCACAGATGGTAGTGTTTGCATCCCGCCAGCTGGTGCCACAGACTCTGGAAAGATCCTGTCAGCCAGAGACGACTCTTCTTCAATTGCAGGCAGGGGTTCGAAGTGTCGTAAGGTTCGGTAAAAACGTACTGGCTCCCCTGCTGATAGCTGAGGTCTGAAAAGAGGTTGATTCTTATCAGCGGGTAGAGTGGAGGCTGGAAGGAACCGGTTAGACATCACTGGTCCGGCCGATAGCAGGACTTTAATTTCAGTGAATGGTGGAGTTGGAGGGTCAGATGCCTCTTTAACCAGTATTGGCTCTGGCACTGATGGCATCCTTTGGAGTCTGCTCATCTCTTTCTTCTCTTCAATCCCAGAACTTTTCTCCTTTTCACTTGTGTCCTCCATCTCGTTACACTTGTCTGCAACACTCTGTAGAACATGATGAGATCATTAAGACAGTGACAGCAGATCATCAATAAAAGTACAAAGCTGGTACAGACAGTGAGTGTACTGAACACATCTTTCAAAAACAGCACAAGCGGGTACCTGTGTAAATGATTTTGCTGTGTCTGTGATTAACAACGTTGACACCCTTTTACGCCTAGCATGAGTTATCTCGTCACTTAAAAAAAAACGATTCCTGCCAAAGACGAGTTTTTACGAAAAAACACTGTTATACAGCAGGTGGCACTGTTACCCACCTTTGGGGAAAACTACAGAATCGCAGAACCTAAAACACATATTTCTTATCGGTTTATAATGATTGTTCGGAGTGTAATCTGGGCGGAATCTTTGACAAATAACGTTAATTATCTCAGCTGTTTAATCAAAGTAATGCATTTTTGAAGAAACCTACCCACATCTAAGTAGTAAAAAAAATGAAGATAGAAGAATATGGGTTCTTTTGTTTGAAAGCAGAGACTCCGTTCTTTCATTTGACATATTATTTGTCCATATATTCTTTACAGAAAATGTACTGTGAGCCATTAAAGTTAGCTGAAAATCTTAAGCCTTTGTCGCTTAAAAAAGACGCTGAAAAGCTAAGTCTGCAATCACGACTAAAGACAGCGTCTTGGCTAGCAGTAGCATATCGAGCCGATATTGTGTAGTATGATGTGATAATGTATGTTACATACTACTATATATGCTCAGTGAAGAAATTTAAAATAAACAGGTACAATTTAATATTAAATTGTGACAAGAGACGTAAAGTGTTTTGACGGTGACTTGTGACTACCCGCCCCTGAAGTTACTGCCATTAACGTTACATTAATGGCTGATTTGCTTCACGAGCCCGATGAGATAAATCATTAAAGATTTGTATTTAAGATGTCCTAAACATTTCAGTAATGGTTTCCTAATTGTCCAATTTAAGACAAAATTCAGGTTTATGATGCTTAAATCTCTTACCGCTGCATCTTTAAACGATTCCTCCGAAAGGTAAATCCCATCCAATTCAGTCGATTCTTGATCTGACAAGCAGAAACAGAAAAGGCACCGGAGCAAGTCGATAAAAGCGCTGAACAGAGACATCTTCAAACACTGAATGTCGAAAAGTAAATTTGGAGTCCGTTTGTAACTCGCTGCAAACTATCAACAGAACGTCTTCGTCACATTGCTGACGCTGGCCAATCAAGTTGCTAGGTTACCTACGATGTTATTTTCGAACAATAACATTTGGCCCAAACCTCACTTTCAGTTGACTCCGCAAGTAATCAGCAGTGTAGTTTTAATTTAATTTTTTACATTTACAATAAAATATAATTAGAAAACAATATATGACAAAAATAAATCAATACTACTGTAAAATAAATAAATAGTTGTTAGCAAACACGGCCAGAAAATTAACTTCGGGCCGGAGTAATGTAAACTAGCTATGTGAAAAAAAATATTTATAAAATATATCAATAATAATAATAATGTTAATCATACTATATAGTTTTATAACATTTTTAAATAGTAATTCTATAAAAAAATGCACCATTCAGGCTTCACTAATCATACTGAAGATGAAAAAACATATTCAATGTAATTATTTATATCGAAAATGATGAATATAATATAATAAATGAATTAGCTATAACTATAGATGGTTTCATCAGATACACAAAGTTAACTTTGGGTCTGTGTCTGATTATAATATACAAGCTAATTAAGATTCATATTATTTATTTGTATTAAATTCAATTAAAACTACTAAAAAAAGCTACTGAATCTTTGTGGAGGTCTACTGGAAGTTAATGTAGTTGCTGCTAAAACATAGACAGTAATAATTACATTTCAAACAGTTCACATTACATTTGAAAAATCGTAACCTTTAAAACGTTAAAGAAAGAAAAAGATGTGATCAAAATAAGAGGAAATAATGCGTTGTAACTATAGATTTAATCATTTTATATATATGAAATATATTTATAAAAATAAGCTTTGGTAATATGTTTTACATTTTTTACTCATAATTTGACAACAATGATTATATGAAAGTTGATCACATATCTATACACATTTGATATAATATTAATAATAATATATCTCTTTACAGTGCTATTAACATATTTAGTCCTCTTGAACTTTAGATTAAATCACATACTCTTGTGTTATACAGAGGTTTCATCAGAATCTCAGAAAAAATAAGATTCAGGTATTGCTTTGATGCATCAGAACAAGTTTTATAAAACAAATTAAACAAACGCAGCTGAGGCACTTCCTTTACAAAGAATTTAGATGTTAAGAGACACAATACAGAGTAAAAAAACACTTTGTTACATAAAGATCATTACACATTTCAGTCATTAAATGAAACAAACATACAGCAAAACAAATGTATCTATCCAGGACCAGATAACAATGATTGTTCACCAATGACATGATAATACTTAACCAAAATGTGTATTTCACAGGAAAAACGAATGCATGCTTTTCTTTGTTAACTGTAAAATGATACACACACGTAGCGAGAATATTTGTTATTTACAAGTTGAAAGAATCAGTTTTTTGATCATCCAAATACAAAATGTATTGTGATTCTGCTTCGCAAATGTGTGTGGAATTAAAAGAGAGGAGGAGCAGTCAGCGAGAGTATATAGACCAGTATATAATGTTGAACGTCTGGAACTTTAACCACCACATTCCTAATATCGAAACTCGAAGGAAGGTTATGCAGCGAGTTATGCAACCCTATTCTTCCACAACCAGGGATGGCACAATATTTAGCTTTCTTTAACGGCATGTTTGTTTATTGCTTGCTCGCTCTATCTCCTCCATCTATTCTGTCATGTGCGAACCAGTGGGCGGTGGAAGAGAAATAGTCGTTGATACTTTTCTGAGGAGGTGGTGTTCAACCTATCAATGTCGTCATAGATAGGTGCATTCCAGAACCTGGCGTTCACTGGGCATGGTGTCAATAACAGATGACATTGTGTGCCGTTCCCAATGTGGAGCTCCGCAATATTGAGAGACCGCTCTCGATAGGCAACGTCTCCAGTTACTGTGGTAACTTTGCCTTCGGTAGAATTCAAATGAGCCATTTTAATCTAGATTAATTCCACGATTAATCTAGATTAAAAAAATTAATCTATGCCCACCGCTAATATATATATATATATTAATGTATATTATAACACATTTTACTTATTTATATTATTCGCTAATCTACAAAAAAGGTCACCACTGGTCCACATTTGCTATGGCTGAATGCTGAGCGCAAGTGCTTTTATATAAATGTTTTAAATATTTTATATTAACCCAGTGTTTCTTAAACATCTCCTTTCCGCACTCATTCGTTTTCATCCATTTGGGCCAACATATAAAATAGGCTATTACTTAATGTGAATTCCTAGATCCTTTTGTTCCCCAATTAAAAAAATCATTCTCTGCCATCTCTCATGTTCTGTCATCGACTTGAGGGCGGCACTAATTGCCAATCACAATGGGAGTTCCAGAAAGGAGCAGGGCCAATGGCATTTGTTGTCACAAAATCGCAGTGTCCCACCTCTCTTAGTACCAAAGGTCAAAATGACTCACGCGTGTGAAGAATCCCCCGATCTGCTTTAATTCAGCGGTTTGTTATTTCCCCTAGCAAGTGTTGATTGAAGTGCACAATCTTGATAATCGTGTTCGAATTAGAGATTTGCAATATCTACAGGTTCGCATTTAACGCCCAAGCGTTTTCAGTGTGCTCGTGCAGCTGTTATCTGCTTGCCCGCTGTGTTTACACGCTCATGTAGTTTTGTCCAATTTCTAACGCCATACTGAGGTATTTTTGCAATGCAACATCTTGTCTTGCGACAATTGGCCGTTTTTTTTACTGCCGTTATCCAATTAGACTTCAGTAAAGTGGAAAGGTGAAGAGTTTCTTACCGCTTATGAGGGAACCGAGTAACGACAATACACAGAGTGGTTTTTAATGCACAAGGGTTTATTTTTATGCACAAAGGGTTTTTTTCATGCACAAGGGTTTTTTTTCATGCACAAGGGGTTTTTTTCATGCACAAGTTTTTTTTTTTCATGCACAAGGGTGGTTTTTTCATGCACAAGTTTTTTTTTTCATGCACAATGGTGGTTTTTTCATGCACCGACGGATCTATTGAAGGGGTTGTGCTTGTTGACCAAAAGATGTTTTAGTTTTGGATCGTGTTGGTATCGCTCATGCAACTGCTGTCTTTCCAGTAACATCTTCTCTTTTCTTCTTTTCTTCTCTTCTCTTTTCCTGATCTTTTGCTCAACCCATTCGCGGAGAGCAACCGGTCCATTTCTCTTCTTACAAGTCTTCAGTTGCTGAGTCTCTATCTTAGAGGAAGAGGAATGTGACTCCGAGTCGTTCTCATGGATATCAAGGATGTCTTGAACCTTGTCCACCTGGATGGGAGGTACTGGCTCCTGGTCCTCACTGTCATTCTCCATCCAACACTCTATAGCTTTCAGCGGTGGATGCTTTATACCAACCACCTGCACTTTATGATGTGAAGTCTTCATCTCACCGGGACCGATCGTCCTCCCAGTGTACTTCATATAATCATTTTCAATTTCAACATCCACTAGGACGTCTTGTGGAGTCGAGTCAAACAGGAAGGTGGATGAAGAACGTGGAAGGATTTGGATGTGATGATCTACTTGAATCATCAGTTTCTGTTCCTCTGAAGGCTGAAAGGGTACAGAACTTGTCAGATACATTTACATTTAGGCTTTTATCCAAAGCGACTAACATTGCTTTATCCTATACATTTTACATAGGTATTTGCAATCCCATGGGATCGAACCCACAACCTTACAATGTTAACTCAATGCTCTTACCACTGAGCTACAGGAAAGTAGATACATCCCTTCATCTGATATCGGTGTTGGGTTTTCACGAACCAGCAGCGGTGCTTTCACAGATGGTAGTGTTTGCATCCCGCCAGCTGGTGCCACAGACTCTGGAAAGATCCTGTCAGCCAGAGACGACTCTTCTTCAATTGCAGGCAGGGGTTCGAAGTGTCGTAAGGTTCGGTAAAAACGTACTGGCTCCCCTGCTGATAGCTGAGGTCTGAAAAGAGGTTGATTCTTATCAGCGGGTAGAGTGGAGGCTGGAAGGAACCGGTTAAACATCACTGGTCCGGCCGATAGCAGGACTTTAATTTCAGTGAATGGTGGAGTTGGAGGGTCAGATGCCTCTTTAACCAGTATTGGCTCTGGCACTGATGGCATCCTTTGGAGTCTGCTCATCTCTTTCTTCTCTTCAATCCCAGAACTTTTCTCCTTTTCACTTGTGTCCTCCATCTCGTTACACTTGTCTGCAACACTCTGTAGAACATGATGAGATCATTAAGACAGTGACAGCAGATCATCAATAAAAGTACAAAGCTGGTACAGACAGTGAGTGTACTGGACACATCTTTCAAAAACAGCACAAGCGGGTACCTGTGTAAATGATTTTGCTGTGTCTGTGATTAACAACGTTGACACCCTTTTACGCCTAGCATGAGTTATCTCGTCACTTTAAAAAAAACGATTCCTGCCAAAGACGAGTTTTTACGGCAAACACTGTTATACAGCAGGTGGCACTGTTACCCACCTTTGGGGAAAACTACAGAATCGCAGAACCTAAAACACATATTTCTTATCGGTTTATAATGATTGTTCGGAGTGTAATCTGGGCGGAATCTTTGACAAATAACGTTAATTATCTCAGCTGTTTAATCAAAGTAATGCATTTTTGAAGAAACCTACCCACATCTAAGTAGTAAAAAAAATGAAGATAGAAGAATATGGGTTCTTTTGTTTGAAAGCAGAGACTCCGTTCTTTCATTTGACATATTATTTGTCCATATATTCTTTACAGAAAATGTACTGTGAGCCATTAAAGTTAGCTGAAAATCTTAAGCCTTTGTCGCTTAAAAAAGACGCTGAAAAGCTAAGTCTGCAATCACGACTAAAGACAGCGTCTTGGCTAGCAGTAGCATATCGAGCCGATATTGTGTAGTATGATGTGATAATGTATGTTACATACTACTATATATGCTCAGTGAAGAAATTTAAAATAAACAGGTACAATTTAATATTAAATTGTGACAAGAGACGTAAAGTGTTTTGACGGTGACTTGTGACTACCCGCCCCTGAAGTTACTGCCATTAACGTTACATTAATGGCTGATTTGCTTCACGAGCCCGATGAGATAAATCATTAAAGATTTGTATTTAAGATGTCCTAAACATTTCAGTAATGGTTTCCTAATTGTCCAATTTAAGACAAAATTCAGGTTTATGATGCTTAAATCTCTTACCGCTGCATCTTTAAACGATTCCTCCGAAAGGTAAATCCCATCCAATTCAGTCGATTCTTGATCTGACAAGCAGAAACAGAAAAGGCACCGGAGCAAGTCGATAAAAGCGCTGAACAGAGACATCTTCAAACACTGAATGTCGAAAAGTAAATTTGGAGTCCGTTTGTAACTCGCTGCAAACTATCAATAGAACGTCTTCGTCACATTGCTGACGCTGGCCAATCAAGTTGCTAGGTTACCTACGATGTTATTTTCGAACAATAACATTTGGCCCAAACCTCACTTTCAGTTGACTCCGCAAGTAATCAGCAGTGTAGTTTTAATTTAATTTTTTACATTTACAATAAAATATAATTAGAAAACAATATATGACAAAAATAAATCAATACTACTGTAAAATAAATAAATAGTTGTAAGCAAACACGGCCAGAAAATTAATTACAGCCGGAGTAATGTAAACTAGCTATGTGAAAAAAAATATTTATAAAATATATCAATAATAATAATAATGTTAATCATGCTATATAGTTTTATAGCATTTTTAAATAGTAATTCTATAAAAAAAAATGCACCGTTCAGGCTTCATTAATCATACTGGAGATGAAAAAACATATTAAATGTAATTATTTATATCGATTGGCACTCATTCTATTATTCATATTTTTAATTTTTAGTTCTGTATGAATAATGACATAACTGTGTAAGAAAGTGAATATTTCACGTTGCTTTAAGAAAAAAATGAAAACACGTGATTATGTAATTGTCTTTAGCGCATGCGCGCTGTGTAGATGAAAAACTGATGTTTTTAACCTCTGGCTTCTTCTCAGCGGATATTTAAACAATATTAACAAAAACTGAGGTGAAATGTGTGAGGAAACTTTATTGACTGTTATTCAGAATTTAAGTATTACGAAGTCAGGAAGCCAGCGGAACTCCTGACATATCACCTCGTCATCATCTTTTCTGTGGTGTGAGACCTGCCTTGCTAGGCGAAGCATTTGGACATCGCGTTGATTCAAGAGTGGGAAAGAAACACGTGAAGATAAATAAAACAAAACCTGAACAAGAAATGAGAATTGTGCTCAATAAGGACAACCGAGATACTGCAAACATCAGCAAATCATGCTATAAACCTTCATTAACTACAAACGACGAGCCTAAACCAGCTACTAATAAGCAGGTAAGCAATATAAGCACATATTGAGTGCATATAACGTGCCCTACTGGACAATACAATTCAAACTAACAGTTTTTCTGTTTACCATAAAAATGTCCTTATGGAGTGTGTTTTAGGTCTTGTCCCAGTACCGTTTAATGGTGTGCTATTGCTTCCCATCCACCTGATGACATCCCAAGAGTAGATAACAACACAGAGACTATTCTAGTTTCCATAAAAGAACAATATAATCCCATTATGACCATTAAATACATTAGAATTTCTTTTCAACTTCTTTCAAATTAAAATCTTCATCTAGTGAGATCTTCTAAAATTGTTCTCTGTTTGTCTTTAACAGTGAAAAACAGAAAGATGTGACCGAGGACATCAGCCCAGGCATCTGTCTTTGAACCTGACCTATTGAAGACTGCACAGAAACGCTCCCGACAACACTGAGCTTGCCAAAACACACGAGAGTGTGACACGGATGCAGAGAAGACACGCTGGAGCCAATGCAGCGAGCCTCCTTGCCCAGAGTCCTTCCCAAGCCGCCCAGCCATTGTGTGGGAGATATGCGCATCTGAATGCCGCTGCGCAGACCGCCTGCGGTAAAGAGCAGATGTCTGTGTGCCTGAAAACTCTGTTGATGCTCCATGAGAAACCAGTGGATAGACAAAATGACTATGGTAATTGAAGAGATAACATATTTGCGACTGTTGACATCATGCAACAGATGCTGAACTTGGCAATCTGTTCGAGGAAAATGAGGATTTAAGACATTCAGACGTTGGTACTGTATGTTTTTAAGCTGAAGAGTGAGTGTCGTTTTGATTCTCCTTTGAGTCTCCTTACACCTGCATCACAATGGTCTTAACGTTGCATTCACGCAGGAGGAGTTGACATCTACATTCCTGCACAAGACAGGAAAGTCTATAAAAATGTTTAACTTGTGTTGGCCTCAAGATAAGCTGTTTGTCTTGCACAACCCTGATGAAAAATGTATGTTATGTTAAGTTTACCAGATATTGAAGCACTGTGGGACGTAAACAACTTCTCTGTGCTAGTACTCACTTCAGCTTTCATTTTCTCAAACATGTACAATTGTCCACATGTTCTGTCACATTGAAAACTGTAAATCCTTCTACTGAAGTCCTTCTTCTGCCAAATGATTTGTTTGTAACATTAGGATTGGTTAAAAACTGATTTTATTTTTATCTAGTTAAAATGAAATAAAGATTATATGTTCCTGTAATTTTATGTGTTCTGACTAGTGAGATCAATATTCAGGTCACATGCTCTCAGTCAGTGCATTTAACTGATTCTCTCTGTATGTGAAATCACAAATCCTCACTTCTGTCCTGTGTTTAAGCAGTCGAAAATTGAAATTTACAGGACATTTGAAAAGGATTTGATTATTTGTCAAACTGTATGTGCAGGACCCCAAAACCAGTGAGTGAGTGATTTCAGTCACAGCATCTCTTCAAACTCATTAATCAGTACAGAATATCCATCTTCATTTAGAGCATTCAGAACTATCACACAAACTTGATCTTGTTGATAAAATATGAATGAAGATCCTCACAAATTATTTTATGAATTAAAGCAGAAGAAAATCAGAGTTTTAATATCTGTTGGTTTTTACAGGTGTTTTTTAGCCATTCCGCATAAACAATGTTCGTTTCAAAATGCGTTATCATTATATTATATTCTTGACTCATTCCAGAGGTCTGTGCTCTTGGATAGACATTTTTTACTTCCATTTTAAATGAAGGATCTGATCTATATCCATCTCAACACACCAAGTGCTGATCAGTTTAGCTGACAAGTCGTCATCACGTTAATACATTTAAACAGTCCAAAAAATAAACTTGATCAAACATCTGAGGTTTCTGCAGGTCAACCGGCACTTGCAACACCAAGGTCATAGGTTGACTTTAAAGAGAATGCACATGAAATGTAAAACCCGGATGGATAAAACCATCTGTAAGATGTGTAAATGTCAATTAAATGATGACAGTTCAGATGATGAATGTAATATAATAAATTAATTAGCTCTATAACTATAGATGGTTTCATCAGATACACAAAGTTAACTTTGGTTCTGTGTCTGATTATAACATACAATCTAATTAAGATTCATATTATTTATTTGAATTAAATTCAATTAAAACTACTAAAAAAAGTTATTGAATCTTTGTGGAGGTCTACTGGAAGTTTATGTAGTTGCTGCTAAAACATAGACAGTAATAATTACATTTCAAACTGTTCACTTTACATTTGACAAATTGTAACCTTTAAAACGTTAAAGAAAGAAAAAATGTGATCAAAATAAGGGGAGAATAATGCGTTGTAACTATAGATTTTAATCATTTTGTATATATGAAATATATTTATAAAAATAAGCTTTGGTAATATGTTTTACATTTTTTACTCATAATTTGACAACAATGATCAAATGAAAGTTGATCACATATCTATACACATTTGATATAATATTAATAATAATATATCTCTTTACAGTGCTGTTAACATATTTAGTCCTCTTGAACTTTAGATTAAATCACATACTCTTGTGTTATAAAGAGGTTTCATCAGAATCTCAGAAAAAATAAGATTCAGGTATTGCTTTGATGCATCAGAACAAGTTTTATAAAACAAATTAAACAAACACAGCTGAGGCACTTCCTTTACAAAGAATTTAGATGTTAAGAGACACAATACAGAGCAAAGAAACTCTTTGTTACATAAAGATCATTACACATTTAAGTCTGTAATGAAACAAACATACAGCAAAACAAACGTATCTATCCAGGACCAGATAACAATGATTGTTCACCAATGACATTATCCTACTTGACCAAAATGTGTATTTCACACGAAAAAATACTGCATTTTTTTCTTTGTTAACTGTAAAATGATACACACACGTAGCGAGAATATTTGTTATTTACAAGTTGAAAAAATTAGTTTTTTGATCATCCAAATACAAAATGTATTGTGATTCTGCTTCGCAAATGTGTGTAGAGTTAAAAGAAAGGAGGAGCAGTCAGTGAGAGTATATAGACCAGCATATAATGTTGAAGAGTGTGTACGCTCCAGGGAAGATGAGGAATGAGTATTTGTCAATAGCATGTGTGTCTATAAATAGACTGCTGCGAAGGTCCTTGTTCATTATCCAAAACTAAATGCATCAGGAACTGATCCTTTTTGTCTCCTTTCAGCTGCAAGCATTATCACATTAAATCACATCACACACGACGTCATGGTGATAACTGATAACTGAAGTGTCTGATCTTACCTTACTGCTTTGTGTCCTCTCTTTACGCTCCTGTAAGGTGGACAGCTGCGTGCTCGATCACAGACATAATGACTAAGCTGACCCACAGGTTAATTTCCACATTTGATGTAAGACACTCAGGGCACGGAGGCGTTTACCCCCGTGATGATGGTGGACATGGTGATCACCGTGGTAATGCCTGCAAAGAAACTCAAGACGTCATAACAAATCTACAGCACTTGAATCACTTACGGTGAAAAATATCATTGTCAGTGTAAGAGAGGTTCAATTATATCACAAATGCATCCGGTTTGAATACTTTTTTCCTATAAAAGAATAGTATTTCATTAAAACTCATGAGCGAGGTGAATAACGCCTCATACAGTTTTCACGTTTGACATTAGGCTGTTATCACAAACCATTGCTGTTGAACTGAGAGCAGATGGGCTGTGAGCAGTCTGTCCAAACACAAAATCTGCATCACAATTAATAGAAAAGAAACGTCAAAGTCATTCTTAAAGGTAGGGTTAGTCTTAAAACAACAAATCACTCGTCATTTATTCCTCCTTGTGTGGTTGTAAAACACAAAAGAAGGTATTTTGAAAAATGGCTCATTGGTTTTGTGTGTTCTGTACAATGGACGTCAATGGGGTTCGATGTTGTTTGAATATCAACGTTATTCAAAATATCCTCAGCAGAATTTTCATTTTTGGGTGAACTTTAATCAATTCTGTGTGATTTAATTTGATTAAATTTGATGACCAGCTGTCCTTCATTGATCACATTGCAAAAACAAGGCGGTCATGCCGATATGCCTTATTCAACATTATAGACCCTTTCTCACTGAGCAGGCCCTGAGCAACTTCTTGTCCAGGCCCTTGTAATATCAAGGTTGGACTACTGCAAAGCTCTCCTCTCTGGTCTTCCTATCAAACCACTCCAGCTGGTTCACAATGCAGAAGCACGGCTCGTCTTCCATGTGACACCCCTTTTCATCTCTCTCCACTGGCTACCGGTTGAGGCCCATACCAGATTCAAGTCACTTATCTCTGCTGTAAATACTTGACAGGCAAATTAAAGTAAAAAATTCATTGTAACCGTTCCACACCAAACCATTTCCATTTCAACCCTATGCAAGCCCTATGATTCACACACGTGAATCAAAGAAAGTTTCACTGACTTAACAAAAATGTATGTAAAACACATTTATTTGCACCTAAAACTAAATAGATAATTGCATGTATCATAGGAATATTTAAAGGATTTTTTTACGATGCAGTTTACAACTTTAGCTATAAGTGTGTGGGTTTGATAAATCTAAGACAGAAAACCGTTGCAGATTTTTCATAATACTTCACGAATGCATATAAATCAATTTTACATTATTAATTCATTTTGATATATATATTCAACTTCAAGATTGACCGTCTGCATAAAAAATGACTTGATTGTTTCATATTTTCAAGTGATATACTGTAGACGTTCTTTCTTCCAGTAAAGCACACAGTGAAACTTTCTCAAATCATTAGATGCTCATCACAACTAAAGAGCAAGACAACTTAACTCAACATGTCACAATATATCTATTATTTACATCTATAGTTTTGCATAGCGCACCACTAACTGACTAAGCAGATCACCAGACGTTCATTAACTCACCCCGTCTTAAAGTGTGTTGGAAAGGTGAAGGCGCAGATCCTTCCGGAAGGGAAACTCCAGGTTAAAAGACTGAGTTGTCACTGTCAATCATATACACATCATTCTTTCAATCGATCAACATCATGTACCTGTTGAAATACAAGAGAAGCTACAGAATGTCACGGAGACAGACGATCATCATTAAGTGCAGATGTGGCTACAAGAAGACTACAACATGCTTTTTTAATTTTATAGATAAGATCGCAAGACATTGTGATGTGATGTATTACACTAAACCATGTACAAATGTTTGGATACGTGCAACTGGACACGGTGTAGGGATCCATCGCATTAAGGGATAAAATGATACTCCATTGCCATGGTGAATTGTCGGAGCTCCATTGATAATGGCTTGTCGTAATTGTGGTGCAAACGCTTAACTCTACCCAGAGTTGATAGAACTAACTCAAACCAGCTGTTCTGAAACTAAAAACTCAATATTCGCATCTCAGTTTTAAACAACTCAAGAATTCACATTTTAACTCTGTGTTGGTTGAACCTTCTTATTGAAACAGGACTGCAGGGGAAGGAACCTGGGCACTGCTTTTTAATTTGTGTATGCTTTATTCTGCTGTAAAACATTGCCAACCAATTGAGTGCCTATTTAATGCATAATGATTTTATTTATTTTAAAGTTGCTTTAATGCTGTGATGTAATCAATTGTTTAAATGTTTTCCGCTTTGTCCGATTTGATGAGATGTGTTCTCTTCTATATGGAGATGGTGGTCTAGTGGGTTAAACCACTGAACTGGTAAATCAAAAGGTTGCTAGTTCGATCCCAGCAGCCATCATCAGTGTGTCCTTGAGCAAGACACTTTACTCCATGTTGCTCCAGGGGGATTGTCCCTTTAATAAGTGCACTATAAGTCGCTTTGGATAAAAGCGTCTGCCAAATGACTAAATGTAAATGTAGTAATTGTTCCAATTTAATTTAATTACTTTACTGCAAAGGGAGATAAACAGAGACTCTCTCTTGATATTATGCCTTTGAATTGAAGTAAATTTCAATGTCCAATGTGTTTCATTCCTGAAATAGATCAAAGTTTTATAAAGGCAATTCGTTTTTGTTATAGTGGTGGGAATAAACAGGTTCTTGTGGATTTTAAAATATTTCATTTTATAATGTCAATAAAACCCTCGTACAATCAAATTGGAACTAAACAGTACTGTAGCTACAAAATATGACTGTTGGTTTCAAATTTAAATCTTAATGAATCCTTAAATTATAATGCTGCTGACATTAGATTGTTTTTAAGTAAAAATGCAAAATAGATGCATTTACTCCCGACTGATATGTTTGTCCTTATCCAAATCCAAAGCAATTTGTGGGAGATGTACAAATATCAAAAAAGAAAAATCTCCACAGAGGAGAATGAGAGGCAGTTGCGGAGAGAAGTGGACCACTTGTGAGGTGAACAATATTTTTTTTATTTTATTTAAATAACATTTGTTTTCTTGTACATCTAGCCAAACCTTGTGTAGACTGTAACAACGTTTTTTGAGGTTCAGATAAAGGTTGTCATCATTGGATATACAGTACGGCAGATTGGCAACACAGACATGTGATTGGAGTTAAACAGGTTTATCGTGGTGATTAAGGGGATGTTTGGACAGAAGGAGATATCCAGCTCTACAGAAGCACAGTAAGTTTCCGACGGGACAGTTCCTCTTGAAGGAGTTGTGTGTGTCTTCTGGGTGTGGTTCTGACTTGATGCCGCTCCTGGATAACAGAGTGTGACCAGAAATCGTGTGGCAGAATGTAGGTGGAGAACACACTGTATATCTGAGGATTCAATACTTTGTTGTGAGCTCACTCTCGATATGAACTGTGGATAAGGAGCAGACATTGCAAATTTAAAGATTTTAAAGGAGGGAAAAGTTGGTGTTGCTGGTATTTGGAGAAAAACGTTGTTCTCTGGTTTAACACGGAACGTTTTGTTATACATTCCTTCAGCTCCGCTGCAATGACAACCTGAACAGCATCTCTGGGAAACTTACATGCAGATTTTCTTGGAATTCCTTTTTCTGGAAATATTATTGAAGGGCAACACAATACAGAAAGTACATGAAAATCTGGAGCTGTCTCAGTGAAAACAAATGTAATGTATTTGAAATCATATTTTGATGGCAGATTAATGGCATATAGTTCATGATAATCATTTGTTTAAGTTTGTTTAGAGTTGGACGATTTGAATGTGCTTGGAAAAGTATATGGAAATAACCTAATAATCTTAGTTGTCACGCTAGATTTAAATTTCACCTTTGCTTTCTGTAGGTATAAATCTGTGGAGTATACCAGTTAAAAGACAGAATACATCAGGAGGAAGAAAATGGAGAGTGATCCAATGAATTCATTATTTGGCAAATCTACAGAATATTTTCAACCCCATAAAAAACATGAACTTCCAACATTGAAGGAGGATATTCTGTCTTTGACCTCTTTTCAATCTTTGACTGAAAGTGATTCCTCTTTGGGAGACTGTTCTCGGTGGTGGGATGACTTTGCGACTTCACATTCAAATGATCAGATAGATAACAAGACTAAGGACAACCTTAGCAGCTCAAATATTCTGATTAATGAAATGAACACTGCTCCAGAAAAAGAGAACCTGGACTTAGACCTGACTGTTGCACATCAGAGAGATCATTACAATAAAATATCAGGAACAAGCCGAGCTAACCAGGATGTAACAGATGGTCTAGCTTACCCCCAGTCTAAACCAATTAGCGAAGTCTTGGACAGTTACAGCGTGAGCAGTCTGCACAAACAAATTGAAGATTTAGCAGTGTGTTCAGCGGATAATAAAAAGGTTGTTTTTGGTGACTATAAAAAGGGATCTGTCAACATGAGAGATCAAGAATTTGTATCAGCGAGTGATGATGGGAATATATGCAAATACAGAATCAGTCAGGACATATCTGACAATAATGGACATGGGTTGGATAGCATCAGCAGTGAATTTGGTACCGTCCAAAATGACACAACGAGAAGTTATCTTTCACAATTTTCTTTGTCTCTGAAGCCACCCACTTATGACAACAATGACATTTCAATGCAAAGTCAGCAGGGAGCTTCTTCCATTATGAGCAAAATGAATGTAGATGAAAATATTGTGGATGTTGCTCAAGATGTAATTGGAACTTTTGATTTTAACCAAAACACAACTTTAGATACTCTAGATAAGCAGATATCTAAAAACGTGGAAGTTCACACCACATCAACACATTGTGAAGATCAGGATTTCATTGATCACAAGGTTCTTTCTCCAAACTCACCTGTGAACAGCAAAACTTTAGTTATCACCCTTACACAAGTGGAAGATCATTCTGAAGAACCTGGTATTGGAAGTGGAAAGATCCAAGAGAAGCAGAGTTTTGTGGAGGTCCATTCTTCTACCCCAATCCAGAAGACTGAGATCCAAAATACACAATCTGACATGAGAGGAAGTGAGTGGGAGTTTTTAAAAGATTATGAAATCTTTGACACTAAACCACATGCTACCAGTTTATCCAAACCAGGAAATTCTGACTCTGCCCGACTGGAACCAGTACCTTCAGCCAATCAGCTAGAGACAGAGGTGATGCGAGATTATGTCAAAGGCAAGAGACGAATGAGAAAAGAAGGCTGGAATATAAAAATTCAGGATCAAACCGACACACTTGAGGAGTCAGAAGAAAAAATAGAGGATGAAAAGATGGGGGAAAATAAAAAGAAAGAAACAACAAAAGAAAAGACAATGACAGAACATGCAGATACATCCTCTGTGCTCAATACCCCAGATGATTCATCTCCTGAGAAGACCACAGAACCTCCTCTAGGATCTGAGTCGAACAAATCAGTCCAGTCCCCCACCGCAGTAAAAGAGAGACCCCTCCATTTGTCCTTCCTCTTCCCCAGCATGCGTGGCATCAAGAAAGAAGGACATGAGGAAAGAGAAACCTCAGACCAACCCCAAAGCCCCGATCAGTCGAACAAGGAGGTGAAGGGAGACTTCCTCGAACAGATTACCCAATTCTTCAACAGCAGCAAGGGGGAAGGAAAGAGAAAGAAGGAGACCACGTCAAGTCCTCCGCTTTCTCCAGTTAGCCAAAAGCCTGCAGAAAGGCCAGAGAAACATCAAACCGAAGAGGAGAAAGTAATTTCCCCATCTGAGGAAACGAACAAAGCTCCAAATACAGAGACGGCCTTGGATGCCTTCAAAGCTTTCTTTACAGTTAAACCCGTCAAAAAAGACACATCACTTCACATTGACATGGACGCTGGAAAAAAGAAGATGAATAAGGACAAAGAGGCTCTCAGAGCTTTCTTTGACCGGAGCTCGATAAAGTCACCAGATACCAAAAGAACTGATTGCAAAGTATGAAGTTTTGGTAGCATCGTCTTCAAATAGTTATTAAGTCTTTAACTGTACCACTATCATCAACAACCCAAAGGAATAACAAAACTATAACCAAAAAACGCTAAGTAAAACGGTTTGGGTTTGCTAGCAAGTAAAATGGCAGATTAATGTAGAATGTGTAGTTTTTTTGCCATAATTCTTGACAGCTTTAAAATCATTTTATCCAGTTCGAGTTTTGTAATAATTTTTGTTCGTTAACATTGTTCAGTCATTTTCTAAAGACCTACAGTTTATAGATTTTGAAACCAGAATATGAATGTCTATATGTTTTACATTGCACTTTAACTGTTTTCTTCCTTTTAGTCTGAGGTGAGTGAGGAGCGCACACCAAGGCGACTTCAGACCATCTGGCCTCCACCCAAGCCCAAAGACAAGGAGGAAAAGATAGGCCTGAAATACACAGAAGCTGGTGAGGCCTCATTGTACATTTTGTAACAAGCGGTGTGTAAATGTTTGCTTTTGTACCTAATGGCAGAATGCTTTCCAAACATACTCCAATGCACCTCCACCCTCAATGTATTCCTAAAGGGCAGTTCTGCAGATGATAAGATATTTTTCAACATCATATTGTTTGTTCTGCATGTGTCACTCCAAGACAATGCTTTCTTTTTCCTAGCAATGCACCGCAAACGTTTTTAAAGACCCACCTGCTATATTGTTTGCATCCATATTTCTGTTTTATGATAACACATGTCCCTCACACATCACACATATACTGTTGACTTAAGAGTCAACAGGGTGTGGAGTGAACAGACACCAAAAAAATGTTAAAAATCATAGTTATAAGTTCAAAACAATTACAACCCTCCCACATGAGAAAATTTTCTTAGAAAAGACGGCAGACAGTTTCTCCCATTTTTCCGCAAATATTAAAGCTGTTTTTCTCGAAAGAACAAATACCAGGCCTGGATTAACACATAGTGCCCTTGGGTGACCACATGTGAAGTCCCCCCCCCCATGTCTTACTAAATATGTTTATTTGCATCATAAATGGCAGGTATTAGGACTACATTCAAAACCATATGTCTTAAAGGGGTCATTAGACTCGGTTAAAACGAATAGTATTGTTTGCTTTAGATGTAATACAATGTATAAACAATTTAAGAGTAAAAAACAACGGTATTTTCCAGATACCGTGCATGTTTGTATCTCTTCTTTGTGCTGCCTCTCTGAAACGCGCTGATATTTTACAAAGCTCATTGCTCTGAAAAGTAGTGGTGGGCGATACTGTAAAATTTGGAAACGATCCGATACCAAGTAAATGCAGGGCCGGTATTGTCGATATCGATACCGATACCAATACTTTTAGAAGCATTCACTTGAATTTACATTTACTTTCCTGTGGATGAAATGTCATGATTTATCAGATGAATGCATCATAAATTTGCTAAATCTGAATACATTTTCATGTCCACTAAAATATTTTGTGATTTGTGCTCTTAATGTACCTATAGGCTAATTAATCACGTAGATGTTAAAACATGGGACATAATGTAAACCAAATAAATATATTTATTTAGTTATCTATTCCTGTAATACAATTTGCAAACATGATTTTTGCACCAAATTATTAAATGGAAAATAGTAACAATAACAGATTAACAGAACAGAAAACCGATACACAACTAAACAATTTCTCTCTATCCTAGTACTACTTCTCTAGATTTAAAATAAAAAAAATTACTCAAATATTACTGAAGAACAAAGCTTTTAAACTGCTTTTCCCTTTTAGTTCAGTGTTGTGTTTAAACATAATAATATAACACATTACATTTCCCTTTCATTACATTTTTAAGTGAATTTAAAAACTAAGTGCACACAATTGTTTGAGAAATAAATAAAATAAAGGGTTTGAATAATAAAGTACTTTAAATCTTTAGGTTTTTTACCCCCAAAGACCCACTCCCATACAACGCAGTTAGCAGTGTTATTATTATTTTCGCTGGCTGCAGCTGCGTCTGCGTGCTTGTGCTTGGCGCTGCTAAGTCACGTGATAGCGGACTACAAAAACTTTTTTTTGTAAACCAGCATCACATATTAGTCCAGAGATAATGATAAACTTAAGCAGGACATTCCCTTAAATAGTTCGGATTTAATAGCAAGCAGGGATGTATCATGGTTGTCCCGAGTTCATTCTTTACTCTTTTATATTGAGAGTAACATCTCTCGCCCTCGCACTTGGTAACGAGAAGGGTTAAGAACATTCTGAGTGCAACATGTAGTAATTTAGCAGTCGCTTCGTTTTATCCAAAGCGATTTACAAACTGAGAAACAATAAAAGCAATTACAACGCGCACCTGGTTACCGGTTTTGCTAACAGGATTAGCGGATGCTTGAGTCGTACTGGTGGATGTATTCGTTTCGCTGCCTTCTGCTGGTGATGCCGACATCTTTTCTTCATTTCTAAGAAAAAAAAACCTTGATATTGAAGGTACGTTACAAAATGTGGCTATGTGTCGTTATAACCTCTCTTTTTTTAAATTGCCGTTTTGCACAACCGCTAAATTGATGCCTATCCATTTTGAAAGAAATATTATAAATTGGCGGGCCCTGACTGGGGGGAGGGGAAAATATACTTTGACGTAAACTAATCTAGAATTATATATATTATATGCATATATTTTATATTCTATCTCTGTTTATATTGTACAATTAACTGTACATTTTGTATATGCACGTCTTCCAGCAAGGTAATACAAATATTTTAAAGGTCTAGTCGTTTTCTTAATCACTTGGTGCCCTCCATTGGCTGGTGTCTCAGGGCAATCGCCCAATCCCGTCTATACATAATCCGCCCCTGACAAACACACTACTGCCATCTGCTGGAATGTTTCGCATCTGCAGTATTTAAATATCCACCTTTCGTGATGTATTTGGAAAACGGATTAATTGTTGAACACGTTTACAAGTTTTGAAATATGTACAGAAATAATAATCTTTTTGTTTGATGTTCTCAGAGCATCAGGCAGCTCTACTGCAGCAGAAAAGAGAATTTGACGAAGAGAAGGAGAAAATAGAGGTGAGAATCTCAATAACATTGACATTAACATTATTTAATTAAGCAATTTACAACTGAAAAATACAGAAAATGACAAAAACCTAATGGCAGCAACCTGCTTATTTCATTAAGAATTTATTTTAAGTGTCTACTAAAAACATGTGTACAAAATTTCTAATATGTATTTTGGTACGCATGATTTAATAAACCTGACATTTTAAAATGTCATTGTCATGTTGGATTTTATCAGATCAAATTTGTTTCTGTAGTTTTATTATTATCTGTGTACTAAAATTATGTTGAATATTAAGAAATGAGTAAAAAATATACTGAAAATAAAAGTACCATTGGATTAGGATGATCGCAGAATTTAAGCAAACGTCATTAATCGATGGCTATTTGGAGAAATACAGTACATGCTCATGTAAATATGTTACAATCTATCAGTTTTTATACATTGTTTTTGAGGAAGGCTTCTTTTCTTATGCAAATATTTTTCATATCAGCGTTGTTTATATAAATGTTAATATAACACATGAGATTTGACACTTTTAAATGAACACAGGCCGAACTCAAACTTCAGCTCTTCCAGACTCATGAGGAACATGAAGAGGTTCTGTCCAAACTAGGAGAAACCATTGCAAACTTACAACAAGAGAGAAACAAAGACAATCACAAAGATCTCAGGGATGTTGCTGTGTCCACTGAAGACCACATCAGACCACGGGTCTTTCGCTCCGTTTGCATTCAGACAGACAGAGAGACATTTATCAAGTCTGATGAGGTCAAAGGAGGCCAGAGCAGGAGCCTTGACTTCCAACATAGTGTGACCAAAAATGCAGATCTCAGTTTGACAAAAAACCTAAACTTCACTGGCAAAGAGAACATGGTTCCTCCTCCAACTCCCCCACCTGCATTGCTTCAGTTAGAATTGGACAGCAAGATTCCTCCACCGCCTCCACCACCACCTGGCCCTTGTGCTCCCACTTTACCTCCACTTCTTCCTCAACCTCTGGATATGCCAGGAAGTATACCTCCACCTCCTCCACCACCTCCAGACATGATGTGTCTGCCACCACCACCACCAGTGTTGCACTCCGTCCCACCTCCCCCTCCAGGGGGCGCTGTCTACCTCAGTCAAGTGCCAGACAATACTCTTCGCAAACAGTCAGTGGAGCCGGTCTGTCCAATGAAACCACTGTACTGGACACGCATACAGATCCAAGAAAACAGGTATTATTGCCTTATATATTTAAGGAAATATAAACAATGTCCTATTGATAACATACAACAAATGCCAATGCTTAGAAGTTGATCTTGTTATTTTCTCTGAGATTCTCATAAATAAATCTGAGATTTCTGATAAATATAATGCTTCAACTTTATGTAGATTGTAGAGATAAAATATTTTGGATTTTGTAAATTTGGACTGAAATTTTTGCATTCACACTTAAATCTTCAATAATAATGCTATTTGGTTGCAGATTTGGCAAATATGTGCTCAATTTGTGACATCGTCTAAATTGGAATGAAGGCATTTGTAAGGTTTGTCCTGTGAGAAATATTTTAAGCAATTCCGGAGTTCTGGATGTGACATTTTGGGTTGTGGATGGGACAAAAAAGGACACGGTTTGGGGAGACAACCATTTTGGTAGGATTTATTTGAATTAAAATGCACAAACCAAAAGCAATAATACCAAATAAATGGAGGAATGTCACTTCCCGGAACATAAAACATTTTCATGTGCCCATCCATAAGGAAAATGGACCGTTATAGATTTGACATAAAAAATTGCACACACCTGACTATTGAAAATCATGCACTTAAAAATATAATAAAGGCTTTAAAAACTTGAAGAGCCACCAAGTCACAGGACACAGTCATCAATGGTTAGTTTGCGTTGGTGCTTCTGAAGCAGTGTTTAAGTGGGCACAAGAAAATCTTCATTTTTGTGTGATCGACTCTTTTACATTCCTCAGACACACTCGACATGCATCTCAAAAGTGGGGCAGACATCATTAGACCTCAAATTATGTTTAAGACAGACCGCTGGAGACATTTGTCTGCATGAGGGGCCAGCCACAAGCTGAGCAGTCGTCTTTCCAGGACCTCTAGTGGCGGTGTGGGTTTCTGTGGGATTCTTTTCCACGGCGACCTCTGTGCTGTTGCGATGTTATTCGACTCCCCATAAAAGCTTTCTTCTCTCTCTTTGAGCATCCATTCAAAACAAAGTCGGACCCAGTCAATCTTAACTACGCGCCGTCGCCCCTGCTCCTTTATTATTTTTATGAGAGAGAAATTGTTGCAGATCACATTGAGCTTGTGCTGATTTTCCATCCCCCGCATTAGTACACGGTTGCCTGGCAACAACAAATGTTACTTTGGTTTTCACAAATATCACAATTAGTAAGTGCTTTGGTTGGTAGGCTGTACTTTACCTCAAGATTCAACGTTTGAGGGGACAAAAAATTTCATATTATGCAATATTTCAAAAGAATTGGAAAAAGCCGTAATTAAGACATCCCAACACATCTGTCTTCATCTCCATCTTTATGTATTTTCTCAGAAACGATATGCTGTGGAGTTCACTGGTGGAGCCAGAGATAATAAACACCAATGAGTTTGCTGAACTGTTTGCGAAAGCCGCGTCGACCACTAAAAGAAAGCCCCTCTCAGAAGCCTACGAGAAGCAAAACAAAGCCAGGAAGGTACAGCTGATGATGCTTAAAATGACAAGACATATGAGATGGCGTGAATGTCCCATTCAAGATTTAAGAAATGTCCACTAGAGAGAGCAGTTTTCAACCTTTGCAATTAAATATTCAAGGCTGGAACGCAAAGATATTTATTAATGCCTCTATTTACTTTTCTCTGTTGGAATAAGTACCGCTGCCATTGTCATTATATTCTATATAACTACATTGGCTTATAGGAAATAATTGAAAAAATTTGCTACTGTTTATGTGACCATGTCATTGTTAATCTTGGCAGTCAGATTTCACAATGAAAGTTTTAGATTTTCCAAGGTTTCTATTGTTTAAATTTGTGTCTCTATTGCATAACACAAAAATAGAAAAAAAATGAATATTTAATTTATATAGTGTATGGAATGCTTATTTTGCATGTTTGATTTAAAAATAAAATGGCTATTGATTTTTAAATTGTTGAACTTTTACAGGTCATTAAATTACTGGATGGTAAGCGCTCCCAGGCAGTGGGCATCTTAATCTCAAGTCTCCACCTAGAGATGAAGGACATCCAGCAAGGTAAACTGCTTTGAAGAACTTTTATGGGGAATACTCCAACATCCAGTCAACTGAGGTTTTCTTTGTTCCATTACAATGATATGCCTGTCCAGATTAATATTATCCCCGCTAACAATAAACAGACATGTGAAAATGGATGCATATTTGTGCCGTCTGGATAGCGTGAGACGAGTTAAGAGACAATGTTTAAAGAAGGATGCATATTTCTAGAGACGGAGCTTTCAGCCGTGGGATTGGAACCAGTTCTTATTAGGACTTTGTTTTTTAAATAAACTTGTCACATCGTTTGAAACCTTCGCATAAACTTTTTTGAATGCATCACAGCCTAGCTTTGCAAAGTCAGTACCAGCTGTTTTCGATGATTTCGGGAAATTGAGCCACACTTGCTAATGTATTAAATCCAGAACAATTATCAGATACGGGAATAAAACTACTACGCAATACTAATTCTTAGAAATAGCTAAAGATGTAAAGTTGCACATATCTCTAAGCTTATATATTATATACAGTAGTATATAATATATAATAATACACTTTGTTCACTGTTATGATCAATTTCTTGTTTTAAATACTTTCTCATAGCCGTTTTGACTTTGGACAATTCAGTGGTTGACCTGGATGCCATCGAAGCATTGTATGAGAACGTAAGTATTCTGAAACATTCGTCACTTCATGTTTAGATTGCCGTATTTTATTAGCAGTTCTAGTTACACACATTACCTAATTTATAGTTTTGTTAATGTTTTCATTTACGTAAGGGTATGGGTGTATATTTGGGTCAGTTGTCGTATGTTTTCATCTGGTTTGTTTCTTTTAGAGAGCCCAGCCTGAAGAGTTGGAGAAGATAAAGAAACACTATGAAACCTCGGACGAGGAGCAGGTCAAACTACTGGACAAACCTGAACAGTGAGATATTCCAGAAACATAACACATAGCTCGTGTTTTCTTTCCATTTAGTCCTGAAAACAGCTATCAACTTGTATATTTTTCAGTTTTTGAGATCAATTGAAGGCCAATTTCTTACTCATTTCTGCTCTGATCTTTCATCGATCTGGCCTGACAGGTTCCTGTATGAACTCTCCCAGATTCCTGAATTCACCAGTCGAGTTCACTGTTTCATTTTTCAATCAAAGTTTACAGACGCTGTTGCCGCCATACGGCAAAAGGCTGAGATTATTCTCCGCGTCTGCAAGGTACAAAGGCAATTTTAAGGGTCAGATCTCAGATGTTATCAAAGGTTGATAATGTATGGAAGCTGGCTTACTTAACCTATCACTTTGATCAGTTGGCATTTGTTAAGTTAACATCTGAGTGCTTGAAAAATCTGAATTCTTTTAATTATAAAGACTGTCAAAAATACTAATGTGTCTTTTATGTACTCAATTTTTGCAGCATCTGCCGGAGGAGGACAGCGTGAGGGAGGTGATGGGACTGGTTCTTGCTCTTGGAAACTATATGAATGGAGGTAGTAGAGCTCGAGGTCAGGCAGACGGCTTTGGGCTTGAGATTCTTCCTAAGCTTAAAGATGTCAAGAGCAGGGTAAAGTTACTCTCCAATACTTCTTCTGTCTGTTAGACTTCTCCCGAGGCTGTTTAACACGTGTATACCTTTCATTAGATATCATTTCATCTGTTTGATAGCATTATGTATAACATGTACTTTTTAACAAATTTTTGTATGAATCTACAGGATAATCGAATTAGTCTGTTGGACTATGTTGTTTCCTACTATCTGCACAACTTTGATAAGGTAACCTTTCATAAGCTATTACTTTATAACCCTTGTTAAAGGGAATCGTTCACACAAAAATTTAAAATTCTGTCAACATTTACTCACCCTCTTGTCATTTCAATCCTGTATGACTTTCTTCTGCAGAATACAATGTGGATTTTTTGGAGAAAGTTGGTAACCGAACAGTACTGACACTCATTCAAACACCAATCCAAGTGAATGGGGACCAGTTAACAACATTCTTCAAAATATCTTATTTTGTATTCTGCGAAAGAAAAAGAGCAATACAGGTTTGAAATTAAAGGAGGGTGAATAAATCATGACAGAATTTTCATTTTTGGGGTAACTATCACAAAAAGACCACAGCAACAGTAAACCAGCATGACCATCATACTGGTTTAAGTGGGTCAGGGACCACAGATCTTTATCTAATACGGTTGTTTCTCTCTTTTCAGAATGCCGGGACAGAAAAGAGCATCTTTCCTTTGCCTGAACCTCAAGATGTTTTTCTGGCCTCTCAAGTGAAGTTTGAAGACCTCTCAAGGGATCTCAGAAAGTTAAGGAGAGATCTGGCAGGTAGGAATTAGCAAAAGCTCTCTCAAGAGCTAAAAAACGATTTTACTTTGTGAATGATTTACTACACCATCAAACAGGCCAGATTACATGGGTTTGGACGGATAGCTTTAATCCTCCAGTGACCGTCTGTAACTTTATCACAGTGATCTCCAGTAAGACTTCTCAGAAGATTTTACAACATCTGTAAGCAACAACTCATTATTAAACGACATTAGATCAGGTAGAATATACCCAAGGACTTTCCGCTTTTTGTGTACGGGTGTGCACGCACGGACGTTGGAGACGAAGCGGAGTCGGTGCGACTCTGCCCTGGCGCCTTTTGGATATGACTTTAATCCTACCCATCAGATGCTTCTGGCATTGTGTGCTTCTTCAGTTTTGTTGCTCATGTCATTGGAGGGCCGACAGACGGCAGGTCGCTTATGTAATCTGAGAGAAAAGCGGCTTATCGGAATGGGATGGGCTTTATCTCCGCATAGATGCATCTCTTTTCTCCCGCTACACTTGTATCAGTCAAAGTTCAGTGTGGCCTTACAGATGTGTGTCAGAGATTCTATTCTTTACCTTTCAACAAGCCTTTCTTATCGCACAATGGAGAGACTGGCAAATCTGGCCCATCACGCTCTCCCTTTTCCTTGCCGTTTGAACTCCCCTCATGTCCCAAAGAGCCACGTCTTTTGTTCGGGATGTTGTTGTTTTTTTGCTGCGTCTGTTGGATCTTGGTGTCTTCGGTACATTTCCCGCTGAGGTTTTGGATGCTCGAGGTGACCACGTTTGTCTATAGTGTTGTTTTGAACAACAAGAAAGTGCTGGAGTAATTGAACTGGTCACTGCGTGCCTACGTGAAAGAGAGCGTCCCTGTGAAACGACAACTTTGACAACGTTGTGGAGCACATCTAATGCCTTTAGTCTCCACTGTTGATTCATCTGGTTTGCTTTTGAGACATCTTTTGGATCTCTTTGTAATCATTGCGGCTGTGGTTTGGCTCGCCACGTTGCACAGTTGAGAAGACCTGAATATTGCCACGATTTGAGTTCAACCACTTTCACGGATGAAGCCAGTCTTTGAGAATTTTATCGGTTTAAATTAGGATTATTCAATAAAAATACAGTAAATGTCTAAATTGAATGTTTCCTCATTGACAGCCATCTTCACAGTTTACACAAATGCTCAATGACAATGGCATTGTGTGTAACCTTATCTGAAGTGAGATGCAGATGGAGCGTGTTCAAGCGTCCTGGGTTCGCATCAGGGTGTATTATGACTGGGACAGGAGACTGGCTCCTCTGATCTTCCTCTGATTGGACGGGGGCAGGCTGTGAACAAACAGCGCTGCAAGGTCCACAGGTGGCACAGTGGCTATCTAAGTTTCATATCGGAGGTGCATGTAAACAGATCTTAACAGGAGAAAAGACTTTCCCTGACCTCTACTCTTTGCTTTAGTATTTCTACATTGCTATTGCCTAGATACATAAGCTAACACAATGGTTAAGAATTTTATGTAATCTTGGTGCGTGCGCATCATATCGTGAGTTCGGAAGAGATCGGCACCGTGGCCACGATATGACATCTGGAAACCACTGACCTTTCCAGCTCAAAAACAACTCCCCTTCCTTCCAGAAATTCTTTGACGTGATTTCACAAGAAAATTTGAGAGGAATGACTGTGCAACTCTTGGATAGGGTAGAGACATCTATAAACTTTATGTCACTATTAGTTATTAATCATGCACTTATAAACTTGTGACTTTTATTTATTACTGAGTTGTTTGTGCTGACTCATTCGTAGAACAGGACATCCTGCATAAAAAATATCACACATCATTCACCAATCGCTAGGAAAAGCATGAAATGCTTTGCACAAAGCATCACTGCAAACAGTATATACAGCAATGGAAAGGTCATTTTGAAATCTTGTTGACAATGATAGAACACTTCTGGAAATGGATTAAGATTTCCCCCTAAATAATGATTTATTGCTTTGAGACTGCACACATACTTTGTACTGTAGGCCGCTCTGTGCGATCCAGACATTATTATAATCCTCTAAAATGCTTCCATGTAGTCGGCTCTTCATCAATAAACAATCTTTTAGGGATGGTTGACCCAAACATGAATATTCTGTCATGAATTACTCAAATTATTCCAAAACTGAAATTATTCCAAAAGTGAAAGTTCAATCAAAACCTTAAAATGCTTTCATTATTCATTCACCCTTATTTAATTTAAAAACTGTCCATGACTCTATGTTACAGTAGATCACAAAAAAAGATCTATTAAGGAATGTCTCTTTTGTGTCCAACATTCTTCAAAATATCTTATTGTGTTCTACAGAAAAAAAGAACAACATATTCTGTTGATTAGTAAATTGAACAGATATTGTTTATTATATTTTTAACTGAATTTTTTATACTAAAATCGATATTTTGCTATTGTTATTGTTCTGTGGAAATTAGACTTTAGTTTATAGTGTTTTAATGTTTTGGTGGGATTTTTTTCTTGACTCATCCATTGTTTCTACAAACAAGTTGAAGCATGACCTTTAGAGACTCATTTTTATCAACAATGTTCTTGCAATGTATCATCTTGGCTATGTATTAGTACTGTATATAGCACAATACCAGAGGCATGAGTGGAAGCTCACTATTTACTGTTGTTTTGATGTTCTTTTCGGCTTTTGAGAACTACCGTGACTACTGCAAGTAACATGTATACACTTTGGTAAACGCCTTGGAGAGAAAAGCATCTGCAAATATGATAAATGTGATTATAATGAATCATTCGCTCTGTAATGCTAGCTGCATAAAATGTAAGTGCTGATGGAGAGCTAACAGAAAAAGGCAGGACTGTTTATTTTTGGATAAAATATTGTTTTAAAGCTAGTCTAAACTTTGGGTTGGCTTTTGAAATTTGCTTCTGGTCAGGGACCAGGACCTTAAAAGCATCAATCTAATCAAGTGTTATTTTGGGTTTTTTTCACAGTTTGTGAGAAAGATGTCCTAACCGTCTGTACCAATTCGGCCCAAGAAAACATGCATCCCTTCAAGGAGAAAATGGACTGTTTTATTGCTAATGGTAAGCCATGATGTGAAGTTTAGCCTAATTTACTGTTTGAAAAGTTTGTAAGTCTTCTATTTATGTTCTCTGTCTCATCATCCAATCCTTTCCGTCTACATTGTTCAGATATAACCTCTAGTTTGTAGACTCCATAGATGAATGATAGACAGCAGAACAAATGTTTGTTCTGGTTAGGTTATGTGGGTATGTATATATAATGTATTGTTCTTGTTTAGTGTTTGGATTCGCTTTACTTTGTTATGGAGATCATAGTGACTGATACATGGAGATATAAACTGATATTTTACAGGGCTGGATAAGACGATGCAAGCAATAGAAAATGTTAGAAAGAGAATAAAGAGAAAACATTTTTCTGTTGGTAATTTATGTATAGCATCAAGGCCAAATGTCTGTATTTCAAAGAAAGCGTTTGTCCTTCCTACATACTGTAGATATTCTTCATGACTGCAGGAAATGTGCTTTCTTATCTGTTTTGTGCCGTTTTGGAGACCTGATAAGTGTCTGTGACTCCCTACCTGTACAGATAGCTGGTCAGGTTCGCAAGGCAGACGAAAAGATAGGAATCAGACAGACTTTAGCAATGAAGGAGACTTCATGAAAATAAGGCATTTTTGTTGTACATGCCCTATAAACATGAGTGTGAATTCTTTGCTGTAGCTCGGTGGTTAGGGCATGGAGCTAATAACGCCAAGGTCATGGGTATAGTATAATGCAATTTAAGTCAATTTGGATAAAAGCGTCTGCCAAATGCGTAGATGTAAATTAATTTGGGACTATAGTATTATTGGTACTATTGGTGCACAAACTTACCATTTGTTATAAGGATCTAAATACAACTGTCCTAATTGTTGATCCACATATTTTCTTTTAAAGCACAAATAGAGGTGATTACTATGGAACACCAAGTGATATCAGCACGTAAAAGGTATAGGCACATCTTTGTATAAAATATTAATGCAAAACTGGTACTTTTCCATCAACTTCCTCCTTTGATTCATCTTTTCTCCCTCAGCTTTGGTAACCTGGTGGAATACTTAAGTATAAAGACACGTTCTGGGGACCAAGAGGTTCTGCCTGGTCATATTTTCACACTTTGGTTTGAGTTCTGTAATGATTTCAAGATCAGATGGAAGAGAGAGAACAAGACAATATCAAAACAGAGGTGAGAAATTATCAAACCAGTCTGTCTAGGGTCTTGGATCTGAATTTTCTGCCTCGTGTGACGTATTTAGTCAACCAAACCAAGTCCGAACATCAGTGATAGATAATAAAAATAAACATGAACTACATTGAATATGATCTCGTATTTCATGGAATACTAAAAAGGATTCAAAAGTAGTTTTACATCTGAAATTAGTCAAAGAAAATACATTATCCTATATACTAATGTCAATATATTCAATCATTATAGAGGTGTGTGTTTGTGTGTGTCTCGGTGTTAATATTTTTCAGTATTGCAATATATTTAATAATGCATTTGAATTGCCACTCTTCATATATATGCAAACATTTACTATTATTTAATATATTGCTGGATATTTTAATGTATATTACATATATTTTGGTAAGTGCCAAGTTGATGTGAAGGAAGTTAGGAAATACTGTCATATCCAATTACTGTTTTAGTGGGTTCCAGCATTACAAGTTGCGGGAATTCAAACATTTTAGTTACATAAACACTTCGATTGAATTCAGCTTTCAGATATACAAATTATTCAGTCTGAATGTTTTCTTGACTTTAGGCTCAGAGAGGCCAAGCAGTCAGTGCGCAACATCACAGCAGAGAAGAATATTGAGACCAAAAGGGTCCATGCAAACGGACTGGTAACAACTACTTTCATCTTTTCTCACTATATACAGTATGTCACAGAACACCTCACATTTTTGTTAAAATTTTTTTTTTTTATATCTTTTCATCTGACAACTCTGAAGAAATGACACTTTGCTTCAATAGAAAAGTAGTGAGTTAACTGCTTGTTTTACGTGTAAATTTGACGTCCCGTAAAAAATAACTCTCACACTCCCATTAATGTCTAAACCGCTGGCAACAAAAGTGAGTACACCCCTAGGTAAAAATGTCCAAATTGGGCCCAATTAGCTATTTTTCGGTGTCATGTGATTCATTAGTAGTACAAGGTCTCGGGTTTGAATGGGGAGCAGGTTACATTTGGTGTTATTGCTCTCACTCTCTCATACTGGTCACTGGAAGTTCAACATGGCACCTCATGGCAAAGAACTGTCTGAGAGGTTTTTTCTGTCTGAAAAAAAAGAATTGTTGCACTACAAAAAGATGGCCCAGACCCTGAAGCTGAGCTGCAGTACGGTGGCCAAGACCATAAAGCAGTTTAACAGGACAGGTTCCACTCAGGACAGGCCTTGCCATGGTCAACCAAAGAAGTTGTGTGCACATGCTCAGCGTAATATCCAGAGGTTGTCTTTGGGAAATAGACGTGTGAATGCTGCCAGCATTGCTGCAGAGGTTGAAGGGGGGGGTCAGCCTGTCAATGCTCAGACCATACGCCGCACACTGCATCAAATTGGTCTGCATGGCTGTCGTCCCAGAAGGAAGCCTCTTCTAAATATGATGCTCAAGAAAGCCAGCAAACAGTTTGCTGAAGACAATCAGACTAAGTACACGGATTACTGGGACTATGTACTGTGGTCTGATGAGACCAAGATAAACATATTTGGTTCAGATGGTGTCAAGCATGTGTGGCGGAACCAGGTGAGGAGTGTAAGGACAAGTGTGACTTGACTACAGTCAAGAATGGAGGTTGGAGTGTCATGGTCTGGGGCTGCATAAGTGCTGCCGGCACTGGGGAGCCACAGTTCATTGAGGGAACCATGAATGCCAACATGTACACTGACATACTGAAGCAGAGCTTGATCCCCTCCCTTCAGAAATTGGGCCGCAGGACAGTACTACAGCATGATAACGACCCCAGAAGAAGCTGAGGGTAAAGGTGATGGGCTGGCCAAGCATGTCTCCAGACCTAAACGCTATTGAGCATCAGTGGGGTTCACTTAGAGGTGTACTCACTTTTGTTGCCTGCGGTTTAGCCATTAATTGTTGTGTGTAGAGTTGTTTTGAAGGGACAGCAAATTTACACTTTATACAAGCTGTATACTCACTACTTTACATTGCAGCAAAGTGTCATTTCTTCAGTGTTGTCACATGTAAAGGTATAATAAAATATTTACAGAAATGTGAGGGTGAACTCACTTCTGTGAGATACTGTAGGTGGCATTTGCAAGAACTGCAGACCAAACAATAGTAACTGTTAAACTTCATTAGGTGTTTCCAACCTTTTTGACACCAAACTTGTTTAACAGGATAATGTTTCTTAACATAACTGCATGATGAATCGTAAGAATATACATGTTTTTATTTTAATTACAGAAAGAGAGACTGCGTATGAAAGAAGCGAGTCTGACCAGCAGCTAATGCTCTTCACCTTTTTCAAAGAAGGGCCAGGTATATTTATGTGCTCTGACCCATCCTATAGCAGGATAATATTTTTTTTCTTCAGACTGTATTGGTGTATTGTGTGTGTAATCCCACAATGGATTACACTAAGAGAGTTTAAATGTTTAAACTTTTTAAAAAGAATTTTTTTTTATGATTTCCTGATCTTATCAATTAATTACACTGGGGTTGTTCGAAATGAGTATCGTGGCTTCTGAAATGAAATGTTTATGAAGTAAACTAAAACAAGACACAACCTGTTCTAGGATAATAAACAGTTAAGAATTCGAACATGTAAAAAATGGCAATATAAACGGTTATCTTTAAAAAAGTAATAACTTTATTTTGGTTGTTGCTTAACAAGTTTAGTACATTGGATAATACTTAAACATAAGACATATTCCAAAGGCAATGTTCATGTACAGTAACATTGAAAGTTGTTTTATTTACTTTCACACACTTTTTTTCTAAATGCAGACAATTATGTTGCTTCTTCACATCTCTTTTTTTTATTATGTTCTTTATTCATTATTGATGTTTTTATTGCAACATGTAAAATAAATGCCAGTGTAAATTGCACTGGACCCTTTAAAACAAAAATATTTGGTTGCATCAATCACAATGTCTCCTACATTGTGAATAAACCGTACTCGTGCAAATCTTGCTCCACACAGTGGATAATAATACCAAAATAAGCATTTTCTAAGACGTCACTATTTTATAGAACTATAATTTATTTGAAGTACATTTAATTGCACACATTTTATTCCCAACATAAACGACACGTTTTACGCAGAAACGTTCACGAACGAGAATGCAGCTGTCACGTACAGTAATGACGTCAGCGCGTTCAGTCCAATTCGATAGCCGTACAGCGGCACTGTTTCACCCGTCGCACTCGCTTCCGCTTGGTGTTGGGGGTCTGGCCCGGACAAAAGAGGGTGTAAGTGACGGTGGTGAAAGTCTTCGGCTTGCACACAGAGCACGACTCGAAGGCGCTGTCCTCTTGATAAATGTGTCGAGGTATGTAGAAGGAATTGCACTGTCCGTAACAGAAGCGATTGATGATGGTGCGCGGCTGGCACCCGTCCTCTTTGATCGTCTGCTTCATCGGCTGCGTTTTGCACCAGTCGAGTTTCAGATAACGGCGCTCCGTAACGTATAAAGCCTCCTGGCTAGAGTCCAGCACCTCGTCCCCGACCGAAGGCGGTCCAATTTCCCTGAAAGTGCCCTGCGGTGTCTGCGGCGACTGTTCCGACTCGTTTTGGGTGTATTTATTTGGGTGAGGGATGGCGCCTTGAAATCCCCCGGTTCCTCTGATTCTGGCTGGATGGCAGAGCAGCCACAAGACCGCGACAGTGACAGCTAATGCGTCTTTAGTCATCCTTTCACACGAAGAAATAAGGAAAACTTAAACTTTTACTAAATTAGATGTATTATTAAAACTATTTTTAAAATAGGTTAAATAGTACAAGGAATGTTTGAGTTATAAATATGTTTGTCTATTTTCTTAAATATCTATTCATTTTTTACTAATATTTTTCCTTTGGAGGACTTGAAGTAAACCGTCTTTTTGATTTATTATATGATTAATAATTTTTTATGAGATGTTTAAACTTACCTCAGATAAGATGAATATTTGTTTGTAATTCTTCACATGGACTGCCGCTATGTTGTTCTAAAGAACTTGAAATTACATAAACTAGAATATATGTTGATATAAGTTGTTCCAAATGATCGAGATCTCAGAGTCAAAATAAGGTATGGAAGTTCTGAGCTCTGACATTTAAGAGGATGGGGCAGAATACAAGGGAAGGTGCACGCCTCCTAAACCAAAGAGCATTCTCAGCATTTTGGGGATGTTCCATTGCCTCAAGAGGGAAAAATCATGATAAATAAGAATGCGTATTGTGATTTGGATAACTGACAGTGAAACACGGTATTAAAAACACATCTCAAAATATGTGCACACGAACATATACATTTTTATTTGATTAAAATGAACAACAAAGTCTGTGCCATGGGAAGAATTATCTGTGTTACAATCACACTTTCCTGACCTTTTAATAACATGATTAATTTGAATTTCGTACATTCCCAAATATTAACTTCACTGTGATACTGATAAATTATTTTTATTATACAGATTTGTGAACAACAAGATGTTCAGGTTTTGATATTGCTGGTAGCAGTTTCAACTTCATCGTCCTCTGGAAAATGTGGCACTGATTTCTTGGCCACCACGCTATCCAGCCGCTGTCCCATCAAATATGGATTTGGGCTCTGAAACACAGTCAGTAGCAGGTCATGTGACATACCTGCTATAAAATACACATCAATATCACAGTTGTCTATCTATCATTCATGTGCCTCATAAATTACACCCAGAAGGCACAGAATATTATTCCTAGTTATGTTCACAACATACCCTTTTTCTTCTTTTTGGCCCACCCTTCAGTTTTTCATACAACAGCCCTTTGTTCTGAAAGAGTAAGACAATATTACTATACTGTATTACAGAATCTATTTACACACTATATAAACTTCAAAACGAACTATGATGTAGATAAAGAGATTGTTGACATGAATAAGTACACAAAAATACTTAACAGATGTACTGTAGAATCATTAATGATATAAGACGGTATCGCACAGAAATAGGTTTTGGTTGGTATACTTTTATCTATTATAAATAAAACAAATTTGACCTAGACTTCGGTTAAAATGACCTCATATGTAGTTCAATTCAATTGATTTACTGAATTGTGTCTTTAAAGCTCATTTTGTGGAACGAAACAAAAGTTATTTTTTAAGGTAATCCCAGTATGTTTCACTGTGCCAACTCACCCACTTCGCTAGGGCAGGGTAGTCATGCTCTGGATCAAAGAGGTGCTGATGTTTCTGGAACTCACGACTGAACTCGGCAGTGTCTGGAGAGTTCTCTATGCATCCATCAACAGCTAGAAAAATATCACATTTTAAAAACTGAGAAATATGGACTTCTTATTTTCGGAGAATATTCAGATCAACACTGAAGTTTAGTCTAGCATCTGTGTAGTCATTCCTGTATGTAAACATCTTTAATCATTCTATCTGTAGTCTGTAAACTCTCCTGGCTCAGTAATTGTTTTTCTGAGTTTCTGATTGTTTTTTATTCACAATAAACTCTATCACTGTATTTTTGAGTATTTTGATCTCTTCCGTCAACATCTTAATGCTATGTTCTGACTTTAATTTCTACTCTACTCTTTGAAAAAAAAATGTCTGAAGGATTGGTTCTGTATACTGTGTTAGGTTATATGAGACCAGTCTTCTTTTTGATTGCACTTATGCTTTTGTTGTACTTATGCTGCCCCAATTGCTTCCATTGCCTACCCCACTTGTAAGTCGCTTTGGATAAAAGCGTCTGCTAAATGACTTAATGTAAATGATCATTTCTGCACTTTCGGATGCTTACCAGTCTTTCCAAGGGGGCAAGGATTAGGGGGGTCGGGATAGCCATGGTCCTCACTGAACTCTTTGGGAACATTGTCTCCAGTTAATTCTGCAACGATGTTAGGGATGTTCCCGTATGGTCCAAGATGTTGAAGCCCTTCGTGGGCACCACCTAGTGGACAAAGTGTACAATAATAAACGTGAAGGCAACCTCATTATCGTGTCTGAGCCTCTGAAAACAGGATATCATAAACATAAGATTAAGCAGTTTCGGGCCGTTTTTATGGTAATCGCAAATATGTGTTGGTCCGCTACGTGTTTCGATAAATGTTTTAAACTCTACAGTCTTTTGCATTTAGCATACACAAAACATTGATCTACGTTTATAAAAGACATATATTTATAATATAGCCTGCTCTAATTAGAAAACTGGGTTTAATACAAAGCTTGTACCTTGGATGCTAAGAGGACCCACAATGTTGGTGGCCTGGTGCGCAGGATACTCGACCCTGGGCCGAGCGATGCCCAGCTGCTCCATCACACCGTGGAGCAGGCGCTGGAGATCAGCCTCGGACACCTGATCTGCCGTGCGTGGACTGCGACCAGAAACCACGGCCAACACGCTTATAATGACACTCAGAAGAACCGCGGATGTCAATTTCGGTGCCGAACCCATCGCTGACGTTTACTACATTAACGATAAACAGAAAATAATAGATAGATAAATTATATAAAAACGTTTTTTAAAGTACACTTCTATTTATTTATGTGACGTAAGCATTATGATGTATCATTTAAAGTTGACGGAGAATACCTACTCACAAAAACAGATCGCTGTTGTGGTGTACGTCACAGGTAAACAGGCTTCCTAAAGGACACAGGCCATCATTTGAAATGCATGAATTTGATATTAAAAATAGATAATCGTAGTCTTATTTTTGCAAATCTGTAAAACAAGGGTGTTATGTCATAAAGCTTTTAAAAATGACGGCGTATAAAACAGATAACTTACCATGTAATATGGATTGAGAGATGGTCTCGCTCAACAGAGATGCCGTCCTCCTCCACGCATCTGTTGCCAAGCACCCGAATCATCTGCCTGTACAAATGTCCATTAGCTGACGTAGTGTGACACTGGAAACATGTTTTTTACGTCCGTGTTTCGGTCTTATATTGCTTAAGAAAGTGAAAGATCAGTTAATAAATACAAGTAAATGTATTTACAATAAATAAATACAATTGAAAATTTAAGTAGGCTATATTGAAACACCTGCATGCTAATCCTAGTGAGCTGTGTGGTCATTCTGCCTGCGTCATCGTCATTTATCCCTTAAGGGAATACATTCTGGAAGTTCTGGTTTTCATTGCAAATAGGCTTTAAAAATCGGTTGGTTTCAAACACATTACAAAATTATTCAATCCAGTTTGTTCTAAACCTTATTACAATATGATTTAATATTTTTTTCCAGAACGCAACATAGTTTCCATTAATACCAATACAATAACCATTGAACACATTAGAATTTATGTGGTGTTGTGCATCTATATGTGTTATAAAATGATACTATGAAGAATAACAGTAGGCTTACAACACACAAAATGTATATATATATATATGTACACACACACTCACAGTATAGATAGACAGACAGACAGACAGATCGTATTGAAGATAGACGTATAAGTATACCTAGTCTATAATGTTTAGTCTATTATGTGTTTGACTCATATTTCTCATATGCTTTCTTGAACGGTTATCATAATTTACATCAGGTATTAATTCTTAAAAGTTTATCTTTAGTTATTGTAAAGTTGTGGGACTTTTTACCCCAATGCATTCACCTAACAGTATATCTGTCTTCAAACACCAAAAACTCAGACAAAAACTCAGACAAATCCCAGAGAGCACGTCACAACTTTTATTACAACAGTACATGTAGGCTATATACAGCAAAGGACACAATATAAATTCAGACGGTGGGTTTGTTGAGAGTTTAGAAGCACTTCCTGTGGACAATGGATGGACCTGCCTCATCATACTCCTGCTTGCTGATCCACATCTGCTGGAAGGTGGACAAGGAAGCCAGGATGGAACCGCCGATCCAGACAGAGTACTTACGTTCAGGGGGAGCAATGATCTAGAGTACACAGAGTAGACAAGAGTGTTTAGTTGGAGTTTAGGATTTTAACGCGACAGCTCACGAATGAATTTGACGTTCACCTTGATTTTCATTGTGCTAGGGGCCAGAGCAGTGATCTCCTTCTGCATACGGTCAGCGATACCAGGGTACATGGTGGTACCCCCGGACAGGACATTGTTGGCATAGAGATCCTTACGGATGTCAATGTCGCACTTCATAATGCTGTTGTAGGCGGTCTCATGGATACCAGCAGACTCCATACCTGAAGTCAAGTTAATGATTAATTCATGAAGTGTAATGAAATCACAAACAAAGAGCACTGATAAAAACTTACCAATGAATGAGGGCTGGAAGAGGGTCTCAGGGCAACGGAAACGCTCGTTGCCAATGGTGATGACCTGGCCGTCGGGCAACTCATAGGATTTCTCCAGGGAGGAGGAAGAGGCAGCAGTGGCCATCTCATTCTCAAAGTCCAAAGCGACGTAGCACAGCTTCTCTTTAATGTCACGCACGATCTCACGCTCAGCTATGGATGAGAGAATATAATTTGTGTTATTTAACTCGATGTAACATATATTGTACATAGACAATGTGATGCACTAAATGTTTAATATAGAACTCAAAATCTTGTAGTAGAACTCACCTGTGGTCACGAAAGAGTAACCACGCTCGGTCAGGATCTTCATCAGGTAGTCAGTCAAGTCACGACCGGCCAGATCCAAACGCATGATAGCATGAGGAAGAGCGTAACCCTCGTAGATTGGCACGTTGTGGGTCACACCATCACCAGAATCCAGGACAATACCTGTTACACATAGACCAGTTTGTCAAATATTGCTCAAGTACTATATACAGTATGTACACTCACCTAAAGGATTCTTAGGAACACCTGTTCAATTTCTCATTAATGCAATTATGGTGGTGGTGTCATGGTGTGGGGGATGTTTTCTTGGCACACTTTAGGCCCCTTAGTGCAAATTGGGCATCGTTTAAATGCCACGGCCTACCTGAGCATTGTTTATGACCATGTCCATCCCTTTATGACCACCATGTACCCATCCTCTGATGGCTACTTCCAGCAGGATAATGCACCATGTCACAAAGCTCGAATCATTTCAAACTGGTTTCTTGAACATGACAATGAGTTCACGGTACTAAAATGGCCTCCACAGTCACCAGATCGCAACCCAATAGAGCATCTTTAGGATGTGGTTGAACGGGAGTTTCGTGCATCCCACAAATTTCCATCAACTGCAAGATGCTATCCTATCAAAATGGGCCAACATTTCTAAAGAATTCTTTCAGCACCTTGTTGAATCAATGTCACGTAGAATTAAGGCAGTTCTGAAGGCGAAAGGGAGTCGAACACAGTATTAGTATGGTGTTCCTAATAATCCTTTAGGTGAGTGTATATATATAGAGAGTGAGAGAGAGAGAGAGAGAGAGAAATGAATGCCTATGTGTTATCTTTTGCTCCTAGAGATTTGACAAACACTGACCGGTGGTACGACCAGAGGCGTACAGGGACAGCACAGCCTGAATGGCAACATACATGGCAGGGACGTTGAAGGTCTCAAACATGATCTGCAACCGGAAAATACAAGGTCAGTTTTTTATCACCAATAACAGTAAACCTTGAACAAACACTCAAGGATGGGTCTATCAGCTCACCTGTGTCATCTTCTCTCTGTTGGCTTTGGGGTTAAGGGGGGCCTCAGTGAGCAGAGTGGGGTGCTCCTCAGGGGCCACACGCAACTCGTTGTAGAAAGTGTGGTGCCAGATCTATAGAAAATGTTAAAATTGAGTAAATAGATAGATGGATGCAATCCTTGGATGATCGGACGTACTTAATTGTGGAGGTTTACTTGCGAATTAATTGAATAAAAGACCTTAGAATTAATTTGGAGTCATTGTGGGTGGTCTTTATGCATCATGTATGGATTTTTCGATCGCTACCTTCTCCATGTCATCCCAGTTAGTGATGATGCCGTGCTCGATGGGATACTTCAGTGTGAGGATACCCCTTTTGCTTTGAGCCTCATCTCCGACGTAGCTGTCCTTCTGACCCATACCCACCATCACACCCTGTGGGAAAAAAACAGGTACGGTGTGAGTCAAGTGGAGCAACACTCAGTATTTCATTTGTTTTCTTTTAACTCATTATCTGAATATTTTGCTCTGTTCTGATTTTGCAGGTACATTTTGAAACCCGGGGTTAATCAGAGCATTCTTAGAAATGTTCTTGCAACATTGTTTAAAATATTAATGTTTATTTAACTATTTATATTTTCTGGGGGGGAAATCCCCATGTTGTGTGTAAAATACCATATTTCAGGTTAAAAACATTAGTGGTTCAGACATTAAAGCAATTTAAAATTGTGCAAAATTATAAAAGGTTGCAATTGTCAAATATGTGAAATATTTTGGCTGACCTGGTGACGGGGTCTGCCAACAATAGAGGGAAAGACAGCACGGGGAGCATCATCACCGGCGAATCCAGCCTTGACCAAACCAGAACCGTTGTCGCACACGAGGGCGGTAGTCTCATCGTCGTCACACATGATTGGTCTGGTGTAGGTTGTCCTGATAGGAGAAAAACACAAATGAGTTTTGCTGTACAGAGTAAGAGTGTTTTGCTGTATGTTTTGCCATACAGTTGCCCTTTTAAATAAAGGTTCTTTGTGGCAAAATATTTTTTCAAGAACTTTAAACTTGAACGTTTCTTTGGAGAAATACAATTATTCTATGGCATTGCTGCAAAGTCTTTAAACATAATATACACTTTTAATAGAGTTTCAGTGTAACTTCAAGGACTACACTTTATGTAGGTATAAAAAACTGCATCAGCACAGCACCACATAAAATTTGTAAAATCTGTTTGAACTTTCAACTAAATTTCACCATTGGTCAACAGCCTGCAGTAACAAATGCAGAGATTAAAGGCCAAAAGGGACACAGCAGATTCCCTTCACACTATTTAAGGCATCAGCTCTTGTCCTTCCAAGTGGAGGCCCCCCGACCGAGTGTCTTATCTGTAGCTATTTCACAGTTGCTAGATGACAAATGACAGCAGGCCCAGAACTCTTCCCCTCAGCTGTCTGCAAAACTGTAAGGGATCTGCTGACAACATGTGCCACTTCATTACTGTTGATGAATTTCTTAATCACTCGATCTTCAAGTGATCCTATTGAAACCCAGGCAAGGACATTGTAATCCAAAGAACATCAAGCGCTTGAGAACTTTCAAACAAGTACAAGTTACTGCGGCACCTTTTCTATTCAATTTAACCACATTTTCTACTTTACAATGTTTTTTACCTATCTTTAACTAAACAATTTACTTACTAAAACTACAAAAACAATCTTCACTCGTTTTTCATTCATTATATGAATTATTCCAACTCAGAAGAGTGGTTTTGTGGAAGTACAATTTTCTTTTTTTTGCACTCATAACCCCAAAATCTTAAATTCCAAATAACGTTTCTTCTCACAGTGGTAAAGTAATAGATCCTAAAACTGCACAAAGAGCTCTTCAAATCTCACTCTTCCTTCTATGTAGTCCATTGACATAATAGTAGCAAACACTCACCAAGTTGTAGCACAAGACTGGAGTTTCCGCTGGGATGAAGAGCATGGAACATGGATGCTCCTTAAATATGGTAGGGGCCTGGGTGGGTGGTCGCTGTGGCTCAGGGGCTGGCTCAGGCATTCACACAACACCAAATAAGCTGTTAGAAAACAGCGCATAGTAAGTAATTACAAAAATGGACGGATGTTTCTTAGAAGGTGACAGTTCCTCTTTGGTGCGAAAAATAAACAGCAGAAATGTGCTGCCATTGTTCTGAATTTTAGAGAGGTGCCTGAAGAGTTGGGTGGTAATACTAATTATATCAAAGTGTATAATTGATTAAAGTCTTTTTTTAATAAATAATGTTTTGTGTTTGTTATTATGAGTAATGAGGCTACAAAGTAGTTTCTAATAAATAGATGATCATGAAATGATTGAATCATAATAAACATGTTCACTCTTTCTATGTATGTAGCTAAAGTAAACGTTATGTTAACCCTTCCTCTTTTAAATCATGAAGCGTCATTCTTCAACTCAACACAGATGCGACTGATGCAGCAGTAGACATCAGCAGATGCAAAATATTTTACGATTTTTTTGTGGATACACAGTACATATACAAAACTGTTCTAATAATATATTCAAACTGGGATTTTTGATATCACCCACAGGGAATCTAATGAAAAAAAGAGCTGTGAAACAATTAATCGCGATTAATCGCATCAAGAATAAAAGTTATATGATATATGTCTGTGTACTCAGCATATTAGTTTTGCATTTATAAACAAAAAACATACACATATATGTACAGTGTATATATTTAGGAAATGTTTATATGTATTTATTTATATTTATCAATAATTGAAATGATACATTTTATTCATTAAATATATTCATGTGTATTTTTATGAATACAAAATTACACATGCATATACAGTACATAGTACACAGAGATATATTATGTTGACACAATCTTTTATTCTTGTTGCGATTAATCCCGATTAATCATCCGACGATCGATTCTCAAACACAGAGACCAAGACCAATATTCCACATGTGTAGAGTTACATTGTCTCATACAGTCTCTTTGACTACATAAGGAATCAGAAGGTATGAGATGCAACACTAGATGTGTGGGGTCACATTCAGGGCCCAGACCTGAGCAATGCCACCTTTTTCAAATGGCCTGGACCCTGGTATGCGATTGGGCTCAAAGCATTCCAGACAGCTGAGAGGTGTGGGGGTGTTAGCAAGGGGGTAAGAAAGAGCCTGTGTCCCTCTTCTGCGATTGCTGTCCGGTACTGCTGTTCTCTGATTGGCTCATTTCTTTCCTTTTAGGGTCATGGTGAGTGACAGGTGCTCCAGGCCGCACATCATTGCTGGCTCCAACTCCTTATTTGTCACCCTCCCCCCTTATCTCTTTCATTCAACACTGTAAGAAAACAAAGCATTTTTTTCTTGTTGTTTGAAGATACTGTAGTTTGGGTTAAATAGTGTAGAATACACATAAAACAAGTATTTTTATATTGATTGATTATTTGTCTTGTTGGAACTGACCATTTGACCCTGGAGGTGAAATTCCCGTCTGTTTCATTGTTACCTTGTGTTTTATCATCTCGGAGAGTTGGAGATAATGTTCTATTTGCGTTCCTAAAAGCTGTCTGTGATATCAGCCTGATAATATTTCCTAACCTATTGTTATCTCTTTTTCGCATTCCTGGGGTTTCCTTATAGAGCCGTCAGTTGATGCCAAAGTTGGATTGTGTGTTAGCATTTTTCACCACTGTTAGATGTGCTATTATTAGATATTTTTCACACTAAGCCCATAGGTCTACAGAACACAATCCTTTAGGATTCCCTTCAACCCTTGTGTACTATGGCAATACTAGCATCTTATTATAGCCAGGATGATGCTGTCTAGAAACCGGTGCTTAAAATGAGGTCATGGCGAACTCTTTGCCTTGTGATTAAGTTACTTGTATGTACTATAACAAATACTACACATTTTTTTTTCCATTCATTGGATTGATAATGTCTTCAGAAAACTAAAGGATTTGAGAAGGTCCATCGAAACAATGTAAAAGTTAGATTTATTCATTTGCTAGCATTATCAGTTTCACATTGTTTTGTGTCTGAAGCCTGGTGATCTACAATAATAGTCAGACAAAGAAGGAAACCAACACAAGAATATTTAAAGTGCCCTCTTTCCTTAAAAGGACACGCACGGGACACAGGATTTGCCTGTTTCAGACAGCTGCACTTACCAATACCCCCCACTCAGAATGTGGCAACTGTTACCCCCAAAAGCTTTTAAACATTCATTATATTAGGAACAATTGTTTGTTTATCAACCTGTTAGCGACATTTTCCTGCATAAGCCATGCCACGCTGAGCCAAATATCTCCTTCCAAAACTGTTCAAATGGTTGCTATAGTGTTCATAAGACCTTTCATAAAGCAGAATGTCTAAAATAATAGTGTATAGGAAAATTGTATGCATTGATGTTGTTGATAGATATCTTCTGCTATTCCTCGAATCTAAACAAACGACAAATAAGTAAATTAGCACTTTGGTGTAGTAGTTTGAATTTCTCATACCCAATGTCCCATGATGTGACAATGAGCTGTCATAGTGATATAATGTATGTTAACAAGATCCATTGTGTGTCGATGTGTGGACAAAAGCAGCTGTTGTCAGCTAAGGACTCTTAAGAAAGATTGGCCACTGACAGGCATACTAATCAAAAATGTCCATATAAATATTACTCGTAGTACTATACTTGTCTCCGGTCAATGATTAATACATCACAATGGATGCCATATGATTCTGATATTCACAACAGTCTATGATAAAGTACAGATTTCATTGGCAAATTAAAAACACCTGTACAAAAACCACACATCCAAGTAGAAACCTGCAGGAAGCAAACAGACATTAACAATCCATATTTTGAAGTGTTTAGGATGGATAAATCCCTGACATTTAACTTGTTCTAGATCATTTTAAACATGTTTGAGTGTGCTACCAATTTTACAATATCCTGAAAGCACTTATAAGAGAATGGTTTGTCACCTAGCCCATACCAAGAGTGCCCCAGATAACAAGACCTATAAATATATTACACGCTTCAGAAGTTTCCATGTCAGTAATGTTGCTTTTTATTACAGGTATGCATTGAGAAAATTATTCACTGTACTAAAAACACAATGCGCAACCTGAGATTCTTTATGATATTCACATTTTGCAATATTAACGTCATATGTAATACATTTAAAAAAAAATTACTGGGAAAGCATTAGTAAATACTTAGGGCCCTAAGTGCGAATCTTAATTCCACATAAGAGCAATACCAAGACGTTTGAGGTAAAACGAACACCATTTATAGACTTGGCATGCATTTAAAATAATGCCATTTGTTAAGTTATAGGTAAAACATGCGCCATTGTTAAGTGAGCTGGGTTTTAAAAAACAGCTGAACACGCTTTAACAGATCTTAAAACAATCAATTAGAATAGAGATTCAAGCACATTAGGTTCTTTATTTAAAAGTACAAAAACAACTAAATAGCATTTTAATATCATTAAAAGAGAAAAAAAAACTCAATCTCACAAATCAATAAGGTTCATGTGACAAATGCTGTACAAATGTAAGGGCCAAGTCCCTTTACATGTCAATAGTCTTTAAAGTGTCATTTCCAGCACTTGGATAGTTTTTAAAAATCGGCATCTAGTCTGAAGGCGTTATCTGTAGAGCCGGACATAACTCCCATCCTCTGGTACTCTCCCACTCGTTTCTCAAAGAAGTTGGTCTTGCCCTCCAAGGAAATGTTCTCCATGAAGTCAAACGGGTTCTCCACCTTGTAGATCTAGAAAACAATTAACGTTAATACCTCATTTTACACTACGAGTAATTCTGAACAAGTCACAGACCTAGAATTATCCCACAAACAGGGATACTGATATAGTGACCGCCAACAAAGTGCCAAATAAACCCATACCTTGCTGAATCCCAGCTCCAGCAGTAGTCTGTCGGCAACAAATTCAATGTATTGCTTCATCAGGTCACAGTTCATTCCGATCAACTTCACCGGCAGAGCCACAGTCAGGAACTCCTACAGGGCAAATTGAAAAAACATTTAGTAGGAGGAAACTAACAGCATTTGTTTTAACCATTAAGGTTAATGTTACAATTAGTCTCTGTATAATATGGCAATCACACAAACCTGTTCAATTTCAACTGCGTTTGTGATGATATTCTTTACAGTTGCTTCTGAGGGTTTGTTTACCAAGTGCTTGAACATAAGGCAGGCAAAGTCACAGTGAAGCCCCTGTTGGTTAATATGAACAACAATGAAAATCAAATTAGCATTTTATTCTACATTTCGGATATGACTTAGGTTTGGGCATGTGACTCGGGACTCTCAAAGTTACCTCATCTCTGCTGATAAGCTCATTGGAGAAGGTGAGTCCAGGCATGAGTCCTCTCTTCTTTAACCAAAAAATGGAAGCAAAAGAGCCAGAAAAAAAGATTCCCTCCACAGCAGCAAACGCCACCACTCGCTCTCCTGTAAACAGACCTAAATTAGCCCAACCAGTTGTCATAATCTTATAATTCGGAAGTGCAGCTTCAACGTACCATATTGTGCATTTTTGTTTCCAATCCAGTTGATTGCCCAGTCGGCCTTCTTCTTTACACAAGGCATGGTCTCAATGGCATTGAAAAGAAACTCTCTACAGGAAAAAACACATTTTAAAAGGTCAGTCAATGTCTGAAAACTGAAATGCACCATATTAAGGCAAGTACACATTTAAGAGGGCTCAGTCAAAGGCGTCTGTTTCGTACTGACGCTCTACAACCAGCGAACCACATGCCCACTGATCTTCGAGCAGTCAGCACTCAGCTCCCATCATCAGCTGAGGTACGTACCCCTGCGCCACTCATCATCGCCCACAGCCAGGACATATCAAAGGACTCACCTTTCTTTGGGAACTTTGATGTAGGTATCAATCAACAGACTGTACATTTCTGAATGAATGTTTTCCATGGCGACCTGGAAACCATAGAAGCAACGGGCTTCAGTCACCTGGACTTCCTGAGAAAAGCGCTCCACCTAGAGCACAGACGAAGATGTGCAATGAGAACCTGAGGATTCCTCTTTTATAAGAGCTTTTAAACGCAATTGCATCTGAACTAACCAAGTTTTCGTTGACAATGCCATCACTTGCAGCAAAGAAAGCCAAAATATGGGAGATGAAATATTTTTCCTCATCTTTCAGAGTTTCCCAGTGCTGGATATCTTTGGACAGGTCCACCTTGGGCAAAACAAATAATTTTATCACACTGAACACACGACTAAGATTTCAAGTTGTTGTAAGGTCGCATTGGATGTCTTTACAAGGACTAACATATTTTAAAGTAGCATGACATTTTTCAAGTTTACCTCCTCAGCAGTCCAGAAAGAGGCCTCTGCCTTTTTGTACATCTGCCAGATGTCATGGTACTGAATTGGGAAAATGACAAAGCGTTGGGGATTCTCCTTGAGAAGTGGCTCTTCTGCCACATTTGTTTTACTGGCTTTTGGTTGTTCCTTAAGAGAAAATTGAAAGACATTTAATATGATTCAGAAAACTAAAGATTAACCCGTTACAATTAACATGCTAACTTTGAGCATATCTGAAATAAAACTAAATATTCTAAAAAAATTGTTATTCCAATACGTAATATAAAACCCATCAGCCATGCGTAAAGCTTCCCTCTTGTTCGCTTTGCAAATGAATAGAAACAAACATTTTCGGTAATAAAGTGAGTTTATCTGTTTGTCAATATCATGATAGTTCAGTTTCTATGGGTAGAACGCAAGCAAGACTAACAATAACCGCTCCTTTTAACGTTATATCATAACAGTACAAAACATTGATCAACTAAATAAATCGAATCTCGTAGTTCGGCTTAAAGAACAACGATCATGGCAAACATGTTTGGATATTAAATCGACGGCAAAGTGTAGTGAGGTTGTGCAACTGTGCTAGCGCTAGTGACCCGCCAAAACACGTAAGAAAATAAAAATACTAAATTATGTTGCAACGTCACGAATAGATACGAACCCCAATTTAAATCTAGAGGATATTAAAGGAGATTGGCTTCGTATCTTGAAATAAACTCTTAACGTTACACAATGATGCTAGAGTAGCCAAAGTTGGCGCGCTTTGATTCCGCCAAATTTTACGTCCAGCGTTCAAAACATAAATCCAAAAAAAAATCGTCGACCCACAAAAATACTACATATAGTCAGACATCAATCCTGAAGCAACATGTAATGACGGGAGAATTTAAAAATACGGTTACCTCTGAATCAAAGATTTTGCGCGCGGCTTTGGACGCCAGGACTCTTGTGGAGGTCAGACTGGGAGGCTGGAGACGAAACAAAGATCACACTTTCAACAAAAACATCTCGTGGTAAAAAGCCTCAGAAATGTACTTTGAACAGCAACATATTTCCACTCACCGTGTTTTCTTTGTCCACGAAGGACATGCTGCTCATTTTTGAAGAAACGGAGTTTTCATTCTTGGTTTTAAGTGGAGAGCGAGTAACGTTAGACAGCATGGTGAATGTTCAAGTGTTAGATCAAAAATACAAAAAAGAGCTAAACTTAAAATGCAACGACAAAGTAAAATCTAAGAAGCTTATAAAATACAAATAAATAAAGTATACGCGCTCGAAGATCTACAGTCCAGCTGGAGGGAAGATACTAAATATGAAAGCCGGTGACTCTTATATTCGTTTCTTGGCGCTCGAATTCAGCCAATAGGAGAAGTCAAGCCTACTGCTTTGTCTTGTCCTTTTAATTCTTGAGAAAGGCTGAACCAATCAGGATGCGAAAAGACGTCACGTGAGGACTATCCACATTTCAAGATCGCGGGAAATTCAAAGGTGTGGGGGGGAGGGTGTAAAATGTTACACAAGGTTCATTTGCAACGCCCCTTACCAAAGGAAGAAATGTTACACAAAAACCCGACAAACAAGTATACAAAATGATTAAAAAGCGGGAAAATAACAAAAAAGCTACCTATTGTTGATATTCTGAAATAAAGTTAGATTGAACAAAATACATTTGTGTTTACAATAAGACACAATATCAAGACTTTTACGTTTACTTGCTATGAGATTTCAGTGTACAATACACTTGCATGGTTGCTTTCCACTTTCTATTTATCTAAATCTAATTTATATTCCCATTCGAAAAGAAGTACTTTTAATGTAACATATTGTGCTAGTGCCAATAGATGCATTACCACATGTATAAAACGGACAATAACTTGCTCTAGTATAAAAAGAATACTTTAAATATCAAGCGGAAGTATACAAATGTAATGGTAAAAGCCTCTTGTTTAGAAAGTATAATTTATATGTTCCTTTTTGTAATACAAGCACAACTCGACGCTTTTATTCTTTTTATAGCAAAACACTCAAAGACAGGAAGCAATAGCTTCTCGACAGATTCAAGTAAACAATCATAAAAGACTTAATGCTAACCCATATACTGTTATACAAAACAGCTGACGTAATAATTCTCACAATTAACATAATACTGTTATACAAACAGCTGACATGTTAATTCTTACAATGCACACAATTCTTATTATGGCGTTTAGTTTAGCAAGGCATTCTAAATAGCTACCTTCATAAAACGTGGCGCCAAATGTTTTGTTGTTGTTCTTGTTTCTCTCGTCCACAAGGTTTATTTCTTTAAAAGCGCGCCCTCCTGTGGATTCTCACTGACATTACAGCCATTTTATTTATGCAACAAATATTTTTTTAATCATTTTGGTATTTTTCAGTTCTCATGGCAGTACGTACTACTTCTTGCGAGTCAATGTTTGTTTGCTTGGTCTTTTTGTTGCGGTACTTTGTGCTTACATTTGTATTTGTTTTTTATAATCAGTCAAATATATAGTCAAACATATGGATAAAGTTTAGTGATAATGAAATGTTCATAAAGATAGATCAAGATAGGCGTCGTTTCTTTATATAAAAAGGACGTTTATATCCTTAAGGAGAGATTGTGATTATATGCATTTTATTAACCATGTTTAACTTGTTATTTATACCACAACAGATCGGACAATTGCTCATCAAAACCGAACACGAATGACTAATTCACAAGCCAGATTATTTTGAAACCAGCATTGATTAAAACAATCTCCTAAATTCTCTTGAAAACGTGTTTCAGAATAATGATTAATGTTAAAATTCCTCTTTTGTCAACAACATTTGCAGGACGCGGGACAGGAAAGAGGCGCTCAAGAGGTCACAGTGACGTTACGGAAGTAGAGAGAACTGCATACACGAGAGATATCTAGTGTCAGGAGGATAAAACTACAACGAAAACTTTGTTCGAACATTTTATAAATACACTATGTATACATCTTCGTAGAAACAAGACTATATTTATCTGTAAAAAATATCACGATTTATGAACATTTTATTAGGACTAAACTGTATTCAGAGATGATTATTTGATTCTATGTGGCTGATTATGAAAAATATTTAAAAAAGAGAACTGAAAAAGACCAAACTGATGTAAAATATATTTGTTGTATAAAGGAAATGGCTGCAATGTTAATGAGAATCCAGAGGGGGGCGCGCTTTAACAGCAAAACACCTTGCTTTTCTGGAGAATCGCCCGCATAGACGAAAAGTTCAGAAAATACGTTTTTTTTTACTTTAATGAATAGCAGTTAAAGCTTCCACGCGAATATGGCGGTTAAATGTTGCCAATATTTAAGGACACGTACAAAAATGCAGCTTGGTACGTTAGCTGTTGTGTTGTGTCGTAGTGTTAGTGTCGTAACAAACTTTTTATTGAATATTTGAAATCGTTTTCATTTAGAAAACATCCGTTTTCAAGAAAACGATTCTTTAAGTATACGGATGAAATTTGATCCAATCGTCAAGTGCTTTACACTTTCACATTATTTTAATGGTCACATTGCAGCTGTTGTCTTCACTTAACTTACTGATTTTAATTTAATTTTAATTTAATTTAGGAGAACATCAGTAGAAGACAGAAAATTGAATTGTATATCGCTGTTAATGCAATGACAGTAGTTTGAAGTATCTCTTAAATATCGGTCAGTAAGGCAAATGGGCGGAGACCAAAATATGTCAGTCAGACTGCTTTTGCCATATTTACATCTCGTCACTCACTCTGATTGGTCGCGCCCCCTTAACTCTCAACAAATACGCGATGTGATTGGAGGAGTCGTGTTACTTGGTACTGTTGGGTGTCGATGTTGAGAATTTATATTGAGCGAATGTTGAGCAGCTGTGTCCTCATCAGTACATGGTTGTGTAACGATTTCATTGTCTATTTTTCTCCGTTTTCTTCTTATCTATAAGTTATTTATATGTATATATAGGTCACAAATATAGAGATAGAAAATAAAACAAATGATCTAGTTATACTAGAAATGTTTATTCTTAAATAATATGGAATATTGCAGGTAGTTTCGCATACAGGAATACATCCAAATAACAGAAGTAACATCAATGACATTTATTTATATATCAACAATAAATGCAAGTTTTAATACACGTTACATTCATATAGATAGCGATATTTATATACAAATATACAAGAGTAAAGAATAAGTAACAGATGAACCGATGCAAAGACTTTGGCAAAAGGAGTAAATACATACTGGGAGACATAACTTATATAAAAGTAAACAAGAACCATGATATAAACAACCATGATTAAACTAAAAATCCAGTGCAATGTCATTTTGTTTTATGTACATGGATGTGTAGCAGCCTTGGTTTTCTAGTATTTCCCCTGTAAATGGACAGTGGGATATTGTCCTGAGGTGAGTGGTCTCAATCTAGTTTGAGGAAGGAAGAAGAACACTAAGGGAAAGGGAAGATGGCGCCTGGGAAGCCGACACTTTGTTAAGATCGCGAACTTCATTAGGCCATGTTGCTGACCTCTTGGTTGTCATGTGACGCCGGGCATGTTTGGTCAGGTGGTCGCTTCGCATGAAGCGGCGATCACACACGGGACACACAAACTTTTTTTCACCCGTGTGTGTTCGCCGGTGTCTGGAGAGTTCATCTGAGCGTGCAAATTTTTTATCACAGCCTTCCCAATGACAGCTAAAGGGTTTCTCACCTGAAACACACAAAAAGATATTGCCTACCGTCGAGCTTATTGCAAATATTGAATAACATCGTAACCTGAACCAGTGAATACAAACCTGTGTGGGTTCTTAGATGTGCTTTCAGGTGGGAACTTTTAAAGTAAGTCTTCTTGCATCCTTGGAAGTTGCAGACGTAGTTCCGTCTGCGAGAGAAGTCAGACTGCGTCACTCCACTGCTCTGACCTGTTGGCATGTAGACCGGAGCAGGAGCCAGGGGCAGAAGCTTAGTGTTCCCAAGAGTAACTATACTTTGCTGACAAGAGGAGGCCTGAGAAACCTGGGACTGGGGAACGACAAACATCACAGTGCCCTGAGCTACAGGAGAGCCGACCAGAAGAGGCTGAGAAAGAGGGGAAGCCTGTGGAAGAATGGGCTTTGAGCCAGACGCCTGCATCTGTACCGGGGTCTGAACAAATGCAGAGATGATTCCCGTCTGCCCATTAACAGGAAACACCTGACAGAGGACAGGTGGGCTAGAGATGTGGGACTGCGGGATGGCCTGGCAGACAGACAGTGATGTGGGGATAACAGGGACTGTGGAGTCAGGGGAGGGGGCAGTCCTTTCGGTTCCTGCAAGATCATATGGGCTATTGCAGTATTGCTGATTTGCCGTGGGGTTGCTACCAGGTTCTGTATGCTGTAAAGGGTTTTCGCTAGAATACTGCATTTCTTTCCCCGTAGTCTGTGTTGGAATGTCGTGGTCTACGGAGCTGTCAGCAGTGTGTCGTATAACGCTGGTGGCTCTGCGGATTAAGGGGTGGTCTGAAGATGCGCTGAGCATAACTGTGGTAGGAGGATGCAGGCTGACGTGACATGTTGCCCTGCTGGTCAAGGGTGAGCAAAGCCTGGACTGTGACAGGACGGGTTTGAGACCCAAGCCTGCCACTGAGGTACTGAGAACTGCTGTGCCTGAAGTTTCAGCAAAGCTTGGGCTATGGGGAGGGGTCATGCACTGTTGGGAGAAAGAGAGGTGCACTGTGTTCAAAGTGAGTTTTGAAGATTCTGATAAAGTAAAAGCTATTAAAACCTCTTTTTCCATAAATGTATTTATTTCTATTCCTATTTTTCAGAGTCACTCACCAGTGAAGAAAGGGAGACGAGGTCTTTAGGGGACTCAATGATTTCAGTCTGCAATGGGAGAGAATCACAGGAGTCTGACGTGGGCGTCAGTGGGCGAGGCTTGTGCGTCCTCTGGACCCAGGAGCTCATGCATACCAAAGCCTCTGCAGCCTCCAGGTCATTGTATTCCAGAGTGGAGGAGCAAGACTTCTCACTGTCATGCCGGTTTCTCTCCATCATCACCTCACAGATGTCCACAAGACTGGACTACAGAACAGAAAAACCCACACTGCACTTTTAATCTTAATGTACGTGGCCATTGGGTAAAAAGGCTGCAGTTCCCTGTAACTACTATACAAATGTTCTGTTATACATTTCTAAAAGACGGGTCCTAAAACAAGTGAGCGACATCAATGAACGGATTAATACTGTTTGCCAACCATCTGCGGAGTGTTGATCTGTAAATAGCTACTGCCATTCATAAGCGAAAATGGGCCCCAATTCTGGTCGACTACACCCACCCAGCCCCTCGCATAGCGTTAACTGTGAGCTGGTGGGAACCACCCATCGCTAAATATAGAATTAAGAGTGACGTGCACCCAACCAAAGCGCCATGTGAGTGTGCCATGCAGAGACAATCGTCTATGGATAGTTAAACACATCAATACATTTCAGTAAGGCTTCTTTTTGTCGTAATTGAGACATTCACACAGGTCAGCAAACACTAAACAATGTGCAAAATGTTATAAAGTAAATAATGTACCATGCACTCAAATGACTGACCATGGGTCAATCCAAACAAATTACTTTTCTGTTATTCTTATTATTGGGCGAATTGTGTTTTGCAGAACACCAAACGAGAGTATGTTCCGGGGGCAAATAAGGTCGCAAAAAAACGGTGACAACACTTTGTACCCAAGTAACACTGCAGCTCAACACCAAAGAACAACTAAGATGCGGAAAATGGCTTATCATGACTTTAAATTATTTAAAGCCTGTTTTATTTACACAGCGCAGTTTAAAAAGCATTCAATAATAAGCACGGTCATATTTCAGGTGTAACTGTGACCAGAAGTACAAAATGATGTTACAAAGGCGCGCAACTTTGTAACACCAGGGAGCGGTCGCCATTAGCTGGTCACTGCGCAAACAATTAAAAATGAGCAATTATTAAAACCACTTTGACAGCTTACAAACTTACCCGGCTGGGGTCAAAATTCAGCATGCGTAAATCTCCCAAAAGCAAAGCCGAAACGGGAAGACTGGGTGATACGACCGCTGAGCAAACCCTGGACACATAAGTCTAACCACTTTTTTTACAGCAAGGTCCAACCTCAGCTGAGATAATCAGAAGCGCACAAAACAACAGAAGAAAAAAAGAAACAAAATTCAGAGCGCTCTGGCGGGTGGTAACATGTAACCAATCAAAAACAAAGGTGTAGCGGATAAAAACCAATGGAAACGCAGGCAGCGCGTGATCAGTACGTGATCGCGCGGGGATTGGCGGAAACAGGGTGCGTGGCTGTTGGGAGGCGTTACGGAGGAGTCAGCGGTGTCAGAGTAAACCCGCTGAACCCGGCGCTCGAGAACTGGGGGAAAGGTCGGCGCGGCGAACTAACGGAATCGTGAGATACTCGCACGCGTCTGGATCGCTGTGCCTAGTGTGCTAGCACAGTGTGCCATGCGCAGACGACGCACAATGAATCCACACTGGAAATGCGCGAGCCAACGCCTGTATGGAATAAAAACAAAGCGAAAATCTACCAAAATACTATTGTGCACATATTATATAAACACGATTATTGGTGTTTATAAGAAATTATTTATTTTGCGTGTTTTGAACGTTTACCCCAAACGACAAATTGCATAACGGGGGAAACGAGCACATCGCTAAATGAAAACAAATACGCAGTTTTTAACTATTACAACAAATGGATAATAAAAATATCTGCTCTGCCATTGGATGAAAACCACAGAAGTTTTGGGGAGAATTAATAATATCGGCGAAATGTGTTTCATATAATTCTAATCATTTTTTAGAAAAGCATACAAATTAGGGACCACTTTGTTTCGACATATAGTTTTTATGTTTATTTATAAAGACATGGTTCTCACAATAGCGGTCCGGAAAGCATTACATGTATGTCACGTGCCAGCACTGGTTTCGCTGAACTAAAATGAACTCGGAAACCTCAGTGATCCGCTTTCTCCGAAGAATTCAAGGGCGGAGCCTATGGGTGTGCTGCATCTCTTTGTTGTAGATACATCTTCCTTTACGTTTCTATCATGTTAAAGCACAAAATGCTCAATTCATAGGTCATTAATTAGCTCAAATGATTAGCAAGAAGAGGTGTAAATGTTCGGTAGTTTTCATAGATGTCCTGATTGTTTGTCCCTACAGGAGGGCTGTAATTTCGTCTGTCTGAGATAGCAGGGCTGAGGAGACAAAAGGCTTATCAATCCCTCCCTCTTCTTCAGATATTCAGGATATTCAGCTGTAGATGGTTCCCTTTCTTTGTCTGTGATTCGTGTAGTTGAGGCTGATCAGACAGTTGATGTTCTTAATAAGCAGAAAATAAATTCACAATAAAAGACATTAATTGGATAATTGACTAATATTTTTCCTATAGCTTGAAAATAACACACAAACAGACACACCTCTATAAATGTAAACATGGATGCAATATTTATTTGAGAAAATGAACGACATCCTTGGAAAATAAATATGGGGTTAGTGTGGAGGAGGGGATCCATGAGGTAACTGGTATGGAAACAAAGGCAGTTAATGTTTGATTTTGCACAGACACAAGAGGTTACTCCATTGTTTACGATAATAAAGTGAGCTTTTGCTTGATATTTGATTCCTAATCCTGCATATGTGGACAATCTAATGTATTTTATGTTTAAGATTTTGTATAAATGAAACATGTTTTGTTAAAGCTTTTTCATGAACATTTACAAGCAGCTTAATTTTAAACTTAAAAGTAACTTAACCTAAAAGTTGTATGTAAAACTACAGGAGAAAGCAGAGCGTTAATGATTTTAATAAGGACCACTTTTCTATTCTAGCAAAACAATGCAGAAACTGGAAAAAGGCACAGCGTCTGTGTGAAGGGAAGAAAAGACCAAATGCTGCCAAATCAAGGTGTATCACATATAAGCTGCATTACATTAAAAGGATAGTTACACCAAAATGAAAATACTATCAATATACCAATATAAATGTATTTGAAGAGTTGAGATAACTCCATTTTTTAAATATTTAAAAAATCATGTTTTTATTACGTTATCATGTTTTTATTGAGTTTCATTGTGTTAATTAGCTGTATTTTTTTAGCTATTGTGGCTTAAATAATAAAAAAAACTGCAGGTTGATTGATATTAATTGGTAATTGAAGAATGTCAATAACCAAATATTTAGCTTTGTGTTTAGAAGAACAAAAACATTTATATAGGTTTTGTTTCTCAGCTACTGCAAATATTATTGAAATATTTATATTATTATTTTAATATTAATACTGAAATAATATGTAACTTATAAATGAGACATTGTTACAAGTATTTATTTTCTGATTGGCCTAAATGAACTTCCATATTAAGATGCAGATAATTTTATATTATGGTCCACAATAGTGAAGTAAAGTGATGATTTTATGAGGATGTTAAAAAGGATTTAAAAACCTCAGACCTACATCAAAACGTCATCAAATTTTGCAGTTTTGTAGGTGTCAGCTGAAAAAAATAACATCTTAAAATCAGTCATCATCATAGCTAGGGTTTTCGGTCAAGCAGACCTTCTGATTGATGGTGTCTGTTTAAACTCAAACAGGAATCTGGGGAGGGTAGTGAGGCCATGTATAGGGTTATAGACTCTGGGCCAGAGGAGACTGTGTGTGGAAGAGAAAAAGAGAGGCCAATCAGGGTGTGCAAACACATAGGCTATGGACAGGGCTGGGTGACAGATGTGATATGTTTGGGCTGATGAGGAAAAAAACCTGTGGAAACATGGGCAGGACTTTGCCGAAAGGGGAACCAATATGTGCTGGTTTAGCATTGTGAACCGAATGACTTGTGCTCAGATAGGTGGGATCCTCAAAAGTAGGTCATCCAAAAAAGGACGGGCTTACTTTCAACCATAAAGACACGACCTGCTTTTCGTGTTACGTACCCCAATTCTCCTCCATCTGAGCGGTTAGAGAAGGACAAGGCAAAATGTTGTTAAACATAATTTTTGGACTTATTTAATATTATAATTACTTTTTTATTTCCAACAATAAATGTGTTGTGCCTTACGCGTGTAATTCTGTACTTGAATAAGACAAGCACTTACTCAGCAATTTCCGTAACTCACATTAATTCTCAAGAGGCATAATCAATGTCACATGGGTTTTAAATGTTTTTTTATGTATTGCTTATAGTTAACATGTTTCATTTATCACGTAGAGCTGCTTTGTAACAATGAAAATTGTAAAATAGTCCATAAATAAAAGTAGAGTTGAAGAAGCAGGATATTGAAAAAAATCGCAATATTTCTAGCTATTGACACAGGTCTGAATATGAAACAGCCCCAAAACATCCAACCATACACCTGTTTAAATGGTAAGTAAAAAATACAACAGTATTGACTTTTTTTGTATTTTACCTTTAAAAAGACTTCTCTGGCTCCAAAATGACTCTAGTGCTATACTTCTTATATAGTTTAAGATTTATCCATTGGATAATCATATTTAACAGTGATGTTGTAAAAAAAGAGTTAAAGCAGAATATAAGGCACAGAATATGTGGTCACAGCCATGTATACAAATTATATCTGCTGCAATTCACACCCTAAAGGGAAAGATATTTTCCCTATAACAGGGGCTTTTCACTCTTAAAAGTTGTTTCATGTTAATTATAGCATGATAAAAGTACAGGGTGATCACAAACCAAGGCGAAGAAAAGAATCAAAAGCGAAACTGATGATAATGGGAAAGAGAGAACAGTATTGTGAAAATAACTTTCCAATAAAGTTACATTTTGGATACTGGACTTCGCTTTACCTACAGTATGCATGTTTTGTTAGTCAAGGTTAAATCCAGTGCTGAAATCACATCATGAAAATGCTTGAAGAGCAATTCTCATGGAGTGTTTTTCATTTGACACCACAGCAAAGTGTAGAGGTGTGGCTAGTTTGGCGAACCCAAGATAAACAGAAACATGCCAGGAAAATGAGGACAGCCCATCTACACAGGAGAGTAGAAAGGATCCTGAAAGCCATGGTGATTAAATTGTTTATCTATCCTGAAATATTTTGCTGAAAGCAAGATGTTTGTTTGTTTGTATGTGTGTAATGTGGGGAAGGGCTTTTCTAGCAGGAAACATGTGGACAGTGTTTACATCCACACAGTCAGCTGGTTTGGCTAGGCCTAGGGAATAGTTCCAGAGAAACACCCATAAGAGCACACAAGCTCTCTGTCCTATTTTCCTTCTTGCCCTGCCCCCGTGCTCATGCTATTTCGATGTTTGATGATGTGTGATTCTCTCTGGCCCATTCATGCTGGAAATTCAGCAAAAGTACACTTTTGCCAATTTCAACTTCTTAGTCCAAGACCGTTACAAGAAACACATTGTTGGAACATTTACAAAAGTTTTAGCTGTGCTTTCATTTATGTTAAAGGGGGTTTTAGAGGCATCTGTTTTATTGCCCACATCAACAGAAATAGTGATTTTCATAGGTGAAGGGCAGAAAATCAAACAAAAATGCAAAAAAGACACCACATCTCACCCTGTTTTGTTATATTATATTTGTTTGGAAAATACATCTGAGCAAAACTAGACAAACCCTAATCCTGAGGTGACTCCAGTACAGGGTTACCAGATTGTAAGCGTTTTGCATTACACACGATGTCTTCCTATAATCACTGTATAATGATCAACACAGGTTTTCTTCCCTTAAGAATATCAAAATCGTTTCATCTTGACCGATCCTACCATGCACTTATCAATATTGCTCCATTTTTCAGGCTGTAAAATCATCATAGGTCTACCTGTTTATTTTATACTGCTTCTACAATCTGACTGGGTATGTTGTTAAATCATCATGCATATTAGGACCATGTAATCAATTTACAGCCCAAAATACTTTTATGTGTTTATTACATATTGGATAGCTTTAATATTTTCTGTCTATTTTGTCGATGTGGCCTAATTTAAATGAAATTTTGGTAGCGGAGTAAAAACAACACGCAACAATAGTTTGAAAGTATCCCAGTTCCGAGGGGAAAAACGTTTATTTGGCAATCATGCTTCAGTACTTAATATCGTGGAGGATTTATATCTCTAGCTACAACCATTGAGGGAGAGAGTCGGATCAACTCCGTTGACTCCAATGGAACAGTTTTTTCACAGCAATGATGGTTCATGGCGGCTCTCAATAGTTCCTGGAAGTTACCAGTAACGCATGGATTCAAATTTAAAGAAATAAACCATTTAAAGAGAAAACATAACTTCCTGGAACCATCTGAAGCCTTCATGAATCACGTGACACTCAAAAAAGTCAAACTTCCGTTGGCGTAAAGGTTCAGTGGTTCTGGAAACATCATACCAGGGTTGTCACGGTACCATAAACATGTCTTTCGATACTGTACCAACCGAAGTATTTCGATACCAAGTAGTATCACGATGCTGTGACATAAAATTTAAATCTATACAAAAAACTCAGATTTAGATTAAACATTTTGTATTCACTGTGGTAAACTGATTACTTTGAACTAGAATACGTTGTTGTAATAATTGCAGCAATTGGATAAATTGTAGCAAATACTGCAGTATACTTAAATATTTACTATGATAAGACTCAAAAAGACTTGTTTCTGTGAGTTTTAGTCGTATACTGTAGTAAATGCTGAAGTACACTAGATAATTTTTCAAGTGAGAACTAATTCAAATGTGGGACAAAAATGTATTGATACAGCAGTGTTATATATATAAAGGGAAATATTAAATATGACTTTAAATGCAGAACTAAGACGCCCAATAGGTGGCGTCTATTTTCCATAGAGTTAGTGAATCATTTAACCAACTCGTTCAAACGCAAATTTGAATCATTAAGTCGTTTGAGTCATTTAAAACACACATTCATTCAGGAGATAAACACCGCAATAAGGCAGATGTAAGTGTTCAAATTAACTACGGTACTAACGTAGTTAGTACTAACGTAAGATACTAACGTTTCAAAAAGAGCTCTATAGAAATGAATGGGACATATAGTTTTTAGCAAAACATAAAACGTTCCAAAGCATATTGAGAATATAAATTATAAAATGACACAAATAATACCAATTCAGTATCTTTAGAAACTAATTTTTTCCCCTTTAATGTTATTTTTTGTAGATTGATGCACACAACAGGAGGCAAAGGTGAAAGCTAACAATGTCATCTAAAAACTTGAAATAGGACATACTGAAATTAAAATACAGTGCAGTTCAATGTCATGCTCATTAGCAGATTAAACAAAACTTTCATGTTATTTGAACCTTACAAAGGTCATTTCACAAATCATGTCACTACTGGCTACAGACAACTTATAAAATTGTTTCAATTATTCGCAAATAAATATTTGAGAATATATAAGCATGACTGTTTTTTTAGTAATTTGTTATTTTCTGAGGAAGCAGTCCTTTCAGTCGCAGACTGACGTGGTGTACTTTTAGTCAAGATGGACATGGAGTCTTTTTAGTCGCAGCCCGAGGTGGAGTGCTTTTAGGCACAGGCGGACGTTTTCTCTTCTTGAAGCATCGTTCTATGTTGAGGACCTCTTTGTGGACTTGTCCTTGACTGACCCCAAGCAGAAATGAGAAGAGATCAAGGAGCCACACGTACATCCTGGGCAGGCTGGGCTCACTATCTGAGAAATGATGGCTACAAGTACTAAACAAGGAAAAGAGATCAGGTTAGTCAGAATCAGAAATAGTTTATACACATCATTTAATCGCTGTAACCAGAATTCTTGTAAGCTTTGTGATGGTCACTTGGAAGACTCTTATTTAAGAAACCACTTTTTGTTTAATTTCTGTAGCACAAGCAGCATCCAATAGATTTAACAGAAAAGGTGTCAAACTGGTATACCAGAAGAGCACTGAATGACTCACGGTGGGCAGCGATTTAGAACTGTATGCCAGTATTTTCGGTTGGTTAGCCTCTTGAACCCTTTTTTCTTAAAGGTACAGTTCAGCCGGTGTTGATGCAAACTGGGACCGTCTGAACCCGGTTCTTTTCCCCAGTGGAATTGAAAGCTGGAGAAAGAGGTCGTGGTGGAAACCTGTTGTTCTGGAATGGAGTCAGTTAACTTCTGAAATCTGTGCTGCAAATGATTAACAATACCTGAAGATGACAAAGCACAAAACATTTAACGAAATACTGAGATAATGACATCACTTATGAGGTGTGTACATCTGATCAGATTTGCTTACGTCTCTTTTTGAAAACCAAACTCTTGTCTTTCTGAGATGTAATGAAAGGTTTGTGGGATTTCCATAGTTGTCTGTAAAAGCAAAAGGACACCACATCCACCACGACATCCGATTACAATATGAAACATTAACAAAGTCAAACATCTCAGACACATCAGACACATCTTACCGGACTTCTTCTATTTCCATCTTCTGTCGAGCTCGCTCAAAGGCAGGCTGCATTATTTTATACCACCTTTCTACATTGAACACTGTTAAGAGCACATCATGATGTAAATAGAGACTACAAATAATATGCATCAAAGTATGCAACTAAATATTGTTTATATTATAGCAAAATGTCACAAATGAAGACCTTTCTTTTTCTTCTCACTGCCTGCTTTCCCAGGTGAAGTCCTTAAAACACAACAAGAAGCAATTTATGCAATAAGTTAATAATGTTGGTAAATTTCAAAGATGATTCTTCGTTTTAAGTGACACTATAGTTACAAAAACAAATATTTTTGGTCTTTGTTGAGACGTACCACTCCACCCGATCATCCAACTTGAAAAGGAGCTTCATGGTGACAATAATGACAGCTGCTGCCTGAATATCATAGCATACGAGAGCAGGCTTTTTCTTGACAGGGTCAAAGGTCAGGAAGGAGTCAGCTCCCATAGAAGCTTCATCTATAACCTTGTGGACCCAAACAAGAAGCCCATCTGAAGAACAAAGAACATGAAAAGCATAACAGAGAGTTTAAATGTTAGGTGTCTTTCCCTAAAAAATAAAAGAACATTCAAGAAAACTCACCAGGGAGGTTAGATTCCAGCAGATAGCGGACAGTAAGTGGAATCGGGTGGAGCAAGCAATCTTGAGAAACCGTTGGGAATGCAGGCAATTTAATGACCTTAGCCAGATCTACAGCTTCTTCGTGGACCTTTGAGTATGAAGGTATGGACTGTAGAAAAACCAGAAGAGATGTTTACAGAAACGCCTTAAAACATGTTGAACACGACTGATTCAAGACTAAAAAAACAGATTGATTTTCTCACATCTACTCTAAAGATTTTGGAATCTTGTCCGAATAAGTTCATATCTTTTGGAAGACAGTCATGAATGTTCAAATATGGAACACGTCTCTCCTTCACCAGCCTGCAACAAAAATAAAACAAGCATTAAAAAATAGTTTCAAATCTTCTCACCAAAAAATTTACATTATTTATTCATTTGACAGAGGCTTTTTTCCCAAAGCGACTTACAACTAGGAGAGCATATAAACATTTTATCAACACGCTATACAGGACAGCTAGTTTACAATGCCATGCTACTAGGAGGATTAAAGCTGGAGTAAGCAAAGGAGAGAATGAAAAACAAGGTTTTGTTTTCTTTGACAGACAGACAGACAGAGTTATTGGTTAGTCAAATAAATGCGGTACAGGTATGTTTTGAGCAGTTTTTTTAACTTGTGAAGGATGCTGCAGTTAGGATGGAGGCTGGTAGTTCATCCCACAAAGGGGAACTGAATAATTAAAAGTTTTTGAAAGCAATTCGGTGCCTCGCTGTGATGGAACAACCAGGCGTCGCTCATTTTCAGAGGGGATGTAGAACTGGAGCACGGAGTTAAGATAGATGGGCAAATTAGCCTTTATCGTTCTGTAGGCCAGTGTCAGAGATTTAAACTTAATGCGGGCAGCAAATGGTAGCATTGGAAGTGAAATCAGGACATCAGTTACATGTGTTCTTTTAGGCTGATTGAAAACTAGACGTGCAGCTTTATTCTGGGTAATTTGCAAACAAATAAGAAATAACAGGAGAGATGTTTAGAAACAACATGATGGTAATGACATGACAGAAAGTGTCTGTCGTCACGTAACTGACAAAAACGTGCAGCAAACAGCACTTCTAACACAAGAGTCTGTCCTCCACACCTCAGTAAATCAGCCAGAGTGATGGCCTCTCGCACCCACAGCAGAGCCAGATAGCATAGAGCCAGCGTCCGTGGCATGGTCATAAGATTACAGCTCTTCTTTCCTTTCAGATATAACGAAGCATCTAAAGAGCCTGACCGTCTATCATTAGAGCAGCCTGCAGAAAAAAACATGTTTAAATGGTCAACAAAACGCATTGCTTGGAAAAGGAATCAGCTGACACTGGGAGGAAAGGTTTTACCTGAGGCTGGCTTCCTTCCCTCTGAAGGAGATCCTGTCAGAGATGTTCCCTCACAAAAGGGTACAGACTCTGGTTCACCCTCAGACTCAGAGTTCAGATACTGGAGAAGATGGGGAAGACTTTAGCAAACATGCAGTGGCTTTCAAAAAAATCATTATATATTCTTATCAAAAAATTATTTTACACTTACCGCTGAAAATCCTGCAGTGGAAACTGGATTGTTGACGAAAGCTTGCCTGGTGTTCTGCAGGTATCTCTTCCAGAAATTCCACATTACATCCGTCTGTAAAATAAAACACAAAATGAGACATGCGATTTTCTCATTACCTCCTGTACTTCATACTAGTAAATGAAAGTAACTGACCTTAAACTGCAAACAAACACCAAGACTAACCAAAGCATCAGCCTGCTGTTTCAGAACAAACTGAAAACCCTCACAGACCATCCACTCTTGTGCAAATTCTGAAAACACAAAAAGAAGCCATCAGAGTAAGTTCTCTGGTAAATCAAAGGTAAATAAAGGACAGGAAACGTTGACTGACCCATTGCAGCATTCTTGGGTTTTGCTATGTATGAGACTTTGTTGTTGTTGCTGAAATGGCTGCACTCACCCACCATGTCTCTTGTTCTCTAAAAGCAATCAAACATTTTTCCACATGTGAAGATATAGGCATATGATAAGACATGGTGATTTGTTAAATTCTGTCAATGTCTGGATCAGTTCCATTTAGAAAAAAAAAGGTTCACAATTCAGTGAATGACTTGAGTGGCCTGTTTGAAAATCGAAAACAAATAAATAACAAATGTTGTCTTAGCTGGTTTGGCATTGTAATATAATTTCGGTCACATTTTATGTAAGATTAAATCCGTAACTAGCATTACTCTGTAGGTACACTATTAACGTTACCATCCATTATCCAATGAAATGCACTAAGCATCTAACCAGCATATAGTGCAGGTAACGTAGCAGTATGTTTATTTGTGTAATGTATGTGATTTGCGAAAGACCCTAAAATAATCAATTGCGGTAGTGTGACACTTATGACAATTAATCAGATGGGACTATAAACAAACCTCGATCACATTGTGACACTTTTTGCAGAAGAATTGTTCCTCTCCAGAAACTCCCCAGTCAACAGCAGCGCACCGACCGCATGGCTCACTGTATCCTTCCTGCATGCCAGACCAACAGGTTAAATCAACAGCTACAACTCTGCTCACCAAACAAATCGCTGAGAGAAAATGCAAAAACATCATGCTCAAAGTTTGACACTCACAGTAAGATATTCGTCCATGGTTGTATCAGCCGATTAAAGCTCATGTATCAAGTTTTGCTTCGCTAGCTTTATCAAGCAGCGTTTACGTTTTTAATGTGGCCGGCAAATTTTTTTTTCATAATAAAAGCCAGAGGACGAACTCCATCGTACCAGCCAATAATGTAAATAGAGACTAAATGCAAACTTTAGTGTTTCAGGTAAACTTTTTCTTTGGTTTTCACTGTTAATATTCCTTATTCGAATAATTTATAATGCAAATTGACCAATTAAAAATCACGTTTATTTTTTTACAAAATAATGGTTTTTGTGTGATTTTGGTTGGTTGATGCTTCACACCAGCAAGCAATGGTGAAAATTTAAACACGCCCACCGTGGTGGAAAAAAATCCAACCCTCTCTATTTACTTTCTGTCGTGGGAAGCTGCCTCCTTGTCATTTATGACTTATATCAACGATGTTTAAAAAGTACTGTGACAAGGTGTACACTAAACGAGCTAAACAATCCTAACGTTTAAGCTTAGAGCTTAATTTACAGAAATAAAATATATAAAACTGAAGTTTGAATATTTGCTGTATAGTTAGACATCACGATACAGGATCCTACAATTTAGCCATTCTTCCTGCTGATGCATCACCTCTTATTGCCTGTATCCACTTTTGTCCCCTTATAGTCTGGCTCTCACGTTTCAAGCTTATAAAACTTCTTTCTGTTTTTTTAGATTCTTTACTGTACACCTTATCACAAAGCAGGTTTTAGACATTGTTCTGTATAAGTCAGAAATAAAGAGGCAGCTTCCCGCAATAGAACGTCGATGGAGAGGGTTGGATTGTTTTCCCCGGTGTTGGTGTGACTTAAATGGGTAATAAATACAGTACATTTTACTCACATGGTGATTATCCAAATAAAAACAAAACTTTACATTATTTTAACCTTACAAAGGTCATATCATAGATCATGCCACAGGTGAAATTGTGAAAAAGGTATATTTGAGAATAAATTCCGCTGCCTTAGATTTTTCTAGGTTTTTTTGTTTGTTTGTTTGTTTTTTCGTTTTTTGGGAGGAGTCTCTTTAGACACAGGCAGACATTTTCTCTTCTTGAAGCATCGTTCTATGTTGAGGACCTCTTTGTGGACTTGTCCTTGACTGACCCCAAGCAGAAATGAGAAGAGATCAAGGAGCCACACGTACATCCTGGGCAGGCTGGGCTCAATATCTGAGAAATGATGGCTACAAGTACTAAACAAGGAAAAGAGATCAGGTTAGTCAGAATCAGAAATAGTTTATACACATCATTCAATCCCTGTAACCAGAATTCTTGTAAGCTTTGTGATGGTCACTTCGAAGACTCTTATTTAAGAAACCACTTTTTGTTTAATTTCTGTAGCAAAAGAAGCATCCAATAGATTTAACAGAAAAGGTGTCAAACTGGTATACCAGAAGAGCACTGAATGACTCACGGTGGGCAGCGATTTAGAACTGTATGCCAGTATTTTCGGTTGGTTGGCCTCTTGAACCCTTTTTTCTTAAAGGTACAGTTCAGCCGGTGTTGATGCAAACTGGGACCGTCTGAACCCGGTTCTTTTCCCCAGTGGAATTGAAAGCTGGAGAAAGAGATCGTGGTGGAAACCTGTTGTTCTGGAATGGAGTCAGTTAACTTCTGAAATCTGTGCTGCAAATGATTAACAATACCTGAAGATGACAAAGCACAAAACATTTAACTAAATACTGAGATAATGACATCACTTATGAGGTGTGTACATCCGATCAGATTTGCTTACGTCTCTTTTTGAAAACCAAACTCTTGTCTATCTGAGATGTAATGAAAGGTTTGTGGGATTTCCATAGTTGTCTGTAAAAGCAAAAGGACACCACATCCACCACGACATCCGATTTCAATATGAAACATTTACAAAGTCAAACATCTCAGACACATCAGACACATCTTACCGGACTTCTTCTATTTCCATCTTCTGTTGTGCTCGCTCAAAGGCAGGCTGCATTATTTTATACCACCTTTCTACATTGAACACTGTTAAGAGCACATCACGAGGTAAATAAAGACTACAAATAATATGCATCAAAGTATGCAACTAAATATTGTTTATATTATAGCAAAATGTCACAAATGAAGACCTTTCTTTTTCTTCTCACTGCCTGCTTTCCCAGGTAAAGTCCTTAAAACACAACAAGAAGCAATTTATGCAATAAGTTAATAAAGTTGGTAAATTTCAATGATGATTCTTCATTTTCAGTGACGCTCTAGTTACAAAAATAAATATTTTTGGTGTTGAGACGTACCACTCCACCCGATCATCCAACTTGAAAAGGAGCTTCATGGTGACAATAATGACAGCTGCTGCCTGAATGTCATAGCATACAAGAGCAGGCTTCTGCTTGACAGGGTCAAAGGTCAGGAAGGAGTCATCTCCTAGACCAGCGACATCTATAACCTTGTGGACCCAAATAAGAAGCCCATCTGAAGGAGAACAAAGAGAATGAAAAGCATTATAAACAGAGGGTTAAGATGAGGGTGTATTCATTAAATATTAATTCAAAGTCACATAAATAAGCGCAACATCTGCACTACTCACCAGGTAGGTTGGATTCCAGCAGATAGCGGACAGTAAGTGGAATTGGGTGGAGCAAGCAATCTTGAGAGACCATTGGGAAGGAAGGCAGTTTCATAATTTGAGCTAGATCTACAGCTTCTTTGTGGACCTTTGAGTATGAAGGTATGGACTGCAAAAGACAGCAGAAGTCACAGTTATCAGAACACTACAGAAACACCTTAAAACATTCACAACTAACGAAATGGACAGAATTTTCCTCACATCCACTCGAAAGATTCGAGAATCTCTCCCAAAAAGTTTCATTTCTTCTTGAAAATTGTCATGAATGTTCAAGTATGGAACACGTCTCTCTTTCACCAGCCTGCAATACAATCACAAAAGATAGTCTTTTATCTAATGCAATATCCTTAATAAAAATGTCACGGAACATTTTGAGCTATTGTTAAAATAACGGACTAAAAAAGGTTGAATATATCTGCCGATTAATAGCACTTATGAAATAATGTTCATACCTCAGTAAATCAGCCAGAGTGATGGACTCTCGCACCCACAGCAGAGCCAGATAGCACAGGGCCAGCGTCCGTGGCATGGTCATAACATTACGGGTTTTCAAGTCACTTTGAATGTATGACAAAGCATCCAAAGAGCCTGACCGTCCACCAGTTAAGCTGCCTGTACAGCAAAACATGTTTAGTTGTGAATAAATCGCAGTGTTTTAAATGAGCTACCAGGTAGGAGTGGTTTTACCTGAGTCTTTAACCTCTCCTGCCTCTGAAGGAGCCCCATTCAAAAATGAATACACAGAACAGACCACAGACTCGGTCTCACTCTCCGACTCGGAGTTTTGATTCTGAAGAAGATGGGGAACACATCATTATTTATTATACATTACTTTTCATAAAAAAAAATGTTTACACTTACCGGATTGGAAATCGGGTTGCTGACGAAAGCTTGCCTGGTGTTCTGTAGGAATCTCTTCCAGAAATTCCACATTACTTCTGTCTATGAATAAAAAAACACTTTTTTTTAAAACAGGCTGTCCTATTTTCAGCACCTCCTGTACTGTCAAATTGAAGCAACTGACCTTAAACTGCAAACAAACACCAAGACTAACCAAAGCATCAGCCTGCTGTTTCAGAACCAACTGAAAACCCTCACAGACCATCCACTCATGTGCACATTCTGAAAACACAAAAAGAAGCCATCACAGACAGTTTTCAGGTAAACAAAAGGCAAATAAAGGACCAAAGCCTTTGACTGACTGTTTTCAGTTTTCATGGCTTTTGCCATCGTTGTGACTCTGCAGCTCCTTATGTCAAGGGCCAATTCATCCGCAACCTCTCTCATTTTCTAGGAGCAATCACAAAAAAATTCACATGTAAAGATATGAAAAAAAGCAGCGATTTTGTTAAATCTGTGCAAGAATTGTGTAATCCATGCGCGTCAATGTCTGGATCTGTTTTTTTTCATATTATTATGTTATGTTTCACACGTTTTGATTATTAAATGGAATATTTACATAATAAACCTAATAAACGCTGTCATTCTGTACATATGAGTACAAGTACAGTGATGAAGTAAGCATATAGTAATGCGGTGTAACTTTCATGATAATTAATATAAAGTTAGACTACAGACTAACCTCGATCACATTGTGGCATTTTTTGCAGAAGAATTGTTCCTCTGCCGAAATCCCCCAGTCAACAGCAGCGCACTGACCGCATGGCTCACTGTATCCTTCCTGAATCCACAAACCAACAGGTAAATCAACATCAATATTCTGCTCACCGAACAAATCGTTATGATAAAAGGCAAAATATCATGCTCAACGTTCCACACTCACAGCGATATAATCGTCCATGGTAGTATCAGCCGATTCAAATGTAAAAAACAAGATGCATTTTGTTCTTAGCTTTCATCAAGCAGAGTTAACATTTTCAATATGGCCACGAAAATATTTTTCATAATAAAAGTCGGAGAACGAAACTCAGCCATGCCAACTTATTTACTTGGAAGTAATTATAAACTTGAGTGTTACTAGTAGTACTCACTTCGTTTATTACAGTCGATATTACTTATTATTCAATCGTCATATTAATTTATATGAATAATCCCGTATCCAGTTAACATAAGTCGATTTATAAAGAGAATAAATTGTCTTGCAAAGTAAACGGTAGATGGCGTATGTGTCCACGAGGCTGTTTGAGATTTTAACGTTCCTCAACAAGACTACATGAATTATCCCATAAGCTGCATCCTCCGGGTTTAATTGATTTTTTCAGTACACACTGATATAAGAGTGCCACCCATAGTGTTTGTGGGTGTAAAAGTGGGCAGGCGGGCACAGTGTATATTTGTATTATTATTAAAATGTTTTGGACAACAGTGCCATCGAACCAGTGAAAACCTGATGGTAGAAGCCTTATATTAATTTAATGATTTTAAAATGATATTTATTTTTTAACCTTTATACACGTTACCTTATTTTAATAGCATAGGATTCGTACATGCATATTGTACATGTTAAACAGAATCTTATTTCGTCTTCCTACAAAAATTTCATAAAATTTACAGACAACTGTATTTTTTTTGCAGATGACTTGTGTGAAAAGTAAAACAAATATAGTTGCATACAAAAGTAGGCTACCATTAATGGAAAGCAATTTTTTTGTCATGATAAGATGTCTTTTTTTTAGTTATTTGTAGGTGTGTACACCAGCAATCCCCTTCAGACACTCACACAGATACAAAGTCCTGTATAGATGCTGCTTCTTGCACCACAGGGCCAATTTCATGGTTTAGTGCGTTGCAGGCAATCTTTCATGCTCTCTATGCAATGCGCAGCATTGTTGTCTATGGAAATCAGGAACAGTCAGTAACTGCTGGTGTGGGTATTATTCATCATACTTAAACACACGTTTCATACCCACTCGTCCTCCACGGGTGTCACAAGCGGAGGATAAAAATTGTGGGCGGCTGTGGGTGTGCTACGCTGCTAGGGTGAAAAGAAAATTATACTGAGCTTTTCTCACTTGGTTTTTAGCTGTATGAATATTACATGCTCTTACACCTTTTTCAATCACGACTCTGCTTCCTCTTGGTCACCTGCTGGTGAGGTTGTCCAAAATAACATTTACTATTAAACATAACACTCAACCCTGACTAAATTTTGCCCACCTTCTCACACTTGCTTGGTGGGCAGCAGCTTTCTCTGGTGTTAGGATGCTGACGTCTGTGACGTGTGTCAGCGGTGAGGTAATCTAAGGGTGAAGAGAGAGGCATTGTGTATAATCAAATATGCAAAAACAAACATCAAGGCTAAAAGTCCAGCAATAATGATATACATAAAACGTCCTGTTTTTATGCTCGATTCCCTGCTTCTAGGAAATATCTGCTGTTTGCAGACATTTAAAGTTATAAGGAACAAACCAAAATGTGAACAAGAATAAACAGTACTGTATATTCTATTGTGAACAAACTACTGTAATAGAGGAATATTAATCAGATCAATAATGTCATTCACCATTATTTCTTTCCAGTATTCACATAGAGCTTTTGATGTGCTGAGATGGACGCAGTGGAATCTTCATTCTGTTTTCACAACAGAACATTCCATTAACTACGCACATGGAAAATCCTATTGTTGCCAACCTAAGGTCTGCGTCCCAATGGTAACCATGGAAACCACATCATGTAGAGGCACACTGAATGGCAGGGGTAGCTCATGCATAATCAATGATGAAAGCATGTGTGGTGTGCAATAGTTTTTCTCTTACAGAGGGTATCAAAATTGGTGCTACATCAACACAGGTCCAGATGCTTTTAATGTTCTGAGTTGACTTCCACTTTACTAAATTCGATTGATTTGGCATCGATATCAGGGTTCACCTCAGGTATCAGGTTTTCACACAAAAGTGTTGTCGCCTTCAGGGTCCATAGAGAAGCACTGCATATGAGTAAGACTACACACACCGTATTTTAGTTCCTCCCCGTCACTCTGGAAAAAATTACCTCATTGGTATCATTAGTCACTAGTACCCTGTCAGCAGACCCGCTGTTTACTCACCCCTCCATTACTATGGGGATGAAAGCTTCACATACTGTATATCCTATCTCTCAAAAATACGCATCTAGACTGGCAAATGTTTATAGTGTTAAAGTCAGTTTGACTGTACCACTGTCTATCCGAACAAGATATCCAACATCTGCATGAGCTTAATGCTTCTAACATAAAACCCGGTCTGGAGAACACTAAAGCCGACACGTACTACCTAGATCTCCAGCATCACACACAGCTGCTTACACTATTGTTTTCCATTCTTAAACCCAACCAAAAGGCTATTTGTTTCATCCTAAGAATCCCACTTTCCCACAACAGCAGTATTTTTCAGGGAATGCCCAACAGAGCTTGATCACCAATTGACATTAACATTACTTTTTAACAGCCGGTTTAAAATATACTGTGGTGAGCAGATGGGATGACAGGTTTTGCTTGATGCCAGTCATTAAGAGAAAATTAATATTTTACTGTACGTTACCTTCATAGCAATATGATCAATAATTTATTTCTTTGTGTTAACTATTTTTAAGATTTCTTTTGAGAATTCAGTGAAAATTATAGTCAATTTTATTTGATTTCTACCAGTAACCCCCACCTGCTAAAGGATTGTAGAGAATACAATACTTGGCGTGGGATAACTGGGGCTGTCTCCATAGCAACTACTGATGGACTCTATGACACTGAAAAAGAGAGAGAGAAAGAGCTAGAGAGAGAGAGAGAGAGAGAGAGAGAGAGAGAGAGGGTGTGTGAGAGAAAAAGAGAGGGACTGGAAAACAGGAATTCTTTGGTAACTCCTAGAAACCAACTAAAAATAGACCCATGTCAGATGTCTTCTATACATTTTAAGCAGTAATTACAGGCCTCTCATAAAACTTATATTAAAATTATGTTAAATATTATTTTTAAATGACAGTAAGGCAGAAAAGATGTGTGTGGGCAGTGCATAGGAGCAGACTCTTCTGTTTAGGTTTGGCACACAAACGTAAGGACTTTATATAAAACATTTTGTCTGTCATACCTTTGATGAGTACGTCATGGTTCTTAACTATTGGGTCATGCTAACTTTGAACTCTACTGTCAAGGTTAAATCTGTCTGCCAGGTTTTACAAACCTATGGAGTATTTTGGTGCCTCATTCATAAACTGTTGCTGTAATAACATGCTGCGATCTCCATCTTCAATTGAGAAGATAAGAGCTTTAACATTTTCTGCACATGCAGGGGAGAGAAGTAGGGTGTGCAAGATGACTTTTTCCTAATTATTTTGTTCACTTTGATCATTTTGATTTATACAGCATTATATATCAAATTATAGTTAATACAGTTCTTTATATGGCCTTGAAGGGGAGAGGCTGAGGGCACAAAGAGAAATGAAAGGACAAAAACGAGAAAAGGGATATTAACTCTGGCTGAGAGAGTATTGTGTGTGTGTGGAGGGGAAGCTTGTGTACAATCTTAGTAAAATTCCCGTATATGAGCTATGTCCCACCTGTCGTGTAATGCCATTATATCTGTCTTGCTAAATCCTTGCTCATTCACAACTCTAGTGTTGAACAAATCAGTAGCACTATTACTGACATTTACAGCATGATATTTTTGAGGAACTATGTAAATGTATGTATTTATGTATTCATACATATTCAAGGCATAGGACTTTGTACTCTTTCCATGGGCTATAAGAACAATAAATAACCCTACTATTAACTAATTATTTATGGTCTTTTTTTATGTGTATATTTTTACTTCTGTTTTTTAGTAACGTTTTAGTAATGTTATATTATGTGTTTTTTAAACTGCACTAAGGGGGAGTTGCACTTTATTTTGTTAATTCTTATACATGGATAATTAACTAAACTAACAAACAAACTAACTCCCGATGGCAACTTTTCCTATTGTACTTTATTGTTTAACATTCTTGTATTTATTTACAAGTAAATAAAGATAAATAGATCCATTATCAAAATAGATGATAATGTAATGTTCTTAAATCCACATTACATGGAGGACATCACACCACCTTGTCTGTCATCGTGTGACTGCATTTGAGTGATGTGATAAAAGATTGGACTGTTTATTCGACAGCTGAGTATTATTTCTTATCCT